>UCOH01011975.1:0-344923 GCA_900474275.1 Synergus japonicus
AACACTTTCAGTCCTTGTTTTTTCTGTGTATCTAAAGTTTACAATTTCAGATAATTACCTACTTGTATAAACTTATTAGAATTATGCAAATAAGTTCAATACTTAGAGACTGAAAGGATCTGCAGCTTTATTATACAGATGCTTCTAACTCGGGACTTTGAAATCAAGCAACGCTGAAAATGCAAATTGTAAGTCTCAAACTCCATAAAAGAAGAATCTTTGCAAATTCATGATGGTATTTTTCTCAGTGTATGTATACTACTTTGAAAAATGTTTATAGAGTATATTCTTGGAATTTGCTGCTCCAAATGGTCCATACAGCATCTTGTATTTGGGCCACCGCATAATGAAGAGAATGAAGAGATGAGGAACCACAGAAGTATAGTTTTATTATAATCAAACCTTGAAACTTCAGAGTTTTGACAGGAGTAAACATTGAATTGTAAACAATATGCTCTGGACTCGATGTTCCTTGTTTTGACACAGCTGTCATGAAAATTAAAACATTTTGCCTCTGAAACGAGGGATGATAAATTAACAGTTAATTGGTCGTAAAAATCAGATAGGAAAGTTGAAAAATATAAAACTTTACGGTAAAATAAGCTTATGATTCATTAGTGCTTGAATATTCCACCAGATTTTTTTTTTATACAATTTCATCATCTGGAGAAAAGTTTTTCCCCATTTGAAATATTAAATAAAAAGTGCAATCCTAGTTTTGAATTTAGTTATTTTATACCTGAATAATATTATTATGGAAATGATTTATTGTGAAAATAATATTTTCAAAAGCATTTCTGTTTAAATTAAATTCCTTAACTTGTTTTCAGCCACGTACCATGAGCTGCAATAAAACTGGGTTGCTAGGTTCCACCCAATCTGCCTTGTAAAATGCCTGCACTTAAAAACTTTCCAACAAATTTCACACCTACTACTTTAGAGGGGAAAAACATGGACTTAAATTCGCCGGAGGCGTTGTTTGAAAAGAAACTGACCCCGTGCTTTGGAATATCGCCTTGTTTTTGTAACTTCAATGAAGGAGACTAGACCGATGAAGCTTTTGGCGCTAGACCAAGAATTTAATAATGTGGATAATATCTGGAGCTTAACTGCAATATAGACGAGCGTATTTAAAACAGTTTACGTCTTAGGATACTTCAATGAATACAGAAAAGGTTCATTTGAAACTGAGGATCAGTTCACATCATCGCCTTCGCACACTCTCATCTTCACCATTATTGGAAAATAGCTCAGGAAACTTTCAGCAGTTATGATCTTAATTTTCCACATGATCGCTGCCAAAATGAAAAAGAATGGCAAACTTTAAACGACGAGTTCAAAATAACATCACTTGAAAAATAATTAAGGTATTCCAATAAATTATTCCTATTCCTGTTAAAAATATTAACTTACTTTATTTTATAATACACTTCTTTTTTAGTATTATATTTTACTACTCTAATCTCTTAAAATCTATGTTAAACTTCGTGAAAATCTCTAAAAATTCCAAGAAATCTTCCAAAACTTGTAAAATCGCTTAAAATTCATGGAAATCTTTTAAAATTTTCAGAAAGTTCTTGAGATTCTTTTCAATTCAATGATGACAATTCCAATCCCTTTTATATCCTTCAAAAATCCATTGAAAATATTAGAAATATCTTCAAATTTCATGAAATCCTTTAAAATTCTCACAAAATCATTTAAATATTAGAAAAATCCCTCGAAATCACTTAAAATTATTAGAAATCTCATAGAGTTCCTTAAAACCTCATAAAACTCTTACAAAGCTTTTAAAATCTCTTAAAATTTCACGAAATATCCTAAAATCCTATTCAATTCCACAAAATCGTTTTAATACCCTAATAATCTCTCGAATTTCGTAAAATTCCACATAAAAACCTTCAAAATCATTAATCTCTTGAAATCCATGTTAAAATTAGTGAAAATCTCTAAAAGTTCCTAGATCCCTTTTGAAATTCCATGACAAACTAAAATCTCTCGAAATTACTTACAATTAATACAAATCTCATAAAATTCCTTAAATTTTCAGGATAATATTTCCAATTCGTTAAAACGTCATAAAACTGTTACAAATCTTTTAAAAACCCTTAAAATTTCACGAAATATCCTATCACAGAAAAAAAAGGACTGAAAGTGTTTAAAGCTGAAATCAGTTTTTAGGCTGAATTTCAGTCTTAAGGCAGTTTTTAGTCTGGTATTAAGACTAAGAAGTCTTGTTTTTAGATTTCTTAGTCTTAAAACAAGATTAAAAACTGACTTAAGACTGAAATTCAGCCTAAAAACTGATTTCAGCTGTAAACACTTTCAGTCCTTGTTTTTTCTGTGAAAATCCCATAAAATTTTAAAAAATCGTTTTATTATCGTAAAAATCTCTTGAATTTCGTAAAAATCACTTAAAAATCGTTAAGAATGCACATAAAAACCTTCAAAATCATTAATCTCTTAAAGTCCATGTTAAAATTAGTGAAAATCTTTAAAAATTCCTAGAAACCTGTTAAAATTTCATGAAAAACTTTAAAATCTTTTAAAATTTCCAGAAAAATATCTCTTATTAAATTCCTTAAAACTTCATCGTGTTAATATCCTAAAAATCTCTTAAATTTCGTAAAAATCGTTAAAAATCAACATAAAATCTTTCAACATCATTCTAGCAACCTCTGGAAATTTCTCAACTCTTAAAATCTCTTAAAATCATTAAAGATTTCATCAAATTTAGAAATATTATTTAAAAACCCTTAAGATTTGATGAAAACCTTCGAAATCTTTGTAAATTCTACAAAATCTTTTAAAAAACATAAGAAGTTTTTGAAATTCGTCAATAAAATTCTCTCTAAAGTTTTTAATTCCTTATTCATATCTTACAAAATACATACTTTGAAAGTCATAATAGTGCCTTGAAATCTGATTGAAATTGGATCAAAGTCGCGAGAAATTCTAGAAATTCCTAGAAACTTCTTGAAATTCCTTCAAATTCTACGAAAACATTTAAAATCTCTTTATCTCCGATTAAATCTTTAACAATTCCAAAAATTTCCCTTAAAATTCCTAGATTTTCAATGTATTTCGAGTTTAGACTCGTGAAAAAATGATTATTAACGAAACCAAATTCTTACACGACAATTCAGGAGTGCGCACTGAGAAAAATGTTTGGTGCGGCCAACCAAACTTTTTGTTGCTATGGAAGCAACAAAATTTGTTCGGTTGTGCCAACCAAATCTTGATTCTTTCAACAAACTTTTTGTTGAACAAAGAAAATTAATTTAAACCAACAAAATCTCAGTTTTGGTTGAATTATCAAAACTTTGATTGGTTCAACAAAAATTTAGTTGGCACAACCAAAAATTTTTGTTGCTTCTATAGCAACAAAATGTCTTGTTGTCCACAACAAACATTTTTCTCTGTGCGGAATAGGCGTTACGATATTTTGACTTTGACTCAATCATCTTTTTAGAATAGAATTATACATTACTGAAAGGAAATGTTAGAAAAGAATTGTAAATGTAATATTTTCAATCAATACTGTTACTTATTTTATTTTACTTATTGCAGTTAACATCTCTCTTTCCATCTTTATTTTATTTTTAAAGAAGGAAGATATTGCTTCTGAGATATCAGGAAGGTCGCGACTGGAAAAATAATATTGAATTTCTATCACGTAAAATTGTTATTCCTGACACCTCTGAGTGCTGTAACAGTTTTCAGCCTGTTGTACGCGTAATGCATAACTATAATAAGAGATTGTCATTCTGACACTGTTGACTTGTCAACTTTTCACGTTCGCACGTCTCTCAGAATCTGTGTTGCACTGGATGCTGATAAACAGATTCCAGGAGAAAGTACACTCATAAACCTAGGCTAAGGTTTTAATACTCGTGTTTGTTTCAGCAACTAGGTATTTGCTCACAAAAGTCTGAGGCTTAAAACAATAACATGGAAGTTTCTCCCATAAAAGAGCAAACTCAATAAAAAGTATTTGTGCTACAAACTTTCTCATACAGAGATTTTTCTGTTGGAAATTTTCCACGAAAACGAATCTCACTTATCAATCAATATATTTAAGAAACTCAGACTATTGATAAGTTAATTAATGCCTGTAAAATGTCAATGTCAATGTCAATATTTTCGAGACATTTGACAACAATGTGTTCGATATATAAGTGGCTGAAAGTAAAAAGTGATAAAAGTATTTCGTGTGCTAAAGTGGGATAAAAATGGTTTCAGAGTAAAAATGGGAGAAAATGAATCCTCAGAGCAAAAACAGAAAGCGAATACGACCGCTGATTAGTATTCTTCTTGTTCCGTTTTTGCTCTGAAAATTCATTTTGCGCATTTTTACCCTGAAGAATTTTTTATCTCATTTTTACAAACGAAGTTTTTCTATCCCCTTTTTACTTTAAGCCGTTAATACGGTAACATCGTGTTTTTAACGTATGATTAATAAATATTGATTAATAAATGAAAAATATTTTGTACAATTTTCTTCAGGAGTAGCTTCGTCAAGGGATGAAAGATCAACATTTTTCTTCTCAAACCAAGCTCTCAACTCTTTCTCTGAAGTACAACTAGCATTTCCAAAAGCTCCTGTTATCTCCTGCAAGCAGGAACATTCATGGATTTGTTCAATATGCAAAAAAGGAAAAGCAGTTGCTGAAAGAGATCAAAGTGCACCCTGGAGGTTGAATTGTAATATCTCACTCCACTTTCCGACACCTAGGAAGTTATATCTCTTTCGTAATCGAGACCATATTTCCTTTCGTGGGCGTCTCTTCAATTTTCATCGCATAATCTAGAGAAGAGTTTACTTTAGAGGAATTCCAATCATTCATTCTTATGTTACGTGTCGTTATAGTTTTGGTTTCTAGTAGCTTACGAATCGTTGAAGTTCAAAAAGCGAGCCAGATGTACGTTGAGTAAACAAATCACCCTACTTGTAGAAGGGAAGGTTCTGCTTGTATAATGTATAACTCGAGCATTAATCTGACTCAGCAAATAAGGAACGTGCCAGGAGAAATTGAAATTCTTCTCAACTCTTCTTCTCTTTCACCCTTCGCATTTCTTGTTCATTTTTCTCGAGAAAGACTCTTTGATTACCCATACATAGCTTTCTTGACACTTTTATTTCAAAAGGAAACCTCAATTGACTTTCTAACAAATGAAATTACTTATTTGAAAAGCTGATTGAGAACTTTTCTTTCAAGGCAATTTCCCTTTTTGATCCTTCAAAGTACCTTCAAATTAGCTTCAAAGTAAGTTGCGATCTGTCGTGTAAGAAAAAGCGAATTTTAAATATTCTACAAGCTCAGAGACTTCGAGATATATAATCAGCAAAATGGATCAAACACAAAATGTCCATAAAGATTTGCATTACCTTTTGAAACAGCCACTTGAATCCAGAACCAAAAATAAATAGAGCAGAATTGGAAGTCTGTCGCTAATAGGCGAACCGGAAGTAAATAAAATGGGCTTTCGATTTTATTGTAGAAGTGGTTGAAGAATTTTTTTTGTCTTTGATTGAGAATTATTGTTCTTGTCAAGGATTACATTTGTCCTTTTCCAGGCGAAAAGAGAAGAAATGTAAGGTTGAAAAGAGAAATGTACGGTTTCTCTGGATAGTATTATTGAGCACCACATGTGTGTTATATATGAACACATTTCTTGCACCTCTCATGCGAAAATGGGTCGCCATATACAAAAAAAAAATTGCCATTCAGATTGCCAAGAGCCAGGGACGGCTTAAAATCCTGATGATTTCGTAAATTAAAAAGAGGAAGAACTAGAATAAAACCGGATTTACTTTTCAGTAAAAAGGAAAAATTAATCCAGTTCATCTGACTTAAAATATTAAAATTCACTTTTCCTGATGATTATAAATAAAAATAACAAATATAAATACATATTCTATGTTACATTATAATTTTTCGCCCCTCTTAATATTTTTTCATAATTTATGTCGTCTTTAGAAAAATTCTACTCGATAAGGATTATTTACAAAGTCAATGGAATATAATGTTGAATCCGACTCTGGGAGATATATCTGCTTGGATAGGTACATTCGTAGATCGTCGAATATAAAGTAGCATTGTCGAGAAAAAGATAGAAAAGAAATAAAAGGGAGGGTGAGATAAAGCTTCAGCGTTCTCGACACAGGAAAAATAAGTTTAACGGATCCTCCAGAGGTACTTGCATTTTTTCTGTTTCTCGAACGTGATATTGAATTACCATATTCGCCAACGACAATCACGAATTTAGCGTAAATTTTTACACTTGGAGTTTATGAATTTCCCTCTATTAAATATTAAATTCCGAATTCTTAAAATAAAGAGTAGGTATATTTGTAAATTTATTTACTAAGATCATTAATTTGATTGGAACTTATTTTAGACTCAATTTCACAGGCAAATGCCATTTGACAGAAAATTATGTTCGTCGATAGTAGACTAATAGCACAGCTATGAATATTGATTAAATTTCCAAACTGATAAGCCGCACATTAAATATATGAGACACAATATATCTCGGATCTAAAATGTTAAACACAATTTATGTTACCAAATATTGAAGTTAAGAATTAAATTATTTCTTTGAAACATTCCAAACTTGATTGTTTCAATACTTTTTTAAAAATAAAATGACAATAAAATGGAAGTTCATCTCGCAGAAAATACAACTGTTTTCAGCAACTTTAGTTCTGTGAAGTAAAAGAATATTACGATCTTCACGATTCTATTCAGCTGAAATTAATTTAGTGTTCTTGAAGGCTTGAATCTTCCATCTGCTGCAGAAAATTGAGTTTAATTTTCCTGGAGGAGAAATTTTCGAAAATAAAATTGCGTCGCTTTATAAAATTCTTCTGATTTTATCTCTCAATTTCAAGAACTTATAAGTACTTTACGAGGGCAGTAGTCATGAAAAATTCTTGAAGTGCGTTCGCTGACCAGAAATGTTATATGACTGGAGAGGAAATATTGTCGGTGAATGTCCAAGATCTTTGATATTCAGAAGCTGTATTCCCACAAATATAGCACCCTCCTCTTATGAAGATTCGTGGAATTTTCCGGTTTTCCTTTATATCAGTTTCATGAGTACAATTTTTATTATATTTTCACTTTTTAATTGTCTCTTCTGTGTAATGTGGACACTGGACAGGATTATTTTGAAAAAAGCTATAATGCCTTTTCATGAAACCGAAGTTGAAAAGGCTCCTCACTTTTCTCCTGTTTTTTTTTTCCATAAAAATTGGAGCGTGAACTAAAAGCACTCTACATGTTGGTCTTTATATGTTTTGTGAAACAGAGATTGGAAGCGAGAGAGGAAAGAGAAATACGTAATGATTCTCTTTCTATTCATCGAAGAGAAGTGCTCAAAGTTTTACTTTTTATCTGTGTTTGAATGAATTAAGACAATAAACGGAGAAATTCCTTGCAGAATTCCAAATTAGCTTGACAAACAAAGTTATAATAAATCCCCATCATCCCCAAAAATGAATGTCGCAGAGAGTTAACAAGGCAAATAAAATAATAAATGATCGACGGATCATAAAGTGAAAGTCATAAGTTGAAAGATTTCACCGTCTCAAGAACAGTGTGCAAATCCCCATGGTATCCATGGTATTTCCCCATTTTTTTTTTACGCCCTTTCCATTAGGGTGGAAACAATTTTTATTTGGAGGATCCAAACATGAAGATATCAATCTTATCAATCTGGCGTAATTTGAACATGAGACCTGATGGATTTCATTCTTGAAAGCATCAATCAGTACCCCATTGCGGTTCAACTTATTCCTTCAATCGGAAGTGAAACCGAAACCTTCTTCCTCGTTCATGAAAGGTTGCGCAGAGCTGTTTTCAAATTGGAGATCATTCTTTCATCCTCATGAAAAGAGTACCTCGAAAAATCGATTTGAGAAAGCCTGAGGGCTCGATTTCCAAGGGATGAGCAAACGATGTAGGTGGTAGCATAATAGATGTCTCGAAGCACTTAACATCATCGATCATGATTGGAACAAGTATGTCTCTTCGTCATGAAAATGAGTTTCCAAATTTTGAGTTTCATGTAGAAAGTAACTTTGATACTGAATCATTTTGCATCACTGTATGAAAATGCATCAAGCACTGTTTTATGTTTTCATTTTACAATTTCATAGGTGTTTTGATAGCAGTATTAATCCATGTATCAAGCCTGTTGCAATATAGGCAATATAGGGATGTTAGGCTGCAAAATTGTCAATAGAATTAAATTACCCTGAAGGCTGATCATGCCACATAATCTTGCTTACATCCTGTTTAATTATTAATGGTGCATAAAAGGAATATTCATCTAATTAATTGATTATTGGAAGTTAGTTGTATAAAATGAAATATGTTGTATAGTTGAATTAAATTAATAAAATACCCTCGTATTAATATATATTCTGCTTCCTTCTATCTGGTTCTTTATTTTTGAATCAACATTAGTATTCCACTTTGTTTTTTTTTGTCTCTCAAATATGAATTCAGGTCTTTCCTCGAGTTTGGAAACGAGCCGCAGACTTAATTCCTATGGAACAAACTTTCTTCCGTTTATTTAACTTTTATACACCGTTTACCGACACTGTTTTCACAATATTCAAAAAAAATTCCTTCAATGTAGTATCTTCTTAGAAAAGCAATAAACGTCTTTCTCCTTCTGGAATTTCCTGCAGGTTATCGTCGCCTCATTGAAATCTTGATAAATTAATAAGCGATCTACAGATGAGAAAAAGAAAAATTGCGAGAACATCTCCCAGCAGGGGAAAATATGATTTATCTGGTAAGAATTTTTCGCACGATTCAGCGAGACCTAAATGGATTATAATTCAATTATATTGGATGAGTAACGGAAAATTACACGCCCTAGGAACATCGCTCGTGAACGTAATTTTATATCCATGTTTAAACTTCAGATCGGAGGTTGAACTATCAGCACTATAAAAAAATAAAATATACAAATTTGTCTCCTTGGACTCAGAAATTATCCGATCTGGAAATAATTTCATAGATAATTGTAAGATATGTGAATTGAAAAAGTTGGTCATCCAGAGAATTTTATTAAAATAAAAAAATTAAGGGGATTCGAAGCTATAGATTAAAATGCCTTAAGGGTATTGCTTTTTATAGCTTAATTGAATTCCAGCTCCAATGCCTCGTCTTATCATCTCTAATCGATTCTCTTCGTTATCTAGTATGTCAACGAAAACCACAAAACGATATTGGCTCCAAGTTAACGTTTGTTAGAGGCAATTCGAATGTTTCGCTTTGAAATTCAATGTCCTCATTTCGTTAATTTACATTGTTGCTTTACTGCACTCACCAAATAGAGTAATTCAGTTGCCAAATCAAGTACATTGTTAATTAGTTTCCCTCAAGACTCAATTCCAAAGTTTCATGCAGAAGGTTAATGTAGTAATCAAGATGAACAAGATCAGTGAATCAATAATGCAAATAGCGTGATAACGAGGTATATAAAATATAGCGTATTCAAAGTAAAGAATTTTGTAGATAAGCTCTCCCCTTAAACTATATTAACTTCGGTACTTGTGAAACCCTTCAAGCACTGTTCAAGAGGTATTTTCCATCCTTGAATGGCGTCAAATCGAGCATAGGAAGTATTTGTGGCCTCTCAGCTAGAAAGTTTCCGTTTTCGCACCGTCAAGGTTCCTTCAACTTTTTTTTTTATCTAAACATCAGAAATATTGCACAACATGTGTTCACTCGATCGTGCAACAGAAAACTTTATTGAGCGAAAAAAAGTCTTTTAACGAAACTACTTGGAAGAAGTTGCAACTCTTTCCGATTTTTCCAAAGGTAAAGTAATTGTTTTCAAAATCTATTATTTTCTTAGATTGGAGAGATGAGATTATAAAAAGTTATAAATATAGATGAGATGTGTAAATGAAAACTTATGATAAACACGTCTGGTTATTATATTGATTCTGGTATTATTATCATAGCACAGCTTGCTACAAGGAAAGTGGACGATCGGATAAACTGCGAAGAGCCTGGGGTATCATTAGTTAAAGGTGTCGAAATGATTGACCCACATATGCCGTGTGAGCAAGCATTACCTATCATCGTTTGTGCTCTGGAGCACACATGACAAAGGCACATTGGTGCGAAGATTCATCACCCTGTATTTCAGTCCATACTCCTTCCTTAGTTCCATTAAGAACAATTATTGAGTCGCATGGTTGTATCTACATTCCAAAATTATACGTATCTAATTTGTAAAATAGTGGAAATAGATTTCAGGCATTTCCCTTTCTACCCAAAATATTAACAATTTTTTAATATAAATTTCTCACTCTATTTCTTTGAGCAATTTTAATGTAAAATCAGATGAAGGTGAAATATTCATTGTGAACATACAGCTCTGATGTTATTGTCTAATTCCGATACGCCCTTTACGATTTTGTTTCACTAGACATTAATCAAGCTTAGATCGTGTCTCCCATTGACATTGAGTAGGGCATAGTAAATGTGTATATGCCACAACATGCACGCGCATGAGTGATAACCAAACAGAATTAATCTCGTCAAATTCTATAAGGCTCACAATCAGTAAGAAACTTTCCATGGAAATCGAAGTTCTATAACAATCAAAAATCAATGTAAAAAATTTTACAATATATTCTAAAAAGATGATTGAGTCGAAGTCGAAATATCGTAACGCTTATTCCGTATTTCTGATTCGTCGTGTAAGCATCGATAGTGATTTTCAACAATCGATACTTGCCGAACTGTAAATTCCGCGTAAATAGAATTTGAAATTTTGAATTTGGTTTCGTTAATAATCATTTTGTCACGAGTCTAAACTCAAAATACATTGAAAAGAATAGGATTTTTATGGAATTTTTTTAAGATTTCATGGGAGATAATGGGATTTAAAATGTTAGCGTAGAATTTTATTGAGAAATTTCAAAAGCTTTTTATGATTTTTAAAATATTTTGTATATAATATTTTGTTTTAAGGATTTCATGGAATTTGATGATATCTTTAATGATTTTAAGAGATTTTAAGAATTAATTGAGAAATT
This sequence comes from Synergus japonicus, assembly GCA_900474275.1. Taxonomy (NCBI): domain Eukaryota; kingdom Metazoa; phylum Arthropoda; class Insecta; order Hymenoptera; family Cynipidae; genus Synergus; species Synergus japonicus. The sequence goes on from UCOH01011975.1 coordinate 11,072, forward strand.
TTCAGAGTTTGCTAGAAATTTTTAGAGATTTTCACTAATCTTAACATGGATTTCAAGAGATTAATGATTTTGTAGGTTTTTGTGTGCATTTTTCATGGTTTTTAGGATATTAAAACGATTTTGTACACTGAGAAACTCTATGTTAGAAAAATTACTAATATCGATAGCAAGTATAGCAAAATCCCAAAATTGAGACATTTTAATACAGAAAATAATAAATTTTACTATTTCAATAGTAACTTTTCCTATTGAAATAGTAAAATTTATTATTTTCTGTATTAAAATGTCTCAATTTTGGGATTTTGCTATACTTGCTATCGATATTAGTAATTTTTCTAACACAGAGTTTCTCAGTGTAGAATTATATGGGATTTTAGGATAGTATAGCAAAATCCCAAAATTGAGACATTTTAATACAGAAAATAATAAATTTTACTATTTCAATAGTAACTTTTCCTATTGAAATAGTAAAATTTATTATTTTCTGTATTAAAATGTCTCAATTTTGGGATTTTGCTATACTTGCTATCGATATTAGTAATTTTTCTAACACAGAGTTTCTCAGTGTAGAATTATATGGGATTTTAGGATATTTCGTGAAATTTTAAGGGATTTTAAAAGCTTTGTAAGAGTTTTATGAGGTTTTAAGGAATTTTATCAGATTTCTAATAATTTGAAGTGATTTCGAGAGATTTTTCTGATATTTTAATGATTTTGTGAAAATTTTAAAGGATTTCATGGAATTTCAAAAGGTTTCTAGGAATTTTTAGAGATTTTCATGAATTTTAAGTGATTTCACGGGTTTTCATAGGTTTCTTAGAATTTTTAGAGATTTTCATAAAGTTTAACATAGGTTTTAAGAGATTAGAGAAATAAAATGTAATAAATTATATAATATTGAAAAAGAACATAAATGCGCTCGCGGAGCGCGCTTTTGTTCTTGTAATATAAAAATTTGATTCTTGTGATCAACACTTTCGAAGAAAAATGAGAATGTAAAAATTGATGGAAAAATATGCACGAGTAAATAAACAGGTGATCAGTTAGAGCGACTATACATCGAATTCAACTCCTCGGAACTAATTCGAAATGTCTTAACCACTCATGTGCTAATTCCTGAAAAGTTTTCAGAATTATTAGATGATTTCAGCTTTAGCAGAAATAAAATGGTTAAAAATATAATTGAAGAGCTGCAGACGATACTCTTAATCTAATAAATTCAGTAATTACAATACGTTTCATTGCAATTAATAGATAGAAAATAAAAAGAGAAATTCGAGGAGTGACTTAATTATTCAATTATTTTATCTCTTCAACATTTCTAATTGTATGTCTCGTACAAAGAGTGACGTAAATAGAATGAAATCAGTCATACGAGAAATAAATTAATGACATTTAAATGATCAGTATTATGCACGACACTCAATTCAAGTGTTGCCTTTTTATACGTTAATAACAGTGTGACGAACTCCATATGTAAATAACTGACTTCCAACGCATTATCAGTTTTCAATAAATAATACAATTATGATTTAAATGGACTTTCCTCGTAATTAAGGAATTCCAGGGGCAGCTGTGGCTTTTATGACGAATGATTTATTGAGTGAAATTTTGTGTTTAAAAATTGAAAATACTCTTGTGACAAAATGAATTCATGACAAATATTAACCAATGTTTTCAGCACATACAAAAAAATATTCCGAGATAGATTTCACGAGTTATGTAGTTTATTGATATAAGAAGAAAAATTAGTTTTTGTATTAATATTTTAATAACTTCATTAAATGTAAAAATATTGTACATTATTTTCCAGGCTGAAAAGATTACAAAATTAAAAATTCTTAAATACGAGATACAAGTTTTATTTGGCATTTAGTATTTAATAAGCTATTAGAAATCGATACTAGGTAAATTTGTCGAGAAGATTCAAAGTGTCTGACCTAATTACCAATTAACTGAGTGCATTAATTTCATCTTGGTTTCAAAGTGGTGGGTTTGGTCCTCAAAGTCGTTAACTTTGAAGGTGCTGTTTTACGCTTTCGAGAACTTTCGAGCTTTTAGAAAAGTTTAATTAAAAGCTATATACGCTCGTGGAATAAAGAGAAACCTGAATTAACGAAATATGCTGTAAAATTATTGCACGTAAAAAGGTATTACGTGCATTCTGCAAGGTCCCATAGAGATTTTTTTCCGTCAGCTCCCTTGTTGAAGATTAGATTATTCTTCAGTATTTTCCTAAGAAAATAGAGAGTACAAATTCAACAGAGAAGAAATGTGAAAGAAGTACTAATAACAAAATATTATAACAATTTTTAACAAATTAGAAATCAAATTTTAATGTTTACAAACATATTATGTAACAAAATTCCGTGCACTTGTTGTTCATTAAGTCTAGTGACGTAGAGACTTTTATTTTGATGGTAACTAGATACTGAATCCACAGGAGTCAGTAAAAAAGGTTGGCAATAGAACACCTAACGACTGAAAGGTTTCTGCTGACACAACCACGATATATTTTTTTGAAGGTAGCGTTTCTCGATCCTCTAATGTGCTTTTTCCATCGACCTCAGTGCACATTTCAAAAAAAGTACCGTGATCAGTTTTCCTTTCCGGTCTTTTATTCCTACCTAGATCATTTTAAAAGTAGATTCTTTTTCAAATGGATGACTTCTCATGGAGAATCTTCTTGGCATTATTATTAGATTAAATTCGGATGCTTTCAGATCTGAATAATTAATAATAATCTAGTCCCCAAATTGGGATTCTTGACAACAATATACAATCTTTCAATTCATCTAGTATATTACCAGAAGATTCTAGAAAAGGCAGCTCTTTCTTGTCAGTTATATCATTTCCACTTCTTCTAATTTCTTATATTGATCATCATATTCACTGCACAACAGGATAGCCTGTTATTTCGATCAAGTTTATATTGATGTAATAATACAACAAAGACATATTATCCTTTAATAGCTTCTCAATCATTTGTTGTCTAGAGAAAGGATAATGATCCCTAGTAGATTTTACCCTCGAGTTTCCGACGACAAAGGAAAGCACTCGACTAAAAAAACATATGACCCTGGCTGTCTGTTTTGTAACTAGAATTTCACTGACTCGATAAACAATGGCAGGACATATGAAAGAAAACCGCAGAGAGAAAAGATAAGAGAAAATGGAATGATGGTAACTTGAATCTAAATCAAAACCAGTCAGAACTTCAACAAGACGGGGGTAGTAAAATTAATTCGACAAAGCACATGGCAAAATAAAATAAAGAATTTCGTACAATTGAAATTTTACACCTCAAAGAAGATGTTCAAAATTTTGAAATGGAATCCTCTCGTAAAATTCTCAGCAAAATTTCTGAGTAGTCTCCATAAAAGTGCTTTCTTTTGGTTTGAGCAAAAGAAGCAAAAAAGTTATAAAAGGTCTCAAAAGAAATTGTATTTTATGTCGCCTACGTTGCAGCTAGAGTACATAATAAGTTTCTCCCTTGACTTTCTGGTTTCCTCAAGCCAGAACCTGTGAAATCTAATGAGTTAAAGAGTTCCTTGAATGGTAGAGTACAGCGATAAGTCACTTTTATGAGAAAGAACGCCCTGCCGTTGTCTCTGGTTATTTAATAGTGAGATTCTCTGGTAGCAGAGGAGCATGTCAACGACGTTGAAATCCTGATAAAATCGACGTCCTCATTTAAAAGGGAAATTTTACTCCTGCCAACGCTTTTCTGCATAGGTGAGAGACCTACGAGTTCAACGTGTACTCTCAAACAATGAATACAATCAATTCTCCAGAAATAAATATAACAAGAATTGACATTTATTTGGTTGCTTGATCAGCGTTGAATTTATCAACAATAAAATCAAGCGGTATAATATTTGATTGAAAGAGTTATTCTTAGATCTTTTTGATAGCAATCGTTTTAATAATGAAAATAATCTGAAGATAGTTTTCAAATTCGAAACTAATGTGTTTGATATATGGTAACACCACTTTTTTTAAGATAGAATAATAAAATTATATCGTCCTGTACGAAGATTTGCAGCTGTTTTGAAGTTTTAAGGTTGCCACGCCAAGGATTATCGGAAATGAAAAAGACGTTTCAAATTTCTTGGCAAGAGTTTCCTTCCATGTAAGTCTTTAGCGTTTTCTCGTTCGCTTTTAAATCAACCTTCATGGCACATTTGGAAAGAAAAATGTTCCATAGAGGGAAGTGAGTAAAATACGACTTAACGATAAAAAAATCACTCCTTTATCCTGGCTTTTGCTGATCTGCCATTAGGATGTAAATGAAAGTATTTAAATTATCTGATTTATATAATTGAAGTCGAATTTTTAATATTCGAGTAATTTTATGCCGATAGAAATATTTTTTTTGGAAGAAGTCAACATCAGTGCTGTTGAGGAAAAATCATACACTGAAGCGAACGTCACTGGATAATGCAATTTGTACACTACCTGTACTCACCGATCTCCTGTATGTTCCTGTCATGACCAGCCCCGACGAAAAACTGAAACAGAAAGATGATCCTCTTTATAATCCAGGAAGTTTTATATCAAGATATTGTATGATTCTGCAACGTGGAATTTTTTAAATTCTGTTCCTTCCGCTGCTTAAGATAAGAAGACCCACTTTCTCAGACAGAAAAAATATATTCTTCACTTTTAACTTTTAAGACATTTTTAGAATCGAAAATTATATCTGGGAAAAACTTGCAAGAAATTATAAATGAGAATCAGTTTAAAATAAATGTACACTAGTATTATTACATGCTCTAAAGCGAACTTGGAAACTTTTATTCAACTTATAATGTCATCAGCAGCACTTCAGAAACATTTTTTTTGACGTTGAAAGTTCTCGTAATTTTTAGTGATGCAGCAGCTGTAACTCTAAATATTCAGATTCAGTGAATAATTTAACGTCCACCCGTGTTCTAACTCAAGATATTTTGAACGCTTTTTACCTTTCTAAAATAATTTAGATTTTGAATTCAGACAGTGCTAAACTCTGAATTTAATTTGAATAAATCAAAAAACAAGTTTTTACAATAGCAGATCGTTTATTATTCAAAATATATTGTCATCTGTATAGATGTGATTTTAAAATTTAGTAAATGATTTTTAGTTTGCAATTGTTTACTCCTATGGGCTTCAAAATATTGAATATTCAGATTGAATCTGACAAATCGTTTATGAACTTTATTCTTTGGTGATTTTAATGTCCACTAGACCTGATAAAATCTCGATTCGTACTTAAAAATGGGGCAAAAGCAGTACTGTCTGGAATCTCAATTTTCTTTCTAGAAAATCTCTAAAGGCCTTCTTCCAGAAATAACGAGGACCTCTTCATGTTTTACCTTCGAGGGTTTCGCCACATGGAATCGATAAAGTTGCCAGTGTTTTAAAGCTTCAAATTCTCGCTTTTTATTCAACTGATATGACATTTGTATTCCTAGCTTATAAATATTTCTCTTAGATTACTTCTTTCAAAGACAGCAGTAAAAAAAATAAAAATAAATATATAAAAATGTAATAATGAGCAAAATTGGAATGAGACAACTTTGCAATGAGATAGAAGTGGAGAGTTTCAGAATAGTAATGAACAGAAAAAAAATTTTATCGTGTTTTCCAACAGAGAAGCTATATTTTTAAGATTGCTGTTATAAAATTTCCAATCACTTTAATCGATTCTAGCGAACCTTTGAAATCGATTCGTTCGGAAGAGATTAAGCTGATTAGAAGCATTCGTCCAAGATGTCCCTCAATGGTGAGTTTGCAAAATTATCCTAACGTTACATTGCATTTGGAATTCACCAACTGACATTCAACTACTTGGTATTCAAACCACCATGCACAAAGTCTTCCATTCAGGGAGATTTTACAGTACCTTTAGTTTAGAAGAAAAATTGCGAAACCAAAGTCACACTCCCAGCATTTTTTAACCGTGTTTAGTGTTTACTGTTCTAGCAACTTTTCTTTTAGAAAACGAAATTGGAAGAGGATGCGATTTTCATTTCTTTTTATCATACAAAAGAAATGTGGTGTATATCCTTCTCATGTCAGAGAAAACCTGGAAAAATATTACTTTCTTGAGGCTAGAAACATTTTCATGTGGATTTTTCCATATTTGAATGATCAATTCAAGGAAATTCTGATTTTGGTATAAAAACTAATTAACCAATTAATGAGTTTTTGTACTTCGAGAGTTTACAAGTAGCTTGAACATTTTATCAATGAACACATTACCCTGTATTCATGTATGTATACGAGGCATTGATTCCATTTCCGACCTGTTTGCCAACTCGTTGAATTTAACTCGATTCCATTAGTTATCTATTTTTAGCTTATGAATCTCTCATGATAAGATGAGACTTGAAACGTATATATATCTAAAAAAAATTATTGAAAAGAAAGAGCAAATTTCAAGTCGACAAAACTTTAACGTCACAAATTATTCGGTAATTGAATGGAAATTTTCAGTTATAGGACTTTCAATCCTCAACGCTTTAAAGCAGGCATTCAAACTTTTACATAAATTTTGTATTTACTCTGAGCACAGAACAAATTGTTGCTGAGTAATTTCTGCTACACTGTAGAAAAAGTAAAAATAAATTGAATTGAAGAGTATTTTAATCAGTGGAAAAGGAAGAATGGCATTTAATCACGTCTTAATTAAAAGTTTACTATAAAACACGGTAAAATGCATTTGTGATATAAACGTATGATGAACAATAAATTATAGTGGCTACTGGAGAAATTAACAAAAGAATTTGGAAGCCTAGATTTGATTTTTATGACGAAAGGAATATAAACGTTCCGTATAAACCACTCTATAGATTGAATTTCTTGTTAGTGAAATGTTGAGGGTGTGACTTTATTTTTATAAAAGGTCGGATTAGCACTAATAAAATATAGGGATGTAAAAAAATGCTCGGTTTAACAATGGAGATCTGTCAGATTCAAAGAACTTCTTTTGTTTATCTTGATTTTATGTCAACGTCGGTGAATGAGACAAATAAATTATTGTCTCAACAAAATCAGACTGATTCTTCCGGGGCTTTTCTCCCCAGCCATTAGTTAACCATTCAATATTAGAGGGTGGAGCTAGTCAATGTTGGGGTTAAAGTATAACATTCTCCTTTCTCCAATTTCCCGTTCCTCTTTTACGAGATGATTCAGGAATTTCTCCAGGGCATTGCGAAACTTGCAGTTCCACTAAAAATGAGTTTTAAATTTTGTTATAAAACCGTTTTCAGATTTCGACAGGAATCAAATTTATTGGCTCTTTTTTTCCCATTTCAAAAAATGGGAGCGATGTACTTTTCGATTTTTGCCATATTTATCGTATTTAAAAAAAAAATGTTGTTACCATATATATATCTCGAAAATATCGAACACTTTGTTTTAGAAAACCTGATTGTTATTTCAAAGAATTTTATGTACAAGTATTTTATGTAAAGTATGTACAAAAGAATAACAGTATGAATATTAAACGTAATTAAAGTTAGAATAGGTTCTCGTTAATCCGCAGAACAATAGCATATGCAGCGTATTGTTTTAATGTTAGATTTTATAGTTTCCCCAAGGTTTAAATGTTTGAGTCATTTCAGAGTTTATAGATATGAACTTTACGAACGATGTGAGATTGTAAGTTCTGCCCATCTCGATTTTGAAAATGCTTTAGAAACGAGGTGCGATATATAGAAAGGCGAACTTTATAATGTTATTCAGTCGAAGAAAGCTACATTCGAAGATATTCGCCCAAGCTTTCAAGTTTCATAGAAATCTTTGAACAACTTTTTCAATAGGAATCTTAACAATAGGAAGCTCCTACTTCAGCTACTCATTCCATATCATACAAATATTTTCATTCGTTCTATATTAGAACTCAAATTAAATTTAATTAAATCCTACAAAAAAGATTACGTACAATAAATCAGTCAAGATTACGAAATTTATGTGTATCTTAAATGGATTCAGAAAATGTTTATCTGCGGGGAGAATAATGTTAATAAATCAGTTCACTACGTAAAAATTATTAGGATGTATGATAAACTTTTTTATGGTATGTTTTTGTAAGATCAGAGACTAATCTACCAGAATCGAAACAGAAAAATGCAGGAGTGTAACTCCCTTGAGGCCAATAAATCAGTCTTCAGTGGAACGTAAACGTCGTTTCGGTCGTTCAATGCAAACTGCCCTAGAGAATACTGCTCTGGATAGAAATTAAATGCTTAAAAGTTTCAGTTTTATAGTCTATATATTAATTTTTTATAGAGGTTTTGTATATAACATTTATAAATAAAAGTTTATGGATTGATTTCAAATAGAAAAATTAAAAATTGATTCATTTTAACATTTAAGTATTGAAGGTAACATAGAACCATCTTAAACTTAAAGTGTTTAAAAGTAACAAAGTTTTAAATAGGAATTTTTCATATTATAATAATTTCAGGACACAAAATCATTTTTTTCACATAAAATTCGCGAGTCTCATGAAAAGTGGGACTTTACGATTCCGGCGATTACATGAGGCTGTAACTGAAAGATAACTGAAGCTTTGGCTGAAGGTTTTAAATTTTAATAAAATCCTCTTATAAAAATGCTTGTAGAAAAATGATATAGTATAAAAATCAGAATGATAATTAATTTTATTATTTTGCATATATTATTTGAAGCAATTATATAAATAAATATTAAACCTACAAATCTAATTTTGTATCCTCAAATCTCAAAGTTTTCCGACACTCCTCGATACTAAACTGCTTCTAAACTATCGATTTTTGCGGTTGTAGGTTCTCAAAATTTAATGAGAATGCAACATTGCAAGATTCTGAGGTAGAACTTCCACTTACTAGTGAAAAAGTACTGAATAATTTATTCTGGGAGTATTACTAATATTGTTACAATAAAAATTGATTCATTTATTAATTTCGCGTTTATTGTTTTATTTAACGCGAACTCAATTCATACAATAAGGCATTTCCGACAAATCTTCCATCAAATAGAAAATAAACGGTCATTTGTTTATTGCTTTTATGTTAAAATCGGAGATGAATAATGATTGATGAATCGTCATTTATTCAATGCGATATTTCGAATTTGTTTATATTCAATATTAATTCTCTCTTCCGCTACTATTTTAAGCTTTGACACGGAGCACGTTAATTGAATAGAAATTGAATATTTATAGTATATTGTTTGCCAATAAGAGGAAAATGATTTATGCTGGATCATGTTCAGAAGTAATTGCGAAATCAGTTTATTGAAGTCAAAATCACTTTATTTATGTATTTTTCAACTTTAAATAAAAAATCACTTTACTGTATGTTGGTATAAATTAATTTGTGTCGAGTTTTGCTGAAATAAAAAAATTACAGCAATATTTATTCCATCAGATTATTTGTGAATTGTGAAGTAGCATTTGAGATATTTCCTGTCTAGAATTTGAAGGATCTGCGAAAAATTTATACAAAAATGTCCCTCGAAGTGAATTACATCATCTAAACGATCAGCATCTGAATCGTCTACTTGTGGAGCTATGAAGAGTTTGATCCAGCTCGTTGAAAGATGTGTATAGCATTCGAGAGGGTCGTCGTTTCAAAAATACTTTGCATAATATTGCATCCGGAAACCAACAATTTCCTGCAGACTATACATCAACTTTAAGTGTACACTCGAGAAATTCCCACATTTAGTTACTCTTGGCATTGCTGTATATAAAGTTTACTTCTATTTATTATATTTGCCATATTTTAATATACAAGAACGAACGCGCGCTTCGCGCGCGCCTTTACATTCTCTTTCAATATTCTATAATTTATTATATTATATTTCTCTAATCTTTTAAAATCTATGATAAACTTCGTAAAGATCTCTAAAAATTGCAAGAAACATTTGATAACCTGCGAAATCGCTTAAAATTCATGAAAATATCTAAAAATTCCTAGAAACCTTTTGAAATTCCATGACAATTTTATATCCCTTAAAAATAGTACATAGAAATCTTATCAAATTCCATGAAATCCTTTAAAATTCTCACAAACTCATTTAAATATCAGAAAAATCTCTCGAAATGAATTACAATTATTAGAAATCTCATAAAATTCCTTAAAATTTCAGGATAATATTTCAAATTCATTAAAACATGCCAAGAAACCTCTTGAAATTCCTTCACATTTAGTATCCATTAAAATCATTAGAAATTTTATCAAATTCCATGAAAGCATTTAAAATTTCACAAAATGTTTTAATTAAAAATCAGAAAAATCTCTCGAAATACTTTTATGTAAATTATTAGAAATCTCATAAAACTCCATCAAATCAATAAAAATTCCACATCTTTTAGAAATCGAAAAATTTCTTGAAAACCCTTAAAATTTGACGAAAACCTTTGAAATCTTTTAAAAATCATAAAAAGCTTTTGAAATTTCTGAATAAAACTCTCTATAAAGTTTTAAATTTCTTATTTAAATCCTAAAAATACATATTTTAAAAGTCATAAAAGTACCTTGAAGTCCGATTAAAATCTGATCAAAGTCGTCAAAAATTCTAAAAATTCCCAAGAACTTCTTGAAATCCTTTAAAATTGTATGATAACATTTAAAATCCCATTATCTCCCATAAAATTTTTAAAAATTCCATAAAATTTCCTAGATTTTCAACTCTCTAAATCTGAATTAGTGAAAAGTGAGCAACTAATTTCCTTTAGTGAAAACTTTTACTAATTATTAGTTGTATTTCACTATTTCAATTTGCAGTTTTCAACTTTTCACTAAAGTTTTAGTTAAAAATAACTAACAATTAGTAGAATTTTCCACTAAAGTAAATTAGTGACTCACTTTTCACTAATTCAGAATTAGAGAGAATGTATTTCAAGTTTAGACTCGTGACAAAATGTTTATTAACGAAAGCAAATTCAAAATTTCAAATTAAATTCACGTGTATAATTTACGATTCGGCAAGTATCGATTGTCGAAAATCACTATCGATACTTACACGACGAATCAGGAGTGCGGAATAGGCGTTACGATATTTCGACTTCGACTCAATCATCTTTTTAGAATAGATTGCTTTACTTTAATTACAACAAGAAGGTTAAATTAGTTATAAATAATAAACTGGTACATTTAAATTAACCAGCGGAATAAAATTTAATTCAATAGGATTAATTCCTAAAATACTCGTTGATTTCAAGAATTATAATTGTTTTTATCTTTGAAAGGGGATTCGAATTCCCTTCGATGCCCTTTGCCGACTAATTAAAGCTACAGTTCGTACCATCTCAAGCAAAGATATCGAATCCTGAGGGAGAGTCTATTACTAATCCTATTTGCTCTGATCGGATTCAATTGAATTTACATACGAATTATACGAACAAAGAAACACGTGTTTTGGAATGTAGAAGAGAGTACGTAATTATTTTTTTCAATATAATTGGAAGGCTAATGAAATATTGTTTATGACCTTCGTTGAATTTAAGAATGTTTCATTGCTTCATAAAATAAATACTAACTCCTTGATAACTGAACTTTAACTAGAAACCATGCTGGGGCTTTTCCAACAAATAATATTAGATTTTTATCTTCCCTTCATTACTTTCAACTCCTTTAAGATTCACTCGAAAGAAGTCTTTCAGTCTCAATGTTCTCTTATAGGATGCATAAAGGACAGAGAGAATTCCCCTTGGTCGGAAATATCTTATCCGCACTTTTTAAGGACCATTAAAGCCTAGTTGCCAATGCATAAAAGAAAGAATAAATCGGAAAAATAAAAATCCGAAATTGTTCAATTTACTTTTTACCACAAAAGTAAAAGTTAGATATTGTGTTCCATTTTGCTTTAAAATGGGAAACGAATTGTTCCTCTAAAAAAGCCTTTTCTGTTAATCAAGCCTTTCACTTTGAGGACACATAACTCCTTTCAGTAGTAAAAATTAAAATTATTATTTTAAATTTTTGGTATAGTTTTTTTGTAATCCTCACCAAGAGTTCATATTGTTGTAACAAACTATTGGGCGGGAGTAAAGTAAAAGTAAAACTAGAAATATCTCATATATCTAAATTTTACAAGAATTTCAGACTTTCTGATCCATTTTTAAAAGACTCTCTTTTACCTTTTTTTACACAGTGAAAAGCAACTTCTTTGATATGAGAGAAGTTTGCTAATGTCTTTTAATCCAGAACAGAAAATTCAACTTGTAAACTTTAGAAAGCTCTCTAACTTGAAATATTCGTGATTATAGCTCCTGCTCGTTCTATTTTCCTGGCGTAATTGCCTGATTTTCCTGTTTCATTTCCTTTTACACATTCACTCCCTCAGAATTTCCTAATTTATTTGTTTTTTATTAAAATATCGTTCTTAGTTTCTCGAATTCCCTAAATAGCACCTAAAAGAAATTGAATTTCAAGAAATCATATATTTCCCCGTTTCGTTTGAAGGATTCTTTGAGGATTAAAAATGTAATTTACGCGAAAGATACTAAAAATTGATTGAAGGATTACATGTAGATTTCTCATGTTATTCACTCTGAGAGATCGTAAAATCTAGCAGGTTCCGAGGCAGGTTCTATAATTGAAATGCACGCACAATTCCGTAAGCAAATTTGCATATAATTTGAATTAAAGCGTTTTATGGTGCACGCGGAAACAAGAACGACCCAAGGAATTTGGCAAGTGGCCAAAGCCTCTTTCTCATATTGCGAGTTATGCGTTATTGTACTCCAGAATCGAATGGTGCCTCGCAAAGAGAACGCCATTTTTAAATTGACGATCGTTTCCTGATTTAAAGTCTTTCCTATTTCTTCATCACTCGATAAATCTTTCGCCGACAAACAGAATGTTATTATGTCGCTTCCGGTTTAGGATCTCTCTCATTGTTCCATTGAATTTACGTGCTTCCTATAATTGTCCTCGATTTGAGTTATTGTGAAGATTATCTCGGGATGGTGAATGTGAATTGTGCACTTGGAATTGTGCATCTATCGATATTTCGGCAATTGCTCTTCGATCGAACGTACACATTTTTGCATATTCAGTCAACGATTTTTAATACAGATAAAAATTGGTTAGAAATATCTTTTTGTGTTTTGGAAATTTAAAATACGTGTTTATTACTATTATTATTATTATTATTATTATTATTATATAATATATATGTATATATATAATAGAATAACAAATGGTAGAATGTCAATCAAGCCCTCTTTACAATGTCATTTGATACGATGCAATTCGAAAGTGGAGTATCAGGTGCATTTTAGACCCTTGTTTCTGAACCGTGATACTATCTCTGAATGGTTCATGCATTATTCACCATTTCTATTCAACTAGAAATTTTGTGTATGTCCTCAACGATGACAAAACCCTATAAAGGTCGTAACGACTGAACGATCATTCCCAGGTCGGTCCAATTGACCTTACACATAGCTACTATTAAAATGGATCATCATCTTAAAATATCTTGAAATAGAATCCTCAATCCTATCAAGGACCCCGAATTAAAAGATGAGATTGGGAAGATCAAAGATCATTTATCCTCCTTGATAAGCTTTATCATCCTCATATTAATTTTTAATAATCAATCATGATATATCTGGGAAATATCGTCAAATTTTGCAATGTTTAGCCATGCAGAAATTTTTATGGGGCTCTGCTGTGGCTCTAGCCAGTTTTCCCTAGGTATAGTGTGGTTCTGATTTGAGAAACCGGCAGGGACCTCACGAGGTTGTCACGCTCTTATTGGTAAATACTCCACGTATGGAAAATACGTCAATGCCCCATCAGGATTTAAAAAACATTCTGGATCAATTGTTTGCAATATTTGATTACTGAACTAGTTAAAAAATCCTATTATAAAAAAGAGTTGCTTTTTTGAAAATACACTTTCTTAAATAAATAATATTGTTTATTGTCTATAAGAGAATTTGGACAAACTTTGAAAACTAGATTACCACTTTCTAGGATGGGAGTTGAGTTGAATTATTAAACATGCCACGAGAAACTTTCGTAAAGTTTGGTCATAGAACTACGGTCTGCTACGGTTCTCAGTTTCCTTGAGAAACTGGAGGCTTCTCGTCGTGTATTTTCAGACTTTAAAGACAGTAATAATTACTACCTCAACTAAGTCCTGAGAAACTAAAATATATTTTGATCAATTTTCTCTAACACTACTATTTTACCCTAATGAATTTGTTTTCAATAACAAATTATTCTAAAAAAGCTGTATATAAGCTAAGATTAAAATAAAATAAATGTTTGCGGAAGTAACCTTGCTTGTAAAATAATCTCTGATGTGAGTAAATTCTACTGTTTAGAACAATACGTGCAATCATCTGCAATCTGTACTAGCATCCCCGGAAGTTGAATGCCGCCAGCATTTATTTGAAAATAGAATCCGATTAACCACGGCATTTCCAGTTTGATGCGCTCTCCTTCCGTGGGGACAGAAATCTCGTAGAAAATTAATTGAAGTTCCTGTTCATTTCCTGAATTGCAAAGATGTTATATCAATTTTCTTCGATTTCTAGAGAAAGGATTTTTATCTATTCAAATATTGTTATCTAAGCAAATATTTTTCGATAGAAAAGAAAAAGAGATATGTAATAGCAATAATTTATAATTTATGGATAAAGATATATATATAGATATATATGTCTATTGGTAAATCAATAATTTCAAGAAGCCAGCAAATGCCAGACTTATATACAATGCTTATAAACAGAATAATTCCTTGTTCTAATCTCTTAATCGCGCTTCTGGATAGCTCTTCACATTTACAACTGGCTCTAACGCCCTATTCCTCTTGAAGTGACAATCAACTTCCTACAGCTATTCTCTCCTGCTTAATGTAAGATTTACGACCTACATAAATTTCTCGAAATTTTATCTCAGATTATCTTGTTTTCTGAATTTTATTTATTTTTTATTGATGCTGACAAACGCCATGCCTTTGATGGTGATTGATAGATAAAGCTTTTATTGTTGAGCAAAATATTCATAGAAAAATTATACTCATAAACTTTGATATAGATTTTTCTTTGCCGTCAACTTAATTTGAATAATAATTACGTTGATTGACAAATTTTAAAGGCTATTAACAATTATAAAGGATCTATTCTTTAATTTCAATTTAAACGAAGTGTTGAAAATGAATTCATGATAAAAAAAAATATAAAAATTCTCAAAAAAGTGAAGATTTTCCATTCTCGAAAAGTAAAAACGTGTCGCTATTTCAACAGCTAAGTGCAAATGCAAACTTTCTCGTAAAAGTACGTATGATATTGATGGTAATTCTGTTTTATGAATTTTGATTATTATCGTTCATCTATATTTTACGAGTTGTGTAAGAGTAAAACTTAATGCATAGAAGTTATGTTCTCAAAGAAATCGAAACAGTTTCTATATAATTCAAGTACAAGATTCAGTTAAAAACCCCAAGAATTAATCATAATAATTTCCAGTTGAAAGAATTATATTGGTTTAAAGTTACATATTTAAATAATAAGGATCTACTTTCAAAGAATAGAAAACTAAAAAGAATTTTTAGTGACAGAAACACGTTGCAATAACGCAAACGCATGCATGAAAATTTTACAATTATAAGACTCATGGCTCACTGGAATTACCAGCAACCTTTGTTTTATGCACTATGTAAAAATATCTTTTTCCTTTGATCCGGAGGCGGTTCCAATTGTTTCAAACACACAGAATAGAAAAGAGGAAACTAAAGGTTCCTATGTTTCGTATCAAAAAAATATTGTTTCACAATTTAAAATACAGAACAAAGTTCAATTGCTTCACTGAAAAAAAAACATATTTACTGGTAAATATGAATTTAAAAGATGTTAATCATAATACAAAAACTACTATAAATCAAGCAACTGTAAATATAAGTATAGAAAGTGTAAATATTGCGAAGAGCACCACAATATTGAACCTCAAGAAAATAATCACCTGACAAATAAATTTCGAAATTGAAATCGATTTAATTTGATCTCTAGCGTATATTCTGAACTTCAAGTTTATCCTCTCTAATTTGTTTATGTCTGTTTTACTTCAGAAATCGGCACCTTGCCAGAATTAACTTTCATATATCAAGATTCTAAAGAAAATGTATAACTACATTCATTAAATTAGAGTTTAACAATCTTCTTATTCTTTATTTGGTCAATTTTAATTTTTTTTACAGTTTAAACAGAAATTGGGAATAAGCAATATTTAAATAAGAGGAAATGGAAGTAAGAATTAATTTTGTGTAAGTGTCAGAGAGTATTATGCATTAAGCGCCCCACTTGTGTCAACATGGAAATTAGGAGCTTAACTTTTGCGGCATACAATAAGCGACGACGAGGTGCAGAGTATTCTGTGGGATAACCGTACTTTGAGAACAAATGTTGCATAAACGGTGCAGCTGTTTACAAACCTTGAATTATATTTTTCTCGAGGCTTACCAAAAGCTAAAAAATTTCAGTAAAAATAGTTCCTAAACAGTAAATACTTTTCCTAATTTGAATTTAATTTCAGAAGGATATTATGTGTTCATACAAAATATAACGCGCTAACTTTTATTAGTCATCCACTTGAAAAAAATTGTACTTTTTATTCTATAATTCCCGAGAGCTTTGCCCATTTCCAACTTGTCGATATCCCCTTTGATAACTTTAAAGATTGATCGTTTCAGAAATTCTCTTGAGAATTTATACTTCAGGTCAACTTAAATTCGGATGTTTATATATATATATATATATATTTTTTTAAATTTAAAATTATTGTTCATTCTTTTTACTCATTCCTGATTTAGTTTGCAAATTGTAAAAATATTTTCGGTTAGGACGCGACATCAACTTTAAAAGCAAGAATGCAAATTTATACATGAAAATGCAAACAAAATATTATTTCTCATCTAGAATATTGAAAAACTACAGGAAAATATTGCATAATTATTGTAAGTGAAAAGAGGTGACTAATTTTTTTGGAACACTGTAATTCAAATGCAAATTGATTTCCGTTCAACTTTTACAATCCTTTGATGTAATTTTCAACTTCAAGGTAAGTGCAAAAATCGAATTAAAATTCAAAATCAAAGTTTAGATCGAATTTAAAATGATTTTAGCTAGTAATTTAATTTAGTTGGCAAATGGGTCAATTTTGCAGTACTTTTGACTGGATAAATTTAAGAAATAATGGATTTTGATTGGTGTAAATTTAATAGCAAGGTTAAATTTCACGAGTGACTTCCATTAGGATCTATATCCAGTGTACTATCAATTTCGTTCTATCCTGTTGCAGTTATCATCCATCAAGAGTCCATTTTGGTATTTCGGTGATGCGTCAAGTGTCTTGTCTTCCCCCTTCACCACTTCTATTTGGATAACCCGCTGTGCATTAATTGAGACCTAATTATACCTCACTGTTGTAACTGCCTGTTTCTGGCATTCTGAGCTAAATTCTCCTCTTTGGTTCACGAATCAAGGATCTAAAGCGTTTGTTGCAAGGAAAATTATGAGCCGTGGAGGTAGAAATCCTTTGTTTAACGTACCGGAAAGATCCTTTGAACTAATTTAATACCATTAAATCTTAGCTTTATGAATAAGTAAAACCAAAACAAAACTCTGTAAACTGATTACAATTTCTGAAAATTATTGATAATTATTAATTAATAACATCAATAAATCAAAGGTTTTGAAACTGCTTTTTCCACTTGTCCTCTCGGCATCAGTAGAGTAAGTTTTATATGGTCAGACATAATCGCAGGAAATCACCAAAGAACTTCTTTTTGTATTCGTCCAGAATTTCTAGAATATTTTGTATAATTTTGATAGAGTTCTGTGCAAAATTTTCTTATAATTTATGGTGAATATTCCAAGAGTATAGAAAATCCTTGTGTCCTAAATAACCTACTAAGTATAAATTGCAATTTTATTTTTCCATTGAATAGGGATAAGGAGGAAAAGGGGAATAAAATATAAATCCCAGGAAAGAAGAGCTTTTACCTTCCTGTTCAACGGATTGAGATATTTGCACAGCTGTCGGTGTTAAATTCGTTTTTCATGGTTTTTCGAGCTCCTCACTATCGACGTTATTCGTATACGAAAGTAGATTCTCGAGAGGTAAATTACTCTTCTCAAAGAAACAGACAATGAGCGTTGAACAAAAAATTTGCCGGAGACTTGTATAGGCTTATGGTTTCTATGTATATAAATTGTGTCCCTCTTTAGTAGTTCGAAAAATTCTATTAAAAGTCACGTCTTAGATCCAAGAAAGCATGAATATAAGCAAAATTTATTCCAAACTTACTAGCATGAATAAATCCCCTAAGGAAAACCAAATTCCTATATGCGTCTAGACTAACGGTTTATTCAGTAGAATCTTCGGAAATAGAATCGAAAATAGAAATCTTCTGTATAAAGATAGAAAATGTCACGATCTTTTTCGCTCATCAAGTTTTTTTTATCATTATTTTTGGGAATTTAATGCATTTTAAGAAAAAGAAGATATTTCAATACAAAAACATGGCTAGAATAGCTTTTCGGTGGAAAGGAAATGGAATTGACATCTGTTATTAAGGAGAATGTTTTTTATAGGAAGAGAGAAAATTTACGAGTTTCTTCATCAATTGTGAACTAAAGGGAGTATATATATATAAAGAAACGGTAATAAAACGTCTTGATATACATCTATTGGCATCCGTATTCTTGGAATTGCAGAAGCTTAAATGTGACTTCAAAGCTTTTGCGTTATTTGTAAAATTTACAATGTAAAGATCTATTTTCAAAAGGAAATTTTACGCGTTCATTTCTACATGCTCAATTTCACTAACTAGTTTTCCATCTTCTAGTGATTGAAATAAATAACGAGATTTTGAAACATGCAGATTTGTTAAATAACATCAATTTTGTAATATAAACATTTCAGGAAATTTGAGCCAATAATATTCTGAACTATATATCCTCTGTTTCTGTAATTAGTGCCTGTTTTACTCAAATACGCTCATGGGCAGGAATTCCGCACACAATTATTCGCTTTTATGTTTCGTAAAATACTGTCTCTGAAATTTACTTGTTTTTACTTCACCACTTCATTAAAACTTTATAACTGGGCTTCCTTTCTCTAAATATAGAATTCCAGATAAAATGTATGGACAATTAATTTTTTCGTAAAGTCGGATAAAAAAGTGGGATAAGTGATAACAATTGTTCAAAAGTACCTTTTGCCTTTTAAGAAAACCCTTTCTCCTATTCTTGCTTTTTCTTCATTCTCATTTTCTTTCATTTCCTCAGGACATGCCCTAAGAGTCAAATGAAATTCTTTTTTTTTTCTCTTGGCCACTTCATTTCTTTCTCTCTCTCTCTCTCTCTTTTCTGTGCACTTTTATTTTCCTATTTGCATAGTGCATCTGTTAAATCGGGGTTCGTCGGGTAAGCTCTTAATTATTTAGGTCATCCTAGCTTGCTTTGTCATCTCTGAAAAAAAGAAGTAGCAAGTCCCTTAAAGCCGAAACCAATCGAGATATTTCGACATTTTTATACCAGGATGCTAATTAAAAAGTGAGATCTAAAGAATTATCATGACTTGGATATTTCTTTAAGCAATCAAGTATGGAAATAATTAGCAACCGGAAGGAGTGCGAAAACATCTTGTTCAGAAAATTTTCTGATAAGATTAATGGATAAAGTCGATCTTGCTTATATTAATAAATTACTTATTGACAGGGTAACACGTTAGTTAAAACTTTGATAAAAGTAATTTGGGATTCATAAAAAAATGCTATATATAGTTTGTTTCGTTAATGGATTGTTTTATTTTTGAATGCAAGATATTGGACCCTACTTGTCTTTAATCTTCAAAAGCTCGTTACATGTTATTGGCGATCTGGACTTTAATCTTCAACCCTTATTTTCATTTTTTTTTAATAATTGAGGATTATAACAAGCTGTATCAAGTGTACAGATAATGACCAATAAAAGTTTCGAGTTTATTAGAACCAAGAACCTGGCACTTATCTCGAGTTCCTATCCAATAATCTCCGATGTTCACAAAAGTTCTCTCTCAATATTCTCTCCCTTTTACTTCCCTCTACTTTCTTATTTCATATTTCCTTTAGCTTTTTTCTCCACTTGGTTGTTATTTGAAAATAGAAATAAGAATGTTATATTGTAGAAATCGTTGATAATTTTTAATCAGAAACAATTAATGACACAAATATTTCTTAACTAATAACTTTCTTAATTACAAGTTTCTTAATGAAGAAACTTAAAAATTAAAAAACACGTATTGTGAACAATGGTGTTGGAAAGAGAAAACATAAAAGCAAAGGTATGATATGAAATTTATGTTTTGTCAGCATTTTCCCCCTGTGGTTAGAAGGGGAAGTGTAAGTTCAGCAAATGTGTCACGTTTTTTTTTCGCGGATGATAAATTCCCCATTGAAAAGCGGGGTTGTAAGTAAAGGTCGGGAATTTCTCAAGAGATATTAGCCTTTTTATCTCTCTCTCCGAGTTTTGTCTGCCTTCATACTTTTCATTATATGCACGCATCTTGCAGGACTTTGACGTCGAACAAAACTTCCAAGACGTCGCGACGCATTCCTAGAGCGACGCCCCCAAGCGTCGCCGACCAATTGATTCCCTCACCCTTTTGACCGCACACATATTGTCTCCTCTTAACCTCGCCATTCTTGACTTCACCAATGTCAATTACTCGTGCATTCTTTCAAAATAAAAGAAATCCGGAAATGGGTTCAGGTGAAAAAGAAAAAAGTTAAAAAATTGTCCCCAAGCTCTTGAATATAGCAACGTTTCCGCATAGAGGAAGGATTCTAAGTAAGCTCTTGCATTAGCTATGAGTGCACTCAGGAAATCTAGGATAGTTAAAAAACGTAGAAGTCTATAAAATAATTGCAATCATTACATGAATTTTAATTTTTATCCAAAGTCAATTAGCTTTTAACCATATTTGTTAATGGTAAATATCAATATTCAAAAATGTGATTAATATCCAGTTTTTAATTAAGGTATATTTTTTTATGAAAGTTTCTGGATCAACCTAGAAGATTTGAAAAAATGGTCTACTTATTTTGCATTGTCAGGGCTCTTAATAGAACTGCAGTTCATGAATTTTCAGCATTATATGAAGAGACTAGTTTTGAAATAGCCTCGAATGGAAAGATTCGAAATTGGGATTCGAACATCTGGTAAAGTAATCATTAAATCGCTCAAAATGACAATCATCGGTAAACCTGTCAGTCTTGAATTAAATCTTGAAACTTCCTTCATGCATCTCGTATCACGTCCATAAATTGGATGAATGTTTGCATATTTTACAAACAAAGTCATTCAATTGCCATTAAATTCCATGAATTTTATTGCAATTGAATTTTGATTTAGAGATTCAGTTTTATTTAGAAATTTTGAGCTTTTAGGTATATTGTAGAGAGAATTCAGTGAGTAAAATGGACTAATTGAATTAGTGCACAATTCCCATCGTGGATGGTGAACACTGAATAGTTTTCGTATATCAATGGATGCAGTCCGGAAAACAAACATACTTGTAGATTCGTATTCAAACAAAATTTCAAATTCTGCCTGGAATTCTAAGCACAAATAGAGTCATATTCACGCGTACAACTGACTTATTCGGGGCATGCGCTTCTCTTCGCACTCTCGTAAACACTCACGATCATAAAAAATTAAGGCAAACAAACCGCTTTCCAAAAATAGTTTGCAAGTTTACTACATTTCGCATTAGGTCTATTTGCATTCTATAAATCGGGTCACCGCATAATGGCGAGAATCAATCGAACGAAAAATTCAAACTTGATTTATGACTTATTATTTTCTCTTCAATGGAAGTTCAATAAAGAATATTTTAACTATCAATACAAAAATTAAAATAAATCATTTTTTTAATGATTTACATTTTACTTTATGCAGTTTTGAAGCAGAAACAAAAGGAAATTTTTATAGAACGTTTATGAATAGCTTTGTATTGAGTACAATAGTTTTTTTAAATGTTTCTTTTTTTTTCTTATACCCACCAGCTCTGAATTAATGGCTACGCCCACTCCAATTCTCATTAATTACTGCATTCATCTGAATTCTCGTGCGGTTGACATAAAGCTATATACAACATTAGAAAGGGTGTAATTAGGAAATAAAGCCTGGAAATTTATCGTAACGCGATCCTCTTGAGACTCATGTGTAGGACAGCTTATTTTCCAAGGGTGAGAATACATGTATTATATTTCTTCATTATTTGTTTACCTCCACGTCAATTTCATAAACTCGTTCCAATTAAGTGAACTGCTAAAGATGAAATTCCAATGAAAGGTTTTTAATCTCTGTTTTTGAAAATCAACATAAAAAAGTTCTTCAGTCTAGAATTAATATTTCTTTCATGAAAGAAGTTTAAACTATCTTTAATTTACCTCAGAGTGGCAATCTGACACTCTCAATTCACTGGAAGTTACTGTTGGGTTTCTATAATAAGAATCTCTTTAATAATAATGATAATAATAAAATATAAAAAATAAAAGCCTAGCTTTGCTCTGCATTTTACTTCCTTATCAACACTTGAAGGCACTTGTTCACACTAAGCTAAATAAAATGGTGGGCACCTCAAATTGGTTTTCTTCACCACCGCTTTAAGTAATAAGTTCCATCGTGCTCAACGGCACTTAAGTTCGAGAAGCTTTCAGACACGCGATATCTTTCCAACAAAATTCTTTTCGACGGCATTC
This sequence comes from Synergus japonicus, assembly GCA_900474275.1. Classification (NCBI taxonomy): domain Eukaryota; kingdom Metazoa; phylum Arthropoda; class Insecta; order Hymenoptera; family Cynipidae; genus Synergus; species Synergus japonicus. The sequence continues at coordinate 33,809 of UCOH01011975.1, forward strand.
TTTATACAAAACTATCTAAACGGAAATTTTTATTTTACCCTTTTTTAACTGGTAATAAAGAATCTTCACGTTTAGATTGTAAATTACTAACATTTTCCTTATACTCATTACAACCAAAGCGCTTCTTTTGTAAAAAGTTGAAAATTTTAAGCAGTTTCTACAGTTCTCTTGAGTATTAATTTTTTAAAATACCTTAACAATCTTTAGAAAATACTGAAAGAAAAAATAGATTGAAATATTCATTCGTTTCAAGAAAATCCTTAAGGGTGTGAGACGTGAAATTCTCAGCATAAGCTTTACTGCGATAAACCACGTCAAATTCTATCGAGGATGAAGCTGATAAATATTCTGATCACGATTTATTAGATTGGCAGCTTGTGCCAAGTCCTTCTAAAATTGAGTTAATCAGTCTTGAATAGCAGGTCAAACCTTCCCTTTTACTCTTTCTTCTATAAAATTTGTTGACTCGACACTTTTTTACTCTAAGGAGACAAGTAATTGGACTTTTGTGTATCGATGCGAATTCCTCTTAAGCCGAAGAGATTTTAAATTGGAATTAGGAGCCTGGCGAAACTATCAGGTGGAAAAATGTCTATCCGATTGAATCCGTTTCATTTCAAAGTGATAGCATACAAATAATAAAAAATATTGGTTCAAATAATATTTATCGAGGAAGGCGAACTAGATTTGAAATATCCTGTAGGAAAACTCTTCGAATTCCCGGATCTCAATTCCTGGTATGAAAATACATATGAAAAGCAGACAAATAATAAATTCAGTGACAATTTTATAGAACGGAGATTTCCCACATTCCCGAATATGATGGAATTTATTTTCAAGTTTAAATGATAGAATAGTTTGTACGCTCCGGGCGCTTAACCCACCATTGATCTATGTATCTCACTTCACTATATCTATACCTACTAGTTTATATAGTCATCTCGCTGCTGAAAACTTTTGACTATTAGCTCTTTCAATAAAAATTTTTTCCAAGTTTCAACGAAAAGAAATCCGTCTATCGTGACAGTTAAAAGTTCAGATTTCTACGAGAATTCACACAAGTGAAGAGTCGTGAAAATAAGGAAAGTTTTTTTTTTTTAATTCAGTAGAATAAATATCAGGAATATTTTATAACTTTTTTAACTCCATCTAACTAATGAAACACAAGTTGGATAATTAGCAGTAACATTTTATATTTTTCCTCTTGTAATTTTGAATGGATTTTACTTCCACTTGAAATTAAAACAATGAAAAATTGTCTACACGAACGTGTAGTAAGTTTTTTATAATCCAATATTTTTATTTGATTCACGTTCGTCTTATACTAACAGCATTAAACATCTTTTAAATGATTTCCCCTCTGAAGTAAAAGTAAACCTTACGAAAAGCTGTTTGAATTCCTGTGTTTTATATCCAGTTTGAAATTGAATTTTAATTCAGAAGTTTTTTTTCTATAAAGTCAACATGAATTCCGTTTCTTCAATGTAAAGATAAATCAAGTTGTATTCAGTTTGCATTTACGTTTTTAAAAGATTCAGAGTGATTAATAAACTTTATTAAAATAAAAATTCAGAAATTTTCGAGACTAGAATAGGCAGATCAGCCTCGAATAAACTTAAAACTCGTTAAATTATAGAAGATCAATTTTTTTATTTAAGTAGAGTTTTCTTAATTTAAATATTCTCAACTTTCAAACGGCAGAAGTTTAAAATATTCTTATGTTACAGCCAGTTATGATAAAAGCTAAATAGGATATAACAAATTTTAAAGAGTTGTAATTTTAACTTTCAAAGTTAAGAAGAAAAGGTTTAATGGAAGTTTAAAGGAAGTTTAAAGGAAGTGGTCTTTCAATTTTTGTGTAGATGATTTCATCAGCTCATCCAGAGAAATTTCGACCGGATATTGAATATACGAATTGGAATAAACGGTAGTTTTGTTGATTCAAGAAACACAGTGGAATCTTGGTAGTGCAAATAAAAAAGTTTATTTTCACGACTTTGAATCACATTTGTTCGAAAACGCGAGGGTTGTGCAGAATGTAGATGTAGAAGAAGAACTTAAAAATCGAGGCCATTTGTACTGACCTTGACTTTCCGACATTTCCTGGCAGCAATGGATCTTGACTGTCTTCTGAGTGCCTCCAGAGGAAATGACTATTTTCTTCAGTTTTCAGAGGCTGCACCCCCACTTGTATCCACCAGTCACTTTAAAAACACCCTGTTAAATCCCTTTGATCACCTGCACTAAAACGTTTTTTTTTTCAATTCCTTTATTTTATCTTATTTCTGATTAAACTTTCTTTTCGATTGAAATCTCTTTCTTTTATAATTTCAGTTACACTCTAATTTACTTTTTTCGTTTGAATTAGTTTTTGTTCTTAATTGTTCCTAGCTAATCACTAAGGACATTGGTAAAAAAATATAGTCAGGAAAACTTGATGAATGAAAGTTCAAATTGCATTTTTATTAAAGGTGATTTTGAAATTAGAAAGTGGAAGTCGTGAATGGAAAAGGGTCGAAAATGTGCATTCAGAGAAACCAAAAACTGCACTAGACGGCGTTGGTGATACGCACGCGGCGCAGCCTGGGCGGTAACTGAGCTTAAAGCGTCGCGACGCTCAGCATCGCTCCCACCCTCACTGATATGTTCTCTTAAATCGAACCTCTGATCATGATCGAAGACTTTCTTTTACCATTCTCGAAGTTCCACTCACGAACCTCAAAGAACTTAAATTAAAAACTTCGAACTTCAAAATATCTCAGACGCTTTTGCTCTTAGAGGATTGTGATGTCAAATTTTTTAATTATTATCTAATATTAATTAATGTATATCTTCAAGACCTTTTCGACCATTATAATGTAATTTGATTTATAAAAATGAGGACAGAAAACGTAAAAAGCAACTCTCTAAACTTGAATCAGTGAAATTTAACTAATTACCAGTCAAATTCCACTGATTTGCAGTGACTCTTTTCTCACGATTTTAATCAGTGAAAAATATTGTGAAATCAGTGAATAATATTGTGGAGGTTGAATGTAGATTTCTCTTTTATTACTTTATTTATATATTGATGATCTGTCAGCTTCCATTCTTCTCATCCCTCATTAAATATTATTTCCATACAGGTTCATCGACCTTAAAATGTCGTTCATATACAGTCTAGACAATAAAATTTGTAATTCAAATAAATCATCTTAATTGCTTACTAAATTCTTAAGTATATTAGACAAGATTGTAATATAACATTTTTAAAACAACTCCACTGCACATGCATATTATCTGAAGTATGAAAAGTACATCTACTTCAGCATAAAAGAATTTACAGAAGCATGTTAACTTTTGATTACTCGCCTCTCAAAAGTCACGTAATTACACGGTTAGATCTTTCACTGTAATAATTATATCTCTGGAGATAGTTATATCTGATACGCGCGCTTAAATCTTCTCTACAAGTTTACCTCAGCTTGCAAGAATATCAGAGGGGTAATTTAATCTAGAATCCTAATATATCAAACAATACCCCCATAAATTTCGACAATTTATTATTTACTTTATTAAAATAATGACTGCGTCATATGTTAAGTGTATAAATGTTAGGTAATGTAATTAATTTACAGAAACTTTACAAATTTCTTAAATATGGGACGACTGAAAATTCCCAAAAAATAAAATTCCCGACACTGTTAAGTGTTCCCGAAATTAAATATCTAATATACACTGGAAAATTCCGGTGTCGGGCATTTTCTAGTGTCAGGAAATTTTAATTTCGGGAATATTATAAACTCTCCAAAATTTTGTTTTTCGGTAATTATTTATTCGAGAATTTTATATTGCCGGGCATTTGATTTTTCGGAATTTGCAGTAGTCCCCTGAATATCTAAATCTTTAGATTTAATAAAGTTGTAATTTTTAGACCCATTTTTTAAATGGAATTTTTTTAAAGCTCAGTAAATATATATAGGATGTACAAAGTAGAAACTCTTTAATCGAAGCCCGAAAGCAATTTCCCGTAATCTCTCTTTTTTGGCTACCCACTTTATCTGGTCTGTTATCAGGTTGTAGTAGCAATCCTGATTACTTTCCCTTGTATTTGTTCTTTAATATCATTTGCGACAATCACAGAATCAGTGCCACAGAAAAAGGAAAAAAATTCTAGGGACTCATTCGTTATTTTATAAAATCTTTATTGAATTGTCTTCATTAAATTTTAATTACGTAATAATTTCGATTAATTAATTAATTCTATTTCTTTATTCTGTTTTATTATCTAATTTTAGAGATTATTTGACAAAATATTGATTCTGAGGATTTAGATTAATTTCGTAATTTGCAAATTCAGATCTGTGAGATTAAATGAGTTTTGGGACTAATTAATTTATAGCATCTCAACCGTAGATAACAGGATTAATCGATTATACATGTACACATGGGTTTGACCATTTGATGGTTCACACAGGACATTTAAGTAAACTTGTACCTTCATCTAGAATATCCTAATGCCTGAAGGTGAACTCTGATGAATAATGAAATGGGTTTCGCCAATTTCAAACACGAAACTAGCAAGTTGGGGGCATTCTTGCAGAAAATTGGAAACTAACGTCTGAAAATTCACAGAGAAAGATAAACTTGCCAACATTTTAAACTTACAAGGTCAAGTTTTGCAATTTCAATAAAACAATAAATATTAAAATTCTTAATAATAAGTACTCTAAATGAATTTAAATAAAATAGTAAAACTGTGAATTATAGAAATCATTTTAAAAATAATTTTTCATATTTATTAATAACTTTTGAATGAAGTATAAATATTGCAGACTTATTGCTGATATAATTCTTGCTTGTCTCTCAGATAATTCTACTATTTTTATTAAATTTATTTAAATAATTATTTTAATTACTTCTGATATTCAACATTATAATTGTAAACTTACATTGTAAACATTGAACTTTAAATTGTTTAAAAATTAGTTGTAATAAGTGATAAATAATAAATTATGAATTATAAACAATAACTTATAAATAATAACAAACAATTGATCATTTCTAACGAAGATTGTATAATTATTTAGCTAAAAATGGCATATCTTTATATTCATACTTTTCACCCCTCTATTAGTTCTATTTTTTATTAATTATTTTATTTTGTTATTATTTTACCGGTAAGTTTACCGGCTTTTAAATTACTGAGAATAAGACTACTGTTTCCATCTGTTAGTAATTCCTGGAAGTTGCAAGCGAAAATATTGGAAAACATTCAAGCCGCTGTCAAATCAGTAAACATCTTGGATAAAGTTGGGTAAAGTGTAAACGTGAATGTTTGACCCATACATGAAAACAGTGACAGTACTCATTTTATTATAAATTTATAAATGAAGTCGAAATTTTAACCATTTTTGACAAACAAAATTTGATAGATATTTTCTTCATATAAGAAAATATAAGAAATGGATAATTTGACTTCTAATTCAAGTGATGGTAAAGAAGCTGCTTCATTTTTGCTTTAAGGTTAAGATATATTTCGCTTTTTCTACTTTTCCTGTATTAAATAGTAAATTTGTTTATTGCAGCTATAAAAAAATTATGTCCATACCAGGCAAAATGTTACCGCAAAAATCCAATTCATTTCAACGAAATGTCTCATCCCCACCGTAAGTTTTTTAAAATTTACTGTAGTTTATGTTCTATCATTTTTAAAATAAATAATTAATTAATAATTTTTAAACTTGCTTTCAGTGGAGAAGTTGGTGATGAAGCGTTTGGATGAAACAATAACAATTCCCGTCCACCTAGATTTCGAGTGTCCAGATAGATCTCAGTTGCTGGATCAACTGAAAGTTCTTCAAATGGTTCTCAGAAAAGAAAGAGACAGAAAGGGCGAGTCATCAATGAAACAGCAAACTTCCACATTGTCAGACAATTTAAAAAAGCCAGAAACACCTACAATTTCAAAAAATAGATCATCTAGTCCAAAATCCAGTTTTTTAAATTCAAAAGTCGCAGACACGATTTCTGAAGATTTAAAAAAGAAAATAGAGAGAAACAAACAAGCCGCAATTCTCAGGAGGGAAGAAAAATTGAAAGCACTAGATTCAAAAGCCGCAATGATTATAAATCCTTTCTCCGGTATTAGAGATTCAGAAGATATTGAAGAAAACCCAAAACAAGCGAAGAAACGAAATGGTGAAGAAAACCGGAAAACTGAAACCAAGAAACAAAAAACAAAAGATTCTTGTCCAGACAAAAAATCTAAACGTGTTAGCTCTAGTTCAGAGTCTAGTTCCAGTTCAAGTTTTACATCCATTTCCACTTTAGCTTCTGGGTCCAATTCCTCGTCCTTTGAGTCTACGGGATCATCGCTAGTGGAGAATTTCGCAGAATGCAAATCATCATTAGAACGAGAAGAGCTTCGTAGAAAAGCTTTAACAAAAATGAAAATGTCGGGATACAAAGTTTCAGTTGTCGAGCCTGGAAACTTCGCTTTAAAATATGCTCTCTCAGCACCCTATTATATTTTCTATACGAGAGTTGAACAGGTACCTACAACTTACGATCAGCCTTTGACTATCACCTTCACAGAACTGCTTGACAAAAGTCTTGGTGAGATAGAGGAGAGTCTCCACTTGAATTTTATGATAGATATTGGTTGGTTGTGTCTTCAATATCTGTTGGCAGCTCAATCAGCGAAGATGTTGCTGATGTATGAATCTAGAGTTGATTCGGAAACTTTACCACCAAATATTACTGCCATTGAAATTCCCAAACCTTCTGCCTATGGCTGCCATCATTCCAAAGTCTCTGTTTTGAAGTACAAGGACAATGGAATTAGAATCATTGTTTCTACTGCTAATATTTACTCTGATGATTGGGAAAACAGAACTCAAGGGTGAGTTTCTACTCATTTAATTTCACTACCATTACTTATCCATATATAACAAATTTAGTAATAAAAACTTTACTTCCAGCGTTTGGATATCGCCTCATCTTCCTCAACTTCCAAAATCAGCGAACTCTACCGATGGAGAGTCGTCTACTGGTTTCAAAAGAGATTTCGAAAAGTATCTTTTATCCTACAAAAATGCAGCCTTAGTGCAATGGATTTACTTGTTACGAGGGGCTGATTGTTCAGAGATAAATGTCTTCTTCTTAGCCTCTGTGCCCGGAAGTCACAAGGACAGAGAAGTCAACAGCTGGGGACACAAAAAACTTGGAACAATTCTTTCCCAGCATGCAACATTACCTCCAGATGCTCCTTATTGGTCAATCATCGCGCAATGCTCGAGTATTGGAAGTTTTGGACCCAATTACGAAAGTTGGTTGCAGAAGGATATTGTCTCTTCAATGGCTAAAGAGACAAAAGCTGGGATCAAAAGCCTCCCTAATTTTCAATTTATTTATCCTACGATTAACAACTTTAAGAATAGCGTCGATTGTCGTGAGGCCTCTTGTTGTCTTCCTTATAGCATGAAAACTCACTCCAAACAGGAATGGATTGAATCTTACATGTAGTGAGTATTTGAGAAAGAGAGTATTTAGGAGAGAAAGTTATATTTAGATTTTAGAAATTGTAATGTATGTTGTTTTTCAGTCAGTGGAAAGCGAGTAAAACCGAAAGGGACAGAGCAATGCCACACATTAAATCGTATACTAGAATTTCTCGTGATAATAAAAAAATGGCCTGGTTTGTTCTGACTAGTGCGAATCTCAGCAAAGCAGCTTGGGGAACTTGTAGGCAGTCGAATTATATTATGAATTACGAAGCTGGTGTTGTTTTCATCCCCAAATTTGTTGTTAGTGCAAAATCTTGATAATTCTCATAAAATATTTCATAAAAAATATTTTTAATGATTTCTGTTTTCTAGACAAAGGGGACAACTTTTTCTATTGAAGAGCAAGAATCACCCGATGTACCTGTTTTTCCAATGCCATACGACCTACCTCTCACTCGTTATGGATCTCAAGATAAGCCATTTGTGATGGAATTTTTTAACAGTCATTAAGAACCGTCTACTTCCGATAAAGTTAGTGAAATGTTTTATACAGTCAGTATTAATTATATTTGGTTAAATCACCTGCCTGTATTTTACAAGAACAAATTTATTTTTTAATAAAAAAAGTTCTTTTACATAAAAATATAAGTTCCTTGAAGAAAAAGGAAAGGACGATTTAAAAAAAATAGGATTTCTCGATTCAAAGTCCCAGTTTCGGTTCATTCTGTGCCAGTCTTCGAAATTTCTATTCTGGAGATGTTTTTTTTATTTTTTATTTTTATGTCAGACTTGAAGAACAATCCTTGCAAAGAGATCACGGTTTCCATAAAACATCAGGAGGAAAGTGTTTCCTGATTAAGCGCCTTCATGGTGGCGCATCGATTCGTGCATGCTTTGCCTTCAAATAGCTTCTAAAGAAACGAATGCTCTTCTCTACGCAGTAATTACGCGCAAGGCGTGCGCGTTTTGCAATACAAATAGTCAATCAATCTTTTCATGGGTTCTCGAATCAACCTTGGAAATTATGCTTCAATTGTTATGCACAAAAAAACCAAACACGCAAAAAAAGAGAGATTAGGAACACAAATAAAATTATTATTTAATTCTTAATAATTATGAAAAAATTTTATACTAATATCATTCTTTCTCTGACAAATTTCTCTATTTTTATTGAAAATTTTAATTTCATCTGACTCATCAATTTAGAACGTTATAAAAACTTTCAGGAAACTTTCCGATGATATAAATAAATGTAAATTTATTTAAATAATCCTAAACTTTCCAGATATCATAAATTATCATTTTCCAACATCTCCGGATATGAAAATTCCATTATTCCATAAACTATTCTCACATACGTAGCTGGTTTTCTCATAAGTACTCAGGTAAACAGAGAATAGTCGTGTGGACTTGAAAGCAAAACAGAAAAAAACAGCTTGTTGATTAATTTTCAGTGGACATTAGACTTTATAGACTTTTTTAATTACTGTTACTGCTGAATTTACTCTCAGGTAATGAATCACGTTGAATCATTATTTTATAATCATCTTCAGGTTTCTCTTAAGAAAATCTGCGTAAAGTTTGCACAGTTCTTGAAGATTTTAGGAAACGTTCATTCTGTATTTCCAAGTTTCTATTGCATTGCGTTTCAGAAGAGTTCCATCGTTCGTCAATATAAATTCCATTTCACGCGAATATCGATGCACGTGTCTATGTATCGTCGGAAATTGTAAATTTTATATTCCACCATCTGAGATCATAAATCTTATATCCCAGATGGCAAAATGATTGCAACATTTTGCTGCTTCAATATAGTGGAGTTTTTTATTTTGAAAAGTTTGGTTTGGAAACCATAGGACCTCTTTATAATTATATAGAATATATTATTGGGTTTAAAGAAAAACAATTTTATGAGCTATCAGAGTAAAAACTACATGAATACCAATAATTTTCCAATTTTTCAGGGTTGAAATTTCATTTAAAAAACATTTTATTTCGATACCTGTGAAATAGTGCATATTAGGTCTTAATTATAATGATCTGATTGAAAAGAAAGTGAATCTATTTTAAACGGAATTGTACATATGTACGCTTTTTATGTGCCACTTAAAATCTTTCCATTCTATTTATATTTCAATCTGTCTTCAATCTATAAACCGCAAATCAATTTAACGGTATGATTTCTCATTAATTTCTATTATCTTTTATAGATTGTTTAAGACTTTAGCGGTATTAAAAAATCTATCGTTTTTAAATGCAGTTTTTAGGAATTTTTGCGAATTTTAACTGTGATTTCGAGAGATTCATGATTTCAATGGTTTTTGTGGATTTTTAAATGATTTCAAAAGGTTTCTGGGAGTTTTAAGAAATCTTAATGAATTTTAACGGATTTCGAAGGTTTTCGTGAAATTTTTTGCGATATTTTTATTTTTTTTTTATTTAAACTTCGAGTCCTTCAAAAGCCAATCAGGTTTACAACAACAATGTATGCGAGATTTTCGAGACATTTCGTGATACCACTTTTTTAGATAGAATTGCTTGAATATAACTAAGATTGTTTGTGTTGTGAATAATTTTTTGCGCCTGTATTAATCATTTCTATATTAAAAATGCAGTTTCATGATCATTAAATGTTTAATATTTATTTCAATCAGTTATAAATCGGGTGAATTTTCATTTCGAGTCGAATATCAACAGAGGCTTGATAATTAATTATCAATTTGAAATATAAGTATAGAAACAGATTTACGTAAGAAACGTTCTTTTTTCGATTTCACTAATTGGATGAACAATATTTTACTGTAATCAATTTGAGCCAATGAAAATTCAGGAATATTTCATTTTTATGTTTCATTTGATGTCAGAAGTGTTAATCTATTGCGTATAAAAGGAAGGACAAAAACAACTGATTTTTATTAAAGTGTACTTCCGCAGCTATTTGTCAATTATACCAAATATGTAAATTAAAAAACTCTTACATATTTCCTATTTTAAACACCTGAAACGTCCCAGACACCAATTCATAATTTCTTAATGATCTGGATCGATGTTCCTCATATTTATGTCTAAAATTAAGTACACGTTCGAAAAATTTTCATTTTCTGACTGATCGAATCAGTTCTTGTCTAGATAATTAAAATTAGTTGACAATAAATTCGAGTTGAAATTAAGGCTTGACTTGTGCTAATAAAAATATACAGGTATATATCCTGTACGTAATTTTTAACAGAGAACTGGTCTTGAAATGACATTAATGTACATTATTATCTTGATATGCATGTAACTATGTACGTAAATAACGACCATTATGAGTAAGCAGACTGTGAGGAAGAATCTTGAATCTTGATATATATTTGACATATTTAATTGAAATATCTGCTTCAATTGGAAAGTGCTTAAATGAAACCTGCATCTTACCTTTTTCTCTACTAATTAAGAATAAATAATAATTGAGTAACATTCATTACTAAGGCTACGTGTAATAATTAAAATACAAGATGCAGATTTCATAATGCATTGAATTTCTCTCAACGATTGCAATTTATATAATATAACACCATTATAAGTTTCATCAATTTATTATATCCTTCAATGTTTTTTTCTTTTTTAAAGTTGATATATTTAACTTTAGAGACCAATTTATTTAACTTCTAGCTAAAATTTTCTAAACTTGTTTTTCATCAAATATGTTTAGATTCAAGAATACTGTATGCTGTTTACTATTAATTCAATATCTCAAACGCAAACAATTTTTAGAATTATTTTCTTGAAGGGGAAAGAAAGCTTTTTCGACCTCTGATATCCCACCCGGAAGTCTGGTTGTCCGGATGTCCTCCGCGCAGAAGCGCCCTTCTGGTGGAATAAAGCTTGGGTGTCTGGTCTGGACGTCGGTGGACGTCGAGTCGATCAGTCCGCGAAATGTCGTCTACCAGACAAGGTGTTCTGTAACCGTGTCAGGTGTGTCGGACTCGCCCCCAACACCTCGTGTTTTACTCGATTTGCTCGATTTACTAGCCTGACAACAGCCAACTTAAGGAGGATTCCATAAACCGGAATTCCAGGATTACTTTACCAAGTGAAAGGAAAAGTACTCTATTAAAAATCAATGTAACTTATCCCAATAAACCCAGGAAGAAAATTCAGATCTACGAGAGAAAACTCGACGCCGGAGTTGTTTTTAAATCTGCGATAAGACCGGAATTTTCACTGAAAAATTCATAAACACTTTCATTTGTTTCTATTTATCAATCTCTCATCAGTGGATATCTGTCTGTCAACCAAATATTTATACAATTATTATTGATATCGTTAAGTTAATATCTTCTAAGAAATCAGTCAGTACATACTTAAAAAAAAGTTAAGAGCTTTTTCCAAAGTCTTACAAAAAGTGATTTAAAAAGCTCTGTTTTAAAAGAAGGAACATTTTTTTTTAGTGTTTTCTTGTCGATGGGACATTGACTCAGAATTCGTTACCGAGACGGTCTTTAAATATTTACCAATTTGCATTGCCTCCATCCAGTGCCACGTATGGACGACATGTTACCATTGCAGACACAATTTCATTCGGCTTTCACTAGTAAAGAAACCAATGAAAAATTAAAATTCCACTCATACTGACTTGGGTGAACGGAGAGGTTAAAAGTGACTTAATAGGCAACTGCTGTTTTAAAAGCATGACCTATTTTTAAAGGAAAGAAAGCAGGAAAAACTACCCTAGGAAGAGTTAGTGCTTCACTTTCAGAAAATCTTTCATATTCTTCCTATTTTAATCATAATTATTCTAACGAGTGGTATTCTAGTCAAAAGGTACTTATATCTATAAAATATTATCTCAAAACTATAAATCAAATTATGAATTAAAATCCCTACGCTTGGAAAAATGCCGGATCTTTAATTACCCTTTGAACAAGACACTTGCACCATAAAAAGGCCTACCTCATCTTCCAAGGTTGAGTTACTTCCGGTGAAGGGGGCGCATTGCAGTATTGGTTGAATATACATTGCATATTATAACCAGAATTGAAAAAAAAAGGAGATAACAGATCAAGGACTTAAAAATCTGAAATTTCGAGGTCTCTTAAACCTTCATCTTCAGCACCCACAGTTTGAAGATCTAAAGCATCGACACCGACATCAAGGGATTTTAACATTCATTTTTCAAGTCTTTTTCAAGATCTAGATAATTTAAACGAAAATTAATTAAAGATTTGTTAAAATAAATTAATTTTTGAGAAAAATTAGAGATGAAATATCTGTGATAAGGATGTGGTGTTCAAAGATGAAGGTGCAACGAGGTGGTAGTTTATCGACGAGTAGGGGACTTGGAAACGTAACGAGGCTCAGCGAATCGATAACAGGCTGCAAAGCAGTGTGACTCTGGTAATTTTCAGTGTGACCTCACTAGAAAAAGGTGTATCGAAAATAAAAAAAAACTAGAGGAAAGTTATTTGAAAAAAAGGAAAGGCGAATCAGAAGAGATGTTGGCCTGCTGGGTCCTGGTGGGTGTCCTTGGAGGTGTGGTACTCCTCTACATCCTTGTCGAGGTCCACTACTTCCTCAGAATGTTTATCACAGTCTTCTTTGCTCGATTTTGCAGAAAACGGGTTCACATTCTTGACGAGACTTCTGTTTATGGTAAGTCAACTTCCAGTCCAAGGTTGGATATTCCATGACTTTGCATTTATCAGACATTATTATGTTATTCTGATTCAGGTGCTATCGGTGTAAACAAAGGGTTTTTGTGATAAAGTTCAATTCTGCAGTTTTTCATTGAGAATTTTTTATTAAAGGAAATAAACAAATAATAACATCGGAAATTCCCCATTGAGTCACTGAATTATAGAGTCCACTTTTAAAAATGATTAAAACAATATCTGATGATTTAAAAGCAGCAATTAATTTTACAAGTCAATGTTTATCATTTAAATTAAATGCCAATTCGAATTAAATTACAGTGGGCAGATTATTTTTGAAAGAATAATGAAAGTTTATATTGAATGAAAACTTCTTTTTTTTTATTTAATCATTTTAATTTATTGTTATCTACTCTAGATTCTACTATATATATACGGTACCTAGGTCACTTCATTTATGATAATTATCAGGCTGAAAGATAAATCCAGAGATGTGTTAATTAGTTTTTAATAGAAAATTGCATCGATTAATTTGTTTATAAATTCGCTGGAACAAATTCCAAGATTAATCTATCATTTGGGAGTGTAAATTTGGCAAAATTGTATTCTATTACTAATAAGATGTATATTTTTAATTGCAAGTCACTAAGAAAATGACAATGGAAAATATTTCAAACTATTAAAAAAGACTGTTTGAAATTGATTTTAAAAAACATTATTTATTGCTTCTCACTGGTATATGAATGTATTCCCACATGACTCGCTTTTATCACCTGGAAAATATTGAGCAAAGTAATTTCACTTGAAACTATAGAAAGATAAGGGGTAAGGGTCTACGCTTTTTATCGCGATGTTTACATGGAAGTATATAAGCATTGTGTCAATGGACTGAAATTACGAAAAATCTATAACTTTGTCTAGCCACTCCTACACAATTACACTTCCTTTTTAAGTTATATACCAATTCCATATCAAGTGGAGTTCTTTCCTCTTCGCTATTTTTAGAAGTTACCCTTCAAATCAAGCAAACAAAAATAATTTTACAGCGACGACAAGCTATAATTTAATAAAAATACCTCATTTCACTTTTTATTTGATACTTTCCTTATTAATTAATTTTCAGGAAACCAGTTATGTTAATTCATAAATATAAACACAACTATAGATACTACAAGTCATTGAATTGTCTAGTTTGAATAGTTACAATGATAAACTGATAAGCAAAAAAATTCTGTATTTTGAAGGATCTTGCATAAAGCAATAATCTCATTACGCAGAAATAAATTATGATGCAAAAAATATGACAATAATGACCGTCAGTGAATCTATTATTCCTATGATGAATGTTTTACCTTGTTAGCTTTTTTTAATATACTTTGATGTGGCAAAAGTTCCTATGAGGTCTTTTGATAAAAAACAAGTTTCAATAACAAAGATAAATTATTCCAAAACTGTACATCTATATTATAGAGTTCTTCTCTTCTGGTAAATGTTCTAACAATTTAAGAACTGGCCTATTGCTTGCAATATATTTTTACTTGAATAAAGAATAAATATTGAGGTGTTGGAAATTATGTCTATTGAAATACAAATGTTTGCATTATTTAATCTTTAAGAGGTTTCCGATTTTCCCTAAATTTCCTTGGCATGGGTCAAATCCGGAAACCATAGAATGTCGCTTCCTCGTGTCATACAAACCTTGACCCACAGTTCTTGAATGAGCTGACCACACTGCTCATGTTACAGGCTCAGGAGGAATATTGATTCCAAGCTATAATGTGGTTAAGACATTTTTATTTTCCAGTTTTTATTGACATGTAATTTCTTATTTTACTTTTTATCTTCAACTAAAATTACTCCGCAAAGATAGACTTGTTTTCTCCTATTTGACATTTATAATTAATTTACATTAATTTTCCTAAACAATTATCGACATAAAGAATTATTACTTTATGCTAATTATTTGTTTTTTGTTTAGGTATTTGTACCGCAACTGACGTGGATACTCTCCTATATCATATGAACAATGCCAGATATTTAAGAGAACTCGACTTTGCACGTGCAGATTTTTACGAAAGGACTAATTTATATCGAGAAATCTGCTCCCAAGGATCAGGACTTGTACAAGGTGCTGCCACTATTCGATACAGAAGGTTCCTTAAAGTCTTCTGCTTTTATAAAATAACGTCCAAGGTATGATGAACCATATTTACTTTTCTAATTTAGCTAGCACAATATTTGTCACTCATACAAAACCCAAAAATTTAGTATTTATCAGGAGAATACAAAGCTAATTCTCAGATTTACTTTCTTCAAACAAGTCGCTAATCTTTAAAGTAAGAATAAGTAAATAATGTGGTGTGTTGCATCCTGTAAAACAAGGACGTCGGTAACGTAACTATTCTTAGCTCTATGAGTAAATTACCATTCAGCTAAATTACTAAGTATGTATTGTTTTGCAATCGATTTCATTTTTAATCGAAGATAGTAAAACTCATAAGACTCACTCTTTATTGGAATTGAATTTCATTCAACATCATTATCAATCAATGGCATTAGGAAAGCTGATTAAATTTATCTCTAATTCTAAAATCATGCTTACAAAATTCATTGCTTTCAAGCAATCACCGTTCGTTATAAATGTACGTTAAAACTGTAAGCAAAAGTTAATTTCAAGCAATCTTGATAATTTTCTTGTGTATTGCAATATTATGATCAAATGCATATAAAACTTATCTGACATGCCAATTTTCCCAATATTATTATTCGATGTTTGCTTGCAATCTAAACGGAATATGAAAAATTCACATTACACAATATTGATTTCTCTAATTTAGAATTTATTGTCGTTATTATTATTATCGAATATCATTTCCTATTCAGTAATTCTACGTTTCTGGAAGATCTCGTGTTACGGCTTGTGACAAATCATCGGAATATTTATGCTTTCCGCATAGACTCGATAATCGATAATGTCAATAAGAAACCAGCAGCGTCTCTATTTGGGGTCCAAGTTATTTTTTTAACCCAAATTAAATAGTATACATATATATTTATATACTTTTAATATTACTATTTGTGTACTTTTTAAGAAATATAAATTATTTTGGAAGCAAACATCCTGTAATGGAAGATATAAGGGGTGGATGGTGTCCTTGAAAGACTTTTTGATTGATTATGTAATTTTCAGATTGTTTACTGGGACGAGAAGACTATTTTCATGGAACATCGATTTATTACTCCAAGTGATGGTTTTGTCAGGGCGATAGCAATTTGTCGTCAGCGGTTATTGGATTGTAGTGCTGAGGCTGTTGTGGGCGCCCTTATTAATAAAGGGGTGAAACAAAATGGAAGTGTTGAAGCTGGAGTCACACAGGTAAGTCCGCAAAACGTTTATTTTTTATTTTATTCCTCTCAATAAAAGTACAATTGAATCAAATCAGAATTAAATGAAAAAATTCGAATTAAATTAAATAAAAATATTTTTTGAAATTGTTAGATGCCCCACGTGAGACCAGAGGTCCCACCGGAAGTGGCAAGATGGATAGAAAGCAACGAAATATCCTCAGCAGCATTAAGAAGGACACCAGCTGTAGTTTCAAATTGCTGACAAAGGGATGACGCCATCACGAATGGCGTAGCATCGACACAATTTCACGAAACTACCATGGTCTAATTAATCTGGATCAATGTACCAGTTTTCCATGAAGTACCTGATTGTTGTTTTAAAACTGCGATCCTTCAAAGTGATAAACCAATTTTATATTCGTAATTGAAGTGTTACCTTAAAACTCTGACTTGAAGTGAAAAAACATTTGTTCGTTATATTATTACACTATTAGTGAATAAGTGAGTGCACCAAACTCGAAGAAAATATTTATCCATCTAATATACTTGGAATTAGTCCCACCAATCAGTGGTTGGACTTTATTAAATAAAGGGAGAAGATAACCCGAAAGTGTTCCATCGAGAATTCCATTTTCGAAAGATTTTCAAAAAACTTGGAACTCTTTAAAAATGCTTTAGAGGAATCTTAGACCATTAATTTAGATATCCTTAATTCGCTCTCTGATATTTTTAAAAATAATATTTATATTCGTTTCGTTAAGGATAATCCAGTATTTAAAAAAATGCTTTATAGAGTTTCGGTAATTTCCACATTGACACTAATTAGGGTCAATAAAGTAAAATAAAATTTCAAAAAAACTCGGAAAATTTTCAAAGATGACAACTTTTGAATTTGGATTCAGTCTTGTTGGATAGGAGATTCGATGACGAATCAAGGTCGGGCATTAATCAGCCAAAGATTAAGTGCGTCTTAATAATATAATTAAAAAAAATAATAAAACAAGAGATTTTCTTGTATGGTGATCTTTAATCATTTATTTTCTACAGCGATGAATTCATTTACTTTTTTTCTATAATCAGTATATAATTACTGATTGTGCGATTGATTCAATAACTTGACGAAGTGTGGAAAGTCACAAGAAAGGAGGAATATTTTATAATTAATGACGCAGGTGTATCAAGGTTCTAGGGAGTCTGCACATTGTGCAATCACCTTTTTCATAAAGGCTTTATGCACACTAGAGAAGAGTAGATTTTTCGATTGTGATAGTTAGTCTCGTTTTCTTCGAAATTCGTGCTAATAAATTAATTACTTATTAGTATATTTTAATAAAAAATATTGTAAATTAAATTAATGATATTAATTAAATTAAAGCCTCGAAAAAAGCTTTCAATGTCCACGTCCTAGAAAAAGAGGAAAGCGAAAGAGATATGTTGCCACTTTCTGAAATATATTTTATTTAAACATTAAAATATAAGAGATCTGAATAAATTGTAATGTAAACTTTTTCATTTTACATCTTTTTCTGAGTCTACCATGAATAAGGGGATCAAGTCCATAAAAATATATTCGAAAATGATCTGTATTTGATGTGAGCTTTTTAAAATAAAAAACTAATAATGGAAGTGCTCAGGTAATCTTAGAAGTAAGTAATAGAGAAACTAGGAACTACATAAACCCAAAACATATAATAGATTTCAAATTGCTACTTAGTTATCCAAAACAGAATACATAATTTAGTTTGTCTTGAGTGAAAAATGAAATTTTTTAAATAGTAGAGTTGCACAATGCACACATTCTTAAGTCTTAGAAATAGGTATTTAAATTTAAGAGCAAGAGTTGCCTTTTAATGCAAATTTCCTCGCTTATTGTATGAAATGTTGAGTATTTTTAACAAATTTTTTGTGCTGCCGTGTCGCAGAGAATGAATTTATATGTATTTGTATTTGTATCAAATATGAAATGTTTCTTCCGAAATTATTTATTGATTTCTCTATTTCCATGTAACTGGTTTGTTACCTACTTCTGTGTCGAATAAAGTTATAAATTTCTATGACAACATTGTTTACGTTTACTGTAAAATTCTTGAAGCATAATGTTTCATATTCTGTTTAAATAAAAATTGTTTGTTCAGTATAAGTATTTAATATTCAAATACAATTATTTTCTTGATATCAGGTATTAGGTATACAAAAATATAGTATTAGTAGGATATTTCTTGAAATAATTATTACACCTTTCATACAAATATGTAAAAAGAATTTGATACGACTTGGTATTGTGAAAATGACGAGACAGCTATATTTTACATCGTCAGGACATTTCATCAGATAAGAAAGAAAATAATGTGTATGTTTTAGAGAAGAATAATTTGCGACATTTAATTCAGCAAGACTAATAATAAATAATACAATTAATTAATTTAAAATTTTGTTAAGAATAGTTCAAGATAAACAAAATTCTTAAAATTAAAAAGTAAAATTTGATTGGGCAATTTTCGGTATTTGTGATATGCGTCCAATGACACCAAAGTGTCCAAGAAACCCGTAAAGTCCGGACCTGTTGGAAACGAGTTATGATCGAGGTCGAATCCAGAGACGTAGTTCATAAATCTAAAAACCCTTCCTTTAAAAAATTTTCAAAAAAAAAAATCTGCATAATCAAAATAAGCCATATTGACAAGTTTTTAAACATAAAAGTTGTTTTTTTACTCAAAGATAATTAAAACTACTTAAAATGTTCTTTAAAGTGATGTTCTTATTTTTTGAAAAAGTGTAGTTACTAATCAGAAAAAGTCAAATGATATTTGAAAATTTAATATATTTTATAACGTAAGAGTATATTTGTTATCAATTATCATTTTTAATAAATATCCAGATTTAAACTATGAATCGTCTCATTAGACTCATTGTCATAATTTTAAATAAATGATATAAACATGGATTTAAATTTTGGTTTTAGTTGTTTTCATTTCATAACATTTTTAAAATTTCTAATATTAAATCTGGTTTGGCCCATCCAGAAAATTGGTATTCCTACGTCGCTGCAACGAAGAGTGATTCGGTGGAATTTCATTCTGGACTTTAGTTTTCAGTCTACTACTGACCGTAGTGAATCGAATATCGTTTTGAATTTCTGTGATCTTGAAACATTGTCTACACAAAAGCAGAAACAACCATGTTGGGCTATTGGACCGTAGCAACAATAGCAATTTTATATGTACTTTTCGATGTGAATTATTTCTTAAGAATTATTTTCACGGTTGGCTGGGGAAGATTATTTCAAAAGAAAAAGAAGATCTTAGAACCAACTGCTATTTACGGTGAGAATCTACCGGTGAACTAAAACGGGACTTGGATTTAAGTGCTTTATGAATATTTCATTCATAAAGTAAAAAACATTATAATTTAAATTTGGTTACATTTTTTAATTGTACAATATGAGGTTTAAAATGAAATTCTGAGTAATCTCGAAAGTTTTTAACTAATTAAATCTTTTTTTATTCATTTGACTTAAAAATTCTCTGATATTAGAAAACTCATAATTTTTTTAAGTCGTTTCTGATTTTTAAAATTTAAATTTCTCTCATAAAAATCAATTTCTTTGTTAATTATACCTGAGCAATTTAAATATGATCTTTACTTTGACCCTAGAGACTTTAGTCGTTAAAATATCACAAATGCAAACATTTAATGATGCAAACTTGAAAATGCAAGGTCATTTTGATACTAAAGGAAAACTGAAAAAAATACTGTTGACATTATAGTATTAATTACGTTGTTTACATGCATTAGTGCAATTCTTAACATGTAAAACATTTCATTTGATTCTAATGCTCAGTAAAATACTTTTATATGTAATCAAAAATATTTTGGAAAAATGTCACTAGTGAAAATAAAAAAATTATTTTAGATTATCAAATACTATTTTCTTATTTTATAGAAGTCATTGACTATTAAAATATTATAATTATTTAAATATTTAATACATTATACTGAAATGAAAATATGTTTTTAAAGTTAAAAAAAACGTTTTAAACAAAGTTTTGTTAAGTAAACTACAAAGTATGCCTCGTTCGCATATTTATAGCGGAGTAATTTTATACCTTTGTTATCAAGGAAGTACATTATTTAGAGGTCGTCGTTTCTTTAATTAATTTTGTTGCAAAATGTCTTTCTCTTAGTAACAAGCTTCTCGATTTTTATTCTCAAAGAGCTCTTTTCAATATGTAAGAAATGATTCTTAAATTTTGTTGAAATAACCGAAATAGTAAATTAATTTTAAATTATACAAATTTTTTAGGTAATTCATTAATTTATCTAATTTTATTTTATTCATTTAGAACAACTTTTTCTGTTGCAGGAATATGTTTTACTCAAGATATAGATTTAGTCTTCAAGCATATGAATAATGCAAGATATCTTCGTGAATTGGATTTTGCACGATTTCATTATTACGATAGGTCAGGTCTATTTTCTGAAATTTCCGCCAAAGGAGGTGGCATGGTTCAAGGTGCATGTTCCTCCCGTTATCGAAGACCACTTCCAATTTTCACTCCTTACAAAATTACCACTCAGGTGAGATATTTTCAATTATAAATAAAATTTAATGCCATTAATGAAGAAAAGATATTTAAAAATCTACAAAACATTAAAAAGTTAAATTACAATCAAAACCCATGAAGTCTTGCCATTACCTGTCTTTTCTACTTAAATTCTACTATAATTATAAGACAATATTAATTCTTTATAATAATTTATTTGATAATAAATATTTTACTCATATGTACTGATAATTTCATTTGAATAAAAATTGAAGTAATCCAATTATTAGATTTCCAGTCTTGCCAATAATTTCTTTTACTACTTAAATGATTATAATTGCCAAAACAATAATAATTACTTTTATGGTCATTTATTACGTATTGGTATATTATAATTTCTTTATAATACAAGTACATATAGAATTTATAGAATTAGTTGGTCTGACCATTAACGATTTTTCTACTTAAATTTTCCACTTAAAAATTTAATTTAATTTAATTTAACAGTTATAATTAAATATTGTTTAACAACCTGAAAAAGAACAACAGCATTATCATTAATTCTGACTTTACTTAATTTGCAGCTAATTTTCTGGGACGAAAAGAATTTCTATCTAGAACATCAAATCATAAGTCTCCCAGACAATTTCATCCGGGCAGTCGTTTTGAGTAAACAGAGTGTCACTGGTCTAAAAGTTTCTGTACCGGAAATCGTCGCCAAAGTCGATCCTACTGCTAAAAAACCAGAATTCACCAGGGAGTTGAAATTGTGGCTTGACTCGATGGCAGAATCATCCGAAAAATTGAAGAAGAAAAATTAAAAATTAATCATTAATTCCAGAAGTCAAATAAGAGACCTCAAAGACTTAAATGTGGATCTCAACTTTATTTGCATCGATTTTGTTATGAATTGTTTGTTTTCTTTGTACTCGTTCATTTATGTGCGAGATGCGTTGCTTATTTATTTTTCTCATAGCTTTGTAATAGATTTTATATCGAACTTTTGAATGTACATAGGGAATAAATTCTTTCTTACAAAATTAAAAACTTTTTTAATTTATATATAATTATATACTCGTATATTTAAGTACATATTTTCTATCTTCAAGAATAGTTCAGTGTCTTCTTTAATTTTTGATCTTGTGAGAACAGAATAGAAGCTAAAATTAATATTATATTTTTTTTTTTATAAAAGTAGAATGCATATGGATAGTTTTTCTCTCTCAATAATAATACGATTGAAACTCAAAGTTGTCTGAAAATTCAGTAGATGGCGATAGAATGTTCTCCAGCGTTCTCCAATTTGTCTGTTGAGCGGTAGATCCTCGAGTTTGAAACTGTCGTGATTCAGTCGGGAACAACAACTCTCCTTTCTATGAACTTCGCGTTACGTTCAGAACGAAAGAGCTCTTGACAGCTCTTTCAAGGAGTGCACGGTGTTTTTTCAAATTGGTAAGTCAAAAAAAAAACACAAATAATTCACCTCGAATTAAGATTTAATTCCATTTTTAAATTCACCACTCAAAAAAATATTTTGTGCAACAAAATATGTTTTGTTGGCTGAAATAAATTTTTGTTAGTTCAACAAAACGATTTGTTGGTTTAACAAAACGTTTTCTTGACCCAACAATAATTTGGTTGAGCCAACAAAAAAATTTTGTTGCACAAATATCAACAAAATTATTTTGTTGTCCGAACCAAATCTTTTTTTCAGTGACTGAAATACTCAAAATATAATCGAATTTCTAATTAAATCGTTCATACTAAAGCTTATCGAAGATTATAAAAAATTATTATTGTAAGAATATTCTATAATTGCCTATCAAAATTGTATTCAGTTTTTTTGTACTTTATTTAATTTGAACGAAAAGAGGTTTGTGAATATAATTTTAACACTCTCTTTACATGGATAAAGCAGAGAATATTTTTAGTTAGATAAAAAAAAGATCTTTTAAAAATATGCTATGAAATATTCATTACGCAAGTTCCTATTTACATTTTTTTTTTAAAGAACACTGATAGTATATTTATGGACACTATTTCTTGAAACTCATGCATCATTACAAAAGTTTAAATTTGCTTTTTTTAAATCAGTTGTCAACAATGAATCATAGAACCAGAATGAAAAATATAAATTATATTATTCGTATTATCTTTATTCGATCTAGTACATTTTTTTCTAAACATAAATCGAGCGAAATAAAATATTGGTCACTGCCTCTCTGACGATAAGATAAATCCGTTCAAGGAATAAAAATTATATTACGAATCGGTGCAATTAATCAAATCATTGTCTAATGAATATCTTTATGTAATAAAGTGAATAGATTATAATTTATAAATAGAGATTAGTTAATAGAAATATAAATTAGAGGAGGACAATATTTTGATATACAGTTTTGTCCTTTGATCCGAAAGAATTAGATTATTCGATTGAGATGCATAATGGCTTTATCTTATTTCTGACGAGATTTCATTAGCCTTGACGAGATAATTTAGATGCCGACGGAAAGGATTAATTCGTCGACAGCGAATCGCCGTAACCTGGCGGCCAAAACTATTACGGGCACTTTACACAGTAAACGGGTGCTCATTTACATCATTCAATGTGTATGTGAGAGAGTGAGGTCAATCTATAATCTCTTCATTAAAAAATGTGCATGTATCGTGAAATTTACGTAAATATATTGTTTCATTTAATTTTATTAAATTTAAAATTAAAAATTTAACCAGGAGAGATTTATCTAGATAAATCATTTTCAATTCAGTAAAAAGTAAACTTAAAAAGTGCATTTATGGTAAAGAGTTAAGTAAAAAGAATGTTTTACGATTTATGGATATTCCTAAAGTAGTATAACTTTCGATTGAAATAAAATGTGTAAAATCTTGTGTAAAATTGTCTAAGTGTGATCATGGGATTTGAATAGAATGTTGCGTCTGCGTGTGGATAATATAGAGAAAGGATTCTGTGTTCAGAGACTATGGCCGTGAGAAAGACAAATTCTGAGAATCTTCTGGTCAGATGAGTGTTAACCTGCATGATGACAGGTGTTATATTTAGGGTTCTATATGAGAATTCTTAAATCCGCCAATTTTTATTTCATTTTATACTAACATTTTTATTCAGAGTGCGCCTTTCATTTAATTGAAGAAGCTGAACCAACAGACTGAAGATGTAGGCAATTTATAAACTCATTTTCTAGAATAAAAACGAAAATTGTTCGAGTTTCTTCGCGTAGGTGTTCAAGTTACACAACTTGATTGGTGAGAATACGACTTGCATAATGATGATAATCAACGAATCTCATAAAAGTCAATGCAAATTTAGAACAGCATATAAGGTCTGCTCTTTAATTTCGTAGATGTGAACGCTTCCAGATTAACAGCTTGTGACCTTGCAGATATCCAAATGCGAAAATTTGCATCGCTTATTTAAAATCTTAAAAATAAAATGAATATAGGGAATTCAAATCTCGGTTCATTTTAAAGCCTGCTGCCTATTAAAATAATAGAGTAAAAATGTCTGTAATTCCTGTAATGTCATAAAAAACGCTTTTTTCTCAAACTGCAACATTTTGTTACACTTAGAAAAAATTATTAGAAAGTTTATAACCTTTCCCGTTTTCTCTATCATCATTTTATACTAAAAAGCGAAACAATGTAGATCGTGATCATAGGTTGTAGGCCAAACACTAAAGTGGAAAAAATTGACCATATGTATAGAAATAAAGTAGAATAGTTGTATTTTCCTTTCTCCTCTGCGTAAGAATTGAGTAAATAGTGATTTTACTTTTACTATTTACTTTTCAGCATCTTCACTCTATGCTAAATATTTTCCGCTTTTATATTCTTTTTATATATTTTTTTTTTCTAAAATTGATCCTTTTTCTCTTGTCATTTGTTATAAACACGTGGGAAATAATTTACTGAAGGCATATCACGTAGGACGTGTTAATATGTGTGCGATTCGATGAACCAGGCCGCGTGAACTTTAAGGTCTGGACCACACCGCTTCGATTATAGTGGTGAGTTGTGACGTGCGGGGATCATAGATGATTGCAAATTGCCCGCAATTGGCAGGAAGTCAGGGGACCGTGTGTACGCCCCCTCGTACTCTCTTCAACGTTCATTAGTTCCCGCTGCCTTTCTGAATCACTTCACGAATCTTCGTTTTTCTATAGCTATTAAAATTTTTTCACTCCACCTTTTAACTATCTCTAAATATCTCCACTTATAATTTCGTTCCAGAAAGAAATGATTATAGTTCCTGTTCTAAAAAGAACATCATCAATATTGACTCACAAAATTAAGTTTTGAATTTTTACCAGAATAAATAATTATTTAATAATTATTATGTTCTTTCAGAACAATTACAGTCGATTAAGTAAACCTCCTTTCGATGCAATACTAATAATTTTCGAGATGACTAGAATTAAAACAAGTTAATCATTATGTCAATTAATCGATGAAGCAAATTATCCTTTCATAAATGCTTTCAGCAAAAGGTCGTGGAAAAGAATATTAAGAAAGGTTGTCCTTTCTAACTGGTTTTACATAAGTTGTTTTTCTGTTATAAATCCTATGTAATATCACCTGGAACTAGCTCAATTACAATTGTTACTAAATTACATCAGATATAAATCCCAATGAAATGTTATGCTCTCTCCATTTAAGATAATACAAGCAGAGAAACTCTATTCAAATATATTTACGAATTCAATCATTTTCATGGTAAAATATAGTTAAAGTGCTTTCTTATGTTATAAATGTGAAGAAAAAATATTGTATAATCTCAAATCGTGTTTCACGGCCAAGAGTCAGGTTTAAATATAATCATTTACACGCTTATTAATTTCATAACTCTACGTTGGTGCACAATGGCGAGGCCCTTCCTTAATAAATGGGCATTGAGTTCTTTCATATGGTAATCTCTTTATACAAAATAATTTACGCACTGTAGCAATGATGACCACTTTATACAAGCAGACAAGTGCAAAAACAGTGATTAAAAAAGGGTAATTAAGAAACAATAAGTAATGACTGAAAATTGCATAAGAGTACAAATCAGTAGCTCAATTTTTTTATTTTACAGCTCAATTGAGCATTAAAATAATTAGGTGCTTTTTCTCTTCATTTTTAAACACTTACGTGGATATTACGGCTGAAAAGCCAACTGTGTATGTAACACAAATGATAAGAAAAACCAATATTATCCAATATTGATAAGGAGAGAATTGCGGAAAGTAAAACAGTCAAGATCACGGAACAACACGATAAGCATAATGTTTTAACACTTGGTGCGTAAACGTTTACACAAAAAGTTGTTGAAAATTTAACTTTTTTATTTTTTAAAATTATGGATATTAATAAAAATTGTATTAATATTTCGTATGTTATACTTTTGATGTTTTCTCTGATTTTCGTTTCTGTTAGTTTGGTGTTAATCTACAGTGATAAAATAAATTAATTTCCTCTCGGAATGGATTCTCTGAATTAAAACTTCATTAATAGTATACATTTTTATAAAATACGGTATAAACCTTTTTTCCACAAGTTTCAATTTCGGAGAATTAATCCAATAATAAATATTCAACAATAAAAGTAAACATGTGCAGTCTATTGGTGAAGTTTCTATTAATTGGAAGTATGACAATCGCAGGATTTGGATTCAATTTTGAAGTATGTGAAGTAAAAGAGGGACTTAGAATAGAATTGTAATTGCAATCTATTTTTATACTTTTATACTTTTTATACGGCAAAAGCACGATTTAAATTTACCCAGAGAATTATCGATATTATAAAATATAAGGTTCACGCATACACCGGAAATCATGGCTCATTGGCCAGCTCAGTTTTTCACAGTTTTAATGATTTCCGCGCTTAAATTAACCCAGATAAGACGCGATATTACAGAAAATAACAGTTTTATGTGAAACTAGCCATCTCTGAATGTAGATATTTATAAACTTTATTTATATACCTATATCATCACTAACAAATTTAGGTCGATACTTTTTATGTTTAGAATAAGTAGAGACAAAATTTTTCTCATTTTAAAATGATATTCTAGAAACTGGTTCCAAAACAAATAAAAAAAAGTACCAAATGTTTAACAATGGATGAGAAAGGTGTGCGCCGACTTTTTATTTCTTTATTCTTTGGTGGATTCAAGTACATGAACATCGCACGCATGATGAATATATAATGTGAGCACATTTCTGCCAAAGTACTTGAAAGAAAGGAATTTATTTCCTGTTAAAAATAAGATTTACAAAAAGTAGATTGACGTTCTAAGGAAATTTACACAATTAAAAATTAAATATTTTACTAGAATCCGTGTTTCTTGCTCCAACCAAAAGTAGTTAATTAAAAAGAAAACATACTGCCATAGTTTTATCAATACTTCATTTTTCCTTTAGGAAACTTTTAGAATTGAATATAATTGTTGAGGTTTCGAATCCCCAGGAATTTTTAATTTTTCATTTACCGAATTGTATTTAATTTTGTTTGATACGTTGAAATAAGGACCGTTTTCTAGAAAAAAAAAATGGAAGTCTGCAAATTCTGCCAAGGTTTCGAATCTTTGTACCGATGCAATTTTTGGTACTGTAAAAAAATAATTATTCAAGTATAATATTTAAAGCTAGTCGGGTCAAAAATCTCTCTATGTATCTTTTAAGTTTCAATTTTGATTGACCTGTTTAAAAATATAAATTGAAATTCTGGCTGTGAGCAATTTATTGTCAATATATCATGAGTGACAATCTTGTCTAGTTTTGTTTCCACCTCCACCCTTCGAGTACCATCAACCGTTCTAAAAAGTGTATAGGTGAGACCGGGACTGTGAGTGCGATGTCCCGTTAGGGGACCTAGAAGGCCCAGAAGTAGCCGGTCATCCAATCAGCACTTTAAAACAGATCCTCGTGTCGCGCAAGTCGAGCATGGATATCGCTGCCTCTATGGCGCTCTTTTGCTACCGTTGCTCAACATCATTTTACTACCGTTTACGCTGGGTAAACTGGAATCGACCTCTTCCTTAATTTCGTTCTTATATCCATTACTTCATCACGATTCTAGATTTACAATCTCAATTTACAAATTACGGTTCTAATCTGATCTTTTTGAATCATAAGTATGAAAATCATCATTTGGAATAAGACATAAGAAATTGATCGAAAGATAAAATAAAATGAAAAGAAAGAAAAAACGCTTTTTTATATAGTTCATTTTCTAGTATTCGTTTCTTAATTTCATTAATTTCTAATAAACTTACAAAAACATCATGTAAAACTCGACGTGTCGACATAAAACGCGTTTATAACATCTACTCATAAGCTGCTGTAAATAAACGCGTGCGCGCTTTCATGTACAGAGATTTTTTTGTTTTCTTTAAGTGCTTATCATCCTGATATCTCCAAGATGATACACTGAGCTAGATTCCAAAAAAGTGGTAGAGATCTTGTGGTACTTCATCACGATTCGTGTTTTCTAATCCAAAAATGATTAATTTCTGTATCGATAATTGATCTTCAAATTGTTACTTAGTATCTTCAAATTTTTACTTAGTACCTTCAAATTTTTACTTAGTTTCTTCAATATCTTCAACAGTTACTTAAATTTTATTTTTAAAACAATATTCTTTTATTTTTCAGAAAACACCGGTAGCATCGCCTCCTTGAAAGGCCCATAAAAACCTGCCATGGGCCGTACGGGGTACACATGCATCAGGCACGTTTTCTGCTCACTCAACGTTTTGATATGGGTCAGTATTTTATAACCAGATTTTAGATTATTTTTCCCAAAAATTTTTGTAGCTTTTCACTGAAGTTTTTATTAACTTAATATTTCGAAAGCAATAAGAGGTAATGAAAATTAATTTCGGGTTATTTAAAATGTAGTATATTTTCTAATATAGCATCTATTACGACAATTTCCTTATTATTCCAAGTTTCATCCCACAACTAAAAATAATAGACTAATTAGATAATACCCACCAAGTCCGCCTTCTAGGCAGCAAATGAACAATTAAGATTGTCAACAGTCACAGATTCCATCGCAATTCCTGCACGCTTAAATAGTCATTCCACTTGAAATCGTCTTCCGTTCCGAATAAGGCCTTTAAATGGGTCGTTGAACTGCACTCTATGAACTGCGATCTATGAACCTAAACAAATGTCGATTTATGTTGTACACTCTATTTGCATATACGTATAGACATTAATTTATTCGTATAATATGGGTGTATAACAAATACATGTACATATATGTATATATATGTATATAAAAAACAAACATATATATACATGTATTAGTAACACGACGGTAGAGCACTTAGCAAGCTGAAGTGCATGCTTGAATGGGAAATGGGCATGTGCGCTTGTGTTATGTCTCACAAGTGCGTCTGCTTTCGAGTGCCATTATAAATACCCATATAGGACTGAATTATGGTGAATATAGTCACGAGACGAGTCTGTATGATCAGATTAATAGACTTCTTTATCCCATATATTCGACCAGACAAACTCACGAATTATGTCGCTATAATGTCTGTATAATACAGTTTATGGTACGTTAATATACATAAACTGAGAATATAAGGTCAATATCCTCAGTTTAATACTGAGTAGGTTACCTACTGACTTACCTACACATTTGAGAAATTCGCAATTTTATATTTATATTCAGTCATTTCTCCTTGACATATTCCTGAGGAAGTGGCATTTGCTGTTTACTCACAGAAAGAATAAAAGGAAGGGGGTAACTGTTAATTGGGTGAATTTTAATTTTTTAGCATCTAAACAAAAGATACAATAATTTGACGTTTTACAGGATTATTTTATAAGTTTAACTAGCAGACCATCACGGGCGCTACGCGCACGATTATTTATTTAATTTCTTACGATTTCAAGTCACTAAAAATCAATGAAAGTTTGTTGATTCAAATTTAAAAAATCTTAAAGAATTTGTGAAACCCTTTAAAATTCCATGAAGTGCTTTTAAAATTCAACTAAATCTTTTAAATAGCATACAAATCTCTTGTAATCACTTAAAATTCCTAAAAACCTTTTAAAATCACTTAAAATTCTATAAAAAGCTTTTAAATCCTTTAAAATTACTTTTAAAAGTCAAAATTTTTTTTAATTCTTACAAGCTTTTTCAAATTCCACTAAATGTTTTAAATATTATATATATATATCTCTTTGAAAAGATTTCAACGAGTTTGAGCCATTTCTAAAATTTTCTTGAAATTTTAAGGTATTTCAAAAGATTTGTATGAATTTTAAGGGCTTTTCAGGAATTTTAAAAGAGGTTCTAGAATTTCGAAGAATTTTCTGATATTTTAACAGATTTATAAAAATTGCGAGGGATTTTATGGAAATTGACGACTTTCAAGTGATTTTTACAAAATTCAAAAGATTTTTAGAATTTTAAAAAATATTTCGTGAAATTTTAAAGGATTTCATGGAACTTCAAAGGAATTTATGAAATTTTAATATATTTAAAAAAATGTTAAGATATTTTAAGAAAATCTAAATGTTTTAAAATTTTGAGGGATTTTAAGAGGTTTCTAAGAATTTTAAAAGATTTCAGAGAATTTAAGCGATTTATAAAATTTTCTACATTTTTATAAATTTTCGTGAAATTTTAAGGGATTTCAAAAGGTTTGTATGAATTTTAAGGGGTTTTTAGGAATTTTAAATGGGGTTCTGGAATTTCGAGGAATTTAAAGATATTTTAACAGATCCTCTTAAAATCCTTTAAAATTCCACGAAGAACTTTAAAATTCCTTAAAATTCTTTGAATTTCCTAAACTTCGTTAAAAATCTCTTAAAATTTCATAAAGTCCTTTTAAAATTCAACTAAATCTTTTAAATATCATACAAATCACTTGTAATCACTTAAAACTCCTCAAAACATCTTAAAATCCTTTAAAATTTTATGAAAAGCTTTTAAATTCTTTAAAATTCCACAAGGAACTTTAAAATTCCACTAAATCTTTTAGAAATTATACATATCTCTTGTAATCCCTTTAAATTCATAGAAACCTCTTTAAATCTTGTAAAATTACTGAAAATTCTTACACACATTTTAAAATCCTTTGAAATTCCAGGAAAATATTTTTATAATTCCTTAAAATTTCTTGCAATTTTCTTAAAATCCTTTCTAATGTAACGAAAAACTTTAAAATCCTTTAAAATATATAAAAATCGTTTAAAAGTTTTCAAAACTTTTCAAAATTCCCTAAAATTTCACAAAAAAATGATTTTAATAGTTTTTGTGAATTTTTAAGGGATTTCAAGGGGTTTTTGGAAGTTTTAAGAAATTTTAACGTATTTCGAAGGATTTCCTCATATTCTTTTGCACCATTAGTTTGTTTTTCTTCTTCCAACTTCAGGTCATTCAAAAACCAATCAGGTTTGCAACAACAATGTATGCGAGATTTTCGAGATATTTCGTGACACCACTTTTTTAAGATAGGATTTATCATAAAGAAATAAAAGAAAGTAAAAAACGAGGTAAAAAAAATATCTCGCATCTAATCTTAGAAAATAGAACGAACGGCTGATGAGGCTAATTTTTGTTCATGAGATCGGGACAGAGTTCAAGTTCCCGGTGTCAATTTCATATTTTAATAGAAGACCATTTTTGGCAAAACAATCGTAAAACCGTCTAAACTTTCTTATGGTTTTTCTTGTCGAAATCGAGCCAGCGGGAAATCGCGGTCCACTTTCAGTCTTCTTGTATATGGTTAACAATAATTATGAGCACCTACCTATGTATATATATGCACAATTAGAAGGTATCAGATTTTTCACTCTCGAGACTCGAAAGTGTGAAACGCATCTAAGGTGTTGAGTGAAAGAACCGGCATGACAAATTAAGCCTATTAAACGCACGTTTATGCTTTATCGTTTAACGTGGGAGGACGAAATATGTAAATCTATTTTCAATCCATAAGATGTGTATTGAAGATGTTCTTTAAATTTTATTTGTTCCAAATTTAAACTACGTAGAATCATAATTATGTAATTACTGTCTTGATCTTGTTTTGATATAGAATAATTTTGTTGCAATACAAATATTGTTGCTCTCAATATTCAGTTGGTTTATTGTTTCATAAAAATGACGATGGACCAAATAATTTTTCTCCTATCGATTTTTATAACTTTATAAAATGTTGAGGCAATGAAAAGAAAGAAGCGGAAATACTGTTCTTAACGGGAAGGTGTTAAATATATTGTCTGAAACAATAGCAAATTTTAGTTCCTAGAAATGGCTTCTAGAGCTCGTGACGAGTTATTCTTTTACTGGAAAAACGACTATTACAGTTAGAAAACCTGGAATTAACGGCAGTAAATAATAAATATATATATA
This sequence comes from Synergus japonicus, assembly GCA_900474275.1. Lineage (NCBI taxonomy): Eukaryota > Metazoa > Arthropoda > Insecta > Hymenoptera > Cynipidae > Synergus > Synergus japonicus. The sequence continues at coordinate 66,197 of UCOH01011975.1, forward strand.
CAGAGAAGTAGACACTGTGAATTTTAGCAAAAATTAAAAACAAGATTGTTACTTACACATGCCGAAAGTAGTAGCAACATTATTTTTATGTTAAAATATTAAAATGCCAAGTCAAGTCAAAATATTAAAATCAGCTAATTTACTAATAATAATGAAATGGTAATTATTTAAACTATTATTAAAATTTTACAGTTGTGTGCCTGCGGAATTTTGGGTGCCGGGCTGTGGCTCCGCTTGGCTTATTCCGGATACACGACCCTGGTACCACAATACAGTTTTGCATCGGCTGACAGTGTACTTCTTGCTTCAGGCTGCATTACCTTCGTTGTCGCCTTCTTCGGCTGCTGTGGCGCCTGGTTTCAATCAAGATGCATGCTAATTACGGTCAGTATTCAATTTTTGCCATGCTGCGTTAACTTTGTAACTACTTGAGGTTTTAATTAACTTTAACGAAGCAAATCATGAAATTGTGCATCTATATTTCATGGAACAGTTATCTACTTTCGAAAACTGATCATTATTAATCAATCAACACTTTCTAGATTAGGTTGAAGTTTCAGACGTCCAGTTAGACGTTTTTCTTATTTTTAAATTTATTGGAATGAAAATATAAAAAAAAAGTTTCCAAAACATATTTATTTATTTACTGACAAGAATTTATACCCGGCATTTTCCAGAATTTGGAGAGATTTCATAGAATTTAAAAAAATTTTTAGGGAATTTCAAAAGATGCTAAGAGATTTTGATTGATTTCAAATATTTAAAGGGATTTTTAAAGAGAAGTTGAAAGGGTTATCAAAAGATTTTTTCCGAGATTTCACAATATCTCAAGAACTTTAACTGATTTTCACAAATTTAAAGGAATTGGAAGAGATTTCAAGATGTTTCAAGAGATTTTAATGAAATCCCAGGGATTTTAATATATTTTAAACGATTTTAAGGGATTAAGGGATTTTAAAGAATTACATTTGATTTCATTAGAATTAATTCCTTGAAATTTCTCAAAATCACTTAAAAAATCTTGAAACTTTTAAAAATTATCTCTTGAATTTTTTAAAAATCCATTGAAATTCTTTACAATTACTTGAAATGTCTTAAAATCCGTTCAAATTTCTTAAAGTCATTTAAATCTGATGAAATCCTTTAAAATGTCTGGAGATATTGTAAAATCTATAGAAATATCTGGAAAATCCTTTTCATAAACTCTTGAAAATCCTTAAACTATTTTTTCAAGATTTTAAAAAATCCTTTGAAGTATTTGAAAATATCTTGAAATCCCTTAAAATACTTTGAAGTTCCTTAAAGTTCTTTGAAATATTTTAAAACCTCGAACAAAGCCGAGTACATTTCTGCTAGTTAAATAAAAATAAAATTATTTTGCAATTTATTAAAATATCTTTAAATCTCTTCAACTTTCTTCAAATTCCTATCCTTTACTTTCTTTAAAAATCTCTTAAAATTGCTTGAACTCTCTTGAAATCCCTAAAATTACTCACAATATCCTAAGGTTTCTACGAAATTCCCTAAATTCATTTGAAATCCATTGAAAATCCTTACAGTCACTTAAAATATATTTAAACATCTTGAAATCATTTTAAATTATTCTAAATGAATTTAAATCGTTTAAAATCTTTTGAAATCGGTTGAAATTTTGTTTGAAAAAATATTTCCCATGTTTTCTGTAGAAGTAAACAAATTATTACGTAAAGCAATTTTTCTTAGTGAGAATTTTTGAAAAAGAAAAAAATTCGTTTAAGTAGACGTCTGAAACTTCAACCCAATACTTTCTAGGCATTAGTGACTTATAGCTACTAATCAAGGAAGTAATAACCAATTTATTGTAACATTCTTTTATCTTTCTAGAATAGGGTTCTGACGAGGCTCTGATCGGCATTTCCATGTCAGTTCCATTAGAACTAGGGAAAACTGACCAGGACCTCGTCAGAACCCCATAAAAATTTCTGCACAGGTGATTGAAATTTTGTTTACAGTATTTCAGTTTGGTGATTCTGGTTTTTCTTGCGGAATTTATGCTGGGAACACTGGCCTTCATTTTCAAAGAACACGTGGCTAGTAGTTTGCGAGAAGAATTGTTATATGGAATCGAAAATCATTATAACATCACACGAGAGCCTGGTACTCTGCCTGCTGTTTGGGACCACATTCATACTGAAGTAAATTTTGAAGAATACAATTTTTAGAGCGTTTACACTTGGCATCTTAGAAAATTGAAACTATATCTTGAATAGATTAAAGAAGACATTAATTAAGACATTAAATTTGATTTAATTTTTTAGTTTCATTGTTGTGGAGTACGTGATTATACTGATTGGTATCAGATCAGTGCCTGGCCAACAGAAGATCGAGTTCCTGATTCCTGCTGCATCAAGCGAGAAAGATACTGTGGTCGACTAGATCTGGAAGGAAGAAATAAGGAATTATGGTATAAAGAGGGTTGCTCTTCTGCTATTCAAATGTGGGTTGTCACCAGGCTTCATGTAGTAGGTACAGTTGGACTTGTACTTGGATTTCTTCAACTTTTTGGCCTCTTAACAAGCATGATTCTCTTTTGTACTGTCAAACAAAAAAGGTCATCACATACCTACAAAAGTTACGACACTACAACGACCTAATCAATTAAAACAAAACATTTCTTTTTTTTAACAGCTATTACACAATTTCCACAAAAAAATTTCATAATTACTCTTTTAATTGGTTTTACTGGAAAAAATTGGATAACATTTATTAATCCACAAAATGGATTACATGTCACAAGTATACGAATATTATTCAGTTTTACATAATGGCATAAACTAAATTCTAATATATAATATTTTGAAAGTATGAAGCAATAACGGGAATATTTTAAGATTTTGCGAAATATGAACTAGTTTCCTTGACACCAGGAAAATTATTATGTGCTCGGTTGGCGGTACTCTGTGGTTTTCTTGAGATACCACAAATAAGAAAAGAAAAGAAAACCCAGACATTACTTTTTAGTATTGTCTTGAAAGTGGCATGCCATTATAAAATTAAAGTTCTCTTTGTTACAAAAAGTTTATTAGCTTGAAAATTATGAAATATAAACATATGCCATGCAATGCTATAATTCGTTTACTTGAAATTAATTATTTTGTATTATGTGAGATAAATCAAGTAATATTATATTTATGAATAGTTTAAAAATCGTTAATTCACATATCTTTATTCTCATGAAAGAAAATATAACTTATCTTTCATTGTGTTATTCAAGAAAATAATAAATAATTTTAAAGAAGGTTCGTGTTTAACTAACCAAAATAAATATTACAAAAAACACGAACCTATTTCATTTATTCGATTTAATTTTTAAATAATCTTTTTTTTTATCAATTTCAATACATTATTCCAGTCAATAAAGATGGACTATTTTAAATATATTTTTTCTTCAATGAATAATATTTTAGAGAAATAATAATCTGAGTATTATTTGTTGGATATTTTAAACACGAATGTTTAATATTCATATTATATTCTAAACTACCCCTAAAATGTATCTATACCATAAAATCAAATATTTCATGAATATGGTATTAATGAAATGATCGGATTATTGTTCAATTCGTATCTTTGTATTCTTCCCTTGCATGATATTTTTATTCACTCCAAGTAATCAATTCTAGATACTATAATTTATATTTTAGCATGTAATCCATGTAAAGATTTGTCTTTCTGGATGCTCGCAATTATATTTTAATTTAGTAGTACGATAAAAATAACACTCCTAGGCAAGGTATTATCATTCTTAGGCAAGGTATTGTAATTTCTTAGGCAAGGTATTATGATCCAAAGAAAAAAACTAACGTATTTATTATTTAATTATAATTAATCTAAGATCATCCTTTAGAGCTTTTTTAAGCTAACATAAATAAAATATAGATATGTATGTCTATTTTTAAGGTGCCTTTTACATTAGAGAAGTATTACAATTACCCAAAAAAATTATATAAAGGACTGCATTTAGCTTATTATAATCATTATTATAAAATAATCGTCCCTAAGCTACGAGTCTATTATAACCAAGATGTATCAATTTTACATATATAAAAGTTATTAATTGAAGATTTCTTCTGGAAAGAATCAAATATGACAAAAATCTCATTTTTGCATAGTTTTGATTGATAACGAATAAGAATTCTTGGAAATATTCCAGATTACACTGTCAGTGTCTTCCAAAGAATCTTCAATATTTATTATATACTTTTCATATTCTATTCTTTTTTATTTTAAACATATTTCAAAAAATTAATGTAAGTTTATATTTAGAGTTAATCAGCTATGTATAACATATGGACGCGACCCTAGATTATAATTACGCTATTTTACAATTATATTATATTATTGTATCTTAATTCTAAGAAAGCACACACTGCAGGATGTAAGGAATATTTGACTTCGTAATTTAACGAGATATATTTATTTCGACTTATAGACACTGTATGTACATTTTAAACGCTTATTACAGTTGATAATTACATCTAAATAAGACTACTTTATTTATAATTTATTGAAGTCCTACCAATCGAGCACCTACTTGATTGAGTGCTTCAGTGATTCCTCGTGATGTTTGTTTGGCTGCTTTCAACGGAAACTGAAAAAATAATTATAAATTATTTAATATTCTTTTATAAAATCTCGAGAATTTACATTTTTTTAAATGTTTAATTAAAAAAATATTTATTTACATCAACCACAGCATTCAAGAAATTGCTGAGGCCCTCAAAGCCATTTACAAGTGCTCTTCCAATTCCTATAAATTTGTCTCCATTGTTTCCATATTTTTGTTCTTCTCTAATTCCATCGACAATTGGAGTTGGACGCAAGAAACTTTCCAAAAGTCCTCCCACGGGTTTTTGTTTTGGCTTCTCAAGAATACCCTGGCCAACCTCAGACTCCAGTCTCACAGTTTCTCTTGTTATGGGAGGCAGGAAATTCGCAAATGGACCCTTTTCGTATGATTGTAGAGTTTTTCCTTGAGCAACATCAATTTTTGGTGATATCACAGATTGAACAGTGTTTTGTGTCTCACTGACGACCTGTCAAAAAACAAAAAAAAATTAGATATACTAAAATTCCCCAAATTTTTGTTTTTGGAATTGAATATTTATTCTGAGGATCTTAGATCGGAATTCCCATGATGTGCAAATGGTTTCACAACTCATTGATTATGCATGATGGATCAGGTTGAACAGTGAATAGTTGAACACTTTCATTCAGTTTATATGATACACATCACTTATTTCATTTTTTATTTAAGTATACATATATTCTTTATCCCATGAAGAAGAAGCTATGAAGAGACTACGGAAAAAATTCAGATTACTTTTCGCCTTGGAATTTAATCGAGTTTCTCGATGTTTCTTCTTCATAAAAACATCTAATATGTATTTTATGATAATCTCTTTTTTATAAGTCCTATATCTTTTGCAATAGTTTCGTCATTTCCTAGGTGTTGTTAGGCACGTAGACATTTTACAAATAAGACTTTAATGTTTATTTTTGTACTTTTGACGTGATTAAGTTACAGATTATTGAACAAATGTTAAGGGTAACAAACTTTGAGATCATATGTAATTAATTAATTAATTTTTAGACTAGCTTTCTGAGGAGAGAGAGGATGTTTGCCAAATTAGTAACAGTTTGAGTTTGCAATATTTTTTTTTCTGGCAATATTTACCTCAGCTTCGTTGAAAAGATTGTTTCTGGCCAATGTGACCGAATTGACTAATCTCCCTCTGCCAATTCTCGTCGCATCCGCTATTTGGCCTAACCAATCCTACAAAACCGAAAGAATTTTTTCCAGTCGGAGGTAATTTTTAAAAAAATTTGGAAATTTCGAAATATACTTATAATGGTGTCGAAATGTGTACAAAATTCCTCGTCTTCAATTTGTTATGAAAAATTGTAAGACTAATTTTAAAAAGGCAAAATAAGGGTGTCAATTAATTAAAGAGAAGTTTCTCAAACAGGATTTTATTTCAGTATCATAAAACGAAAACGATTTGAAAGTGCGAGAAAGTAAAGACAGTTTGCAAGTGATTCCTTGTATACAAGTGGTCAATCTCTACTTTTTTTTATATTATACTTTTTTTAGTTTTTTTATAAGACATATGATTTCTATTACTGCTAAGTAAAATTAAAAGTATTTAATAATTTCTAAAAAAGAATGAAGATCGAGGGATTCTGAATATTTATTTGACTCAAATTTTCTTTTGTTTCTTCTTTTTTAAATAGAAGAAAGTTTTGAATAAATTACTCAATTTTGTTATGTACCTCTCCTCTCTCCATAATGATGTTGGTAGCTAACATGACTGAATTGACTAATCTCCCTCTGCCGAATCTTATTTTGTCCGCTATATTGCCTAACATCTCCTATAAAATCCAAAATATGTTTCTTGTAGCTAAGCAAAAACCTTTATCATTTTCTTTATGAACGATTCCAGTCATTGAACCTAATATTCGAATTTTAAAATAAACTAAAAGTTATGTGAGAATGCAAAATAAACATTTATTTTTTAATGATTTTTATTTTAAAGAAGTAATTTTCAAATATATATAAATAAATATGAAAATAAATATTTACCATTCCCTGCTCGAGTTTGGTTGTCCCAATTTCCGCTTCGAGTTTTACCACATTTTCCACAGATTTAACTGAACCATTGAGGCTAAATTTTGTTGGTTCTTCTGCTGGTCGACAAACAGCAATTTGAAGACAGAGAGCCAGAATCAAAGTCTCAGAAAACCTCAACATTTTGTCAACTTCAAACAATTACCAACTGAACTCTTTTGATCCGTAGATGATTTCTGCATTCGTGAGTGTCTTGAACCTAGAAAAGCTTTCTTATTAGCAATAAAAGTTCTTTTTTAATAGTAAGATTGAATAAATGTCCTTGAGTTTAATGAGGACATGTTCGATGAACTCTATATGAAACGTTATTAAACTCGAGCCTTTCAAAACGACTACTGGACACTTGCGAAATGAGCTAGAAAATATAAAGACTGACCTTCGACTAATCATTTTTGATACGAAGAATTGAAGTTTTATTAGATGACTCTCGTTTGATTCTTCCAAATAAAATTTAATAAATTATAAATTATAATTGTGGCAAAAATGATTAGATAAAATATTTCTGATCTTGATCTTGGAAAGTGTTATTGAATGATTTGAAGAGTTTTCGTGTAAATTAAAAGTCGAGCATTAAAGAAGCTATAATAACATACCGGTTTCTGGTAGCCGAAGATCAACATTCAAACGCTAGATCACTTGCTGTTCAGTGAACCATGAAACTTCAAAACCTTCACAAAGACCTTTGAAATGAAGAATACAAAAAAATTTACTTGGTCACGTTTTACAGAGTGTCAAACTATCGACGATGTGGTCAGATACTAACTAACTGATTCCGAGTGCTAGCAATGACTCCACTGAACCTTACGAAATGCTGCAGCTTTCTCTTTCAAACTGATCCTCTACTTTGATGCATCACGTACTCCACACAACGTGTTACGATAATTCGGAAATTTTTATTTTTGGGAAAGTGAATGGGTAGTTTGAAAATTTGAAAGAAACATTTAAATTAATACATTTCTACATTTATATACTTGAATATTTCTTTTACATATTATATGTAAACACAATTATATGTATGAACTAATTGTTCTTAGTCAATGCAGTTGGAAAAATTTACAGGAACAGACAAGTAATTTAAATTGGTATCTTATTAAATCTTATTAAAATTATAATCAGGGTTGATCCTAACTCACCCGATGTATTGACTGACCTGAAATCATTGGATCAAAAGAATTACATTTTTTATTATTAAGCGAGATCACTATATTATGACATGTCCAGTATTGCCATATAATACAATAAATTACATTTAGTACTTACTATTTTCCAGATTAAATTTATTGGACTCATTGCCGCTCGATAAAGTAGTGAATCCGATTCTTTGCAGGTACATTCAAATTTTGAAAAAAAAAAAAGAAATAGGCAGAATAATTAAAAGTGACTGCAAAAAATGCTTATGGTATTATATTTTATTCTTAGCTGGAAGCTTAGCCTCTTTGAATCCAAGGAATACAAGTTCGTTTAGATTTATCACGTAGATCTATTATTTTCACATTAGTAGTAAATCTCATCGCTAATTTTTTACACTTAGGGAGTTTACCTGTTGATGGCTCATTATTTGATGGCTCCTGTGGCTTTGAGCTCATGTCATCTTGTTCTGAACCTACAAACATTTTGGTCTCATTATTTTTTTTGAATCTACAAAAATGTTCATAGTTTTCACATATGTCAAATTAATTTTTCAAAACTATATTATTTTAAATTTTTAAATATTTACCTTCACTTCCTCCACCCAGTTCTTCATTGTTATCTTCTCCACTATTTTCATCACCTTCAACATTTTCATAATTTTTACATAAATTCAATTAATTTCATCAAAAAACTATATTATAATATTAGAATTAGAATTAACTATACCTTCACTTTCTCCACCTTCTTCTTCATTACCATCTTCTTCACCCATTTCATCATCTTCAACATTTTCAGTTTTCACATTATATTAAATAAATTGAATCAAAAACACTATATTATAGTTGTTGGTTTGGAACGGATTTTTCAAAAGGTGAAATAAGACATATTTCGATATTTCACACAATGTAAAATATATTCTTTGAACGTATACCAAAACTGTATTATATTAAAATAAAAATTAGTCACCTTCGCTATCTCTTCGTACTCGATTTTCATCTAGAGAATCAGTGACTCCATTCAACAAAGCAGATTCAAAAATCATATTTTTATCCACTACATTCGCTTCCGTGGACTATTATCAGTTAATCATTACATTATGCCCAAATTCATGGTAAATATTGCATTTTATTACTGCTGAAATACTGAAAAAATAAATCTTACCTCTGATTTTAGGAAAGAGAGGCATATAATAAAAATATATGTTGCCTTCATTTTCTTGTCCACAAGATTTATACAGAATTTTATGCAAATTCGAATATTATTCCTTACTCAAGAAAGGAAACAACACGACTCAGTTAAATAAATTTTTTTGGTAGTAAATTTTAATTGTGTGATATGCGTATTTTCTTATAATATGAAAATAATAATATAGCATAGTTCTGTGGATTATGAAAGCCAACTAATAAATTCTCTGCTATCTGATATATTTTGAAATAATGTCTAGCATTGACATATTGATTTGTATGTATAGACATTTAGTCATTTGTCTTAATGACAGCCGTGAATTAAAATATTTATTTTGATTGTCAATATATATTTTAATTCATCTTATCAAGATTAAATTTCGTATTTATTTAATAGATGTATTGAAAAACTTAAAATTCAGTTTTCTGTTTGATAAAATCACCTGATTTTCTATACTCTTTTTCGTGAGCTTATATTATTTATTAAAACACTGACAATGGTGATAATGGAGATAATAATAGATAATGGAAGAATTGAAAACAAATATAAATATACACAACAATTTCATAAAAGAGCTAGAAGATTTGTTTGTGCATACATAATATGATCTTATATATATATATATATTTGTACGTAATTATATATTTTTATTCGTTTGTTACACAATAAACATAACAATTTACAGGGATTCATAATTCCAGAGTATTAAATATATTAAATGAGATTACAATTGATATTACAAATATAATAACTATCATTTTTAAATTATCTTTGTTTTCATTTTAAGAGCAAAAAAGTAACTATATACTAACACTGTATACAATATAGGTAATATATACCTTACACGTTTTATAAGATTCCGTATCAGAATTGACATAATGCTTTGCTTTGAGGTACTAATATTAATGGCATCAATTTGGTCAGAAGTTTCATCTAGATCTGAAATGTTTTTATGAATTTAGTTTTGTATTCATTAAATTTATAAAAATAGGTGAAACAAAATTAAAAGTCAACCTTGTCCAGATGAAGTTGATCCATGTGGTTGCAAATCTGATTCATTTTTAGTTGAATTTAATTGTGGATTATTTTGATTAGAATGAGTTTCATTTGAATTCGAGTCTAGATCAGTTTGATTTAAATTAGTTTTATTTGAATAAGACTCTGGATTATTTTGATTTAAACCAGTTTTATTTGTATTAGAGTCCCTATCATTTTGCTTTAAATCAATTTCCATTGAATTTGAGGCTCCATCATTTTGATTCAAATGATTTTCATTTGAATTTGAGACTTGATCATTTTGATTTTTATTTGAATTCGAGACTTTATTATTCTGATTTAAATCAGATTTATTTGAATTAGAGTCTGGATAATTTTGATTTTTAGATGTCGTCATTACATTTTCATCTTCTCTTGTTTCAAGTGGCATTGGTCTTTCATCAGTAATTGAACTATTGTTAGTATCTTCACTAAATTCTACTGGCTTTTACAACAAAAAAATAGTATTGTGAAAATTAATTTGCAAATATGTAAAGTCAGTATATAAAATTATGTTCAGAATAATGTGTTAAGTAAATTAAAAAAGAAGGATTTTTTCTTCGTTCAAAAGGCTAAATCAATCTGAATCTAATATTTAATAAGAAAACTTTACCTGTGCCATTATTGATTCGAATTTCCGAAAAGATAGGCATAACATCAACAGAATTATCGACTTCATTTTATTCTTTACTTAAATATTTGTTTGCCTAATTTTTAAATCTTTAACATTTTTTTCCGTAGACACTTTTGCCAAGCAATGGACGATACAGAAGAAAATGAATTCTCGATCTTAACTTTTATACTTTACGATATGAATATTTTTCTGATAAGTTGTTAATATATTCTTAAAATTTTGCATTTGTCTATGATAAAAAATGTACAATCTGCACAATGGAAATTAATTATTGGAATTTTTTTTAGCTTCCAATTATGTTACCCATACTACATATTATTTCAATATCTGTTACTAGTATTACTAACTTTCTCCGTAAATATTGTATTTACTAATTCTACTGAATGTAGAATTAAGAATAATTTACAGATTAGACATGTTTACAGAAAATGTACGCTTTATTAATAACTACTCATGAAATACAAATAACATGCAAAAAGTTACAACTAATAAATACAACAATTTTCATAACATCTTTAAACAATCTTCAACACTTTACTAAATACTGCTTCTTACCGTGGAATAATTAAAATTATATGCTGTTTACATCATAATTGAAAAAATTCACAAGTTTTGAAAAATATTTCAGGCACTCGGGTCAACAACCACAAAATCAAAATAGAAAATTCCATCCTTTTTAGTTAAATCAGAAGGAATTAGACGATTTAATCTAACTTCTTCCAAAGTTATATGTATAATTTATCATTAAATTTTGCCCAACGCTAATGTTAATTTTATTGAAATGTAAATACGAAATTCAAATTTAAATTAAATTAAATTTGTAGTTAAAGTAAATGATAAGTTGGGGTATAACAAAGAAGCAAAACTTCGTGCTCTGCATATTTAATTTTAGAGCATTAACAAAGAGAGCATCTAGTTAACTATCGCATTATACCTGAATTTATAAACAGCTAATTTTATTAAGGAAACTACGAATATACGGAAACATTGCTTTCGACCTTGCCGATGCGCTTGAGTATTTTGCATGCGAAGGTACAGACGGAATACAAAATTGCACTAAAAAAATGTGTGATTATTTTAAGCTAAAATTAAATGTCAAGTAACTGGATCTAACTTAAAATTTGGTCATTTGTTTCGAAAAATTGTCAACCGACTTTGTTCTTTAGCAACTGATTAACTGCATTCAAAGTTGATATCGGGATCTGCAAAGATTAATAAAGTAATTTTATTATTAGTATTAAAATTTCAATAAATCGGATTAAATTTTTCATTGAGAAAAAATTAAATAGAGTCAAGTAATAATAATAATTTCGACTTACATTAAAGATATCATCGAATAAGGTGCTTCCTTTTTGACCCTCGTTATGGGAGTAACTGGAATCTGAACCTGCACGAGTAAAAATTCCAGATGAACTTGTGGCACTTTGTGCATCCACTTCAGGTGTTAAAATAGTGTTATAAAGAACATTTTTTCTTGCACCTGCTCTTAATCGTTTCCTGTACCAACGGGCAGGATAAATTCCACGATTACCAATTTCAGAGTTACCTCCTGAATGAATAAAATGAATAAAATGAGTTACATGAATCACGTGAATTATTAAACCAACCAAATAACAAAAAATATTGAATGAATGCATAAATGAGTGAAAGCAATAAAAAAATGCATGCAAAAGCTGATAAGTATTCTTTTAGAAATTTCCTTCCTTGCATACCTTGCCCATCTTCAGCTGGAAAAGGATGCTTGTCTATGGATTTCGTTTTTTGGATTGAGATTTCAAATTTAGAATCATGTGGTTTTGATGCCTCGTGAAGTTTCTATAATCAAACATAAATAAATGAAAATCACTTTAAATTCAACCGAAGACAAACATTCATCTAATCGACTTTTTTTACTGTCAATAAAAAAATGTAACAATGTGTCTTTCCATTACGAGTGGACAATAACAATTTTATTTTTCTTTCTCCAAGGTCATTAAATATCATTTACGATAAAAACACCTGATATTCTTAATTCATCAGGGAACACAATAATAATTAGATGAGATGATTACTCGTAATTATTATGATTAATAATAAATAATGATTAATAGTAAATAATTATTAATAATAAATTACCTTTTCCTTTTGAACTGTCGCCACAGCCTCTGCCGATGAGCTAGCAGATGCCTCTGCATTCGAAGACGTCTCCGAAGGTATCAAAGGTGCTTCTACCTGTACGTATAATCCTCGTTACTTATGTATATTTTTTCTGCAATTAAATCATTGAATTCTTATGGCTTAGCATTTTTTTATGGCTTCTCTCCATTCAATGAAACCTACCTCTTTTTCCTTGGAGCTCTTGAAAGATCGAGGAATTACTTGAATATTTTTTCGAGCACTTGCTTGTTTCCCTCCATCGCCTAAAGTCGCGTCAGCAAAAAGTGTTCCTTGTACTCTAGGTTCATCACGACTCCTTCTTCTTGATGAACCATCAAGAATTCCGCCGAGACCAGCTTGTGCTTGTGGACCACCATTGCCTAAACCCGCTTGCGCGTGCAGCCCACCACCTAAAAAAAAATTTACAACTGAATTATATCATAGTTTTCTTTAACTGTTTTTATCTTTTTTCACTGTTTATAGTCACTGTATACACATAAAATGAAAAAGAATAATAAAACAATTAAAAGAATTGTTTAATTCGTCGATATGTACCTAACTGACCTTGTCTGACAAAATTAGGCTTTATCTACTTAATGAAGCGAATTCTTTTCTCAGACAGTTTCTGATACAAAGTGGCCAATAATTTTATTCAGTAAAACTTGGATAACGAACAGTGAAAATTCCCCGATTTTATTTATTTTATTTTATTTTTCGGTAATTATTTATGACAAAAGGCAATTAAAAAAATTAATTAATTTTTTTTAATATTAACATATCCATCTTTTACATTTTCTATTCTGAACAGAAAGGATTTTTTAACTATTTCAATTTTGTTATTCCTTAGTAACAAATGGTCTGACTAAAGTGGGATTTTTCTACTTATAGCAAGTTTCCCTTCGTGTACAACTAATTTTAGGAATTTTACTTTTCTTGAAGATCTTTTATGATTTTTTTAGCATACCAGCATTAGCATTATCTCCTCCAAGAAGACCTCCTAATCCCGCAGAAGCGTGAGCACCGTCAGGTGTTCCTGCACTCGCATGAAGTCCACCTCCTGTTCTTGAACCACCCAAAAGTCCTCCAAGTCCAGCTTCAGCATGATATCCTCCAAAATTCACTCTTACACCTCCATTCGTGAATTGTAAAAAAGGTAACTGCAAAATAAACATAATAATAAATTCATATTATTCTTAACGATTTATTAATATTTATTATGTCTTGAAAAAATATCATGCTTTATTTTCTGTATTTTTATATAATTTTCTCAAGACAGTAACTTTATCCCTGAAATTAGATATGAACAATATGTACATTACTAAAATAGATTGAAAAAATAAGTTTGAAGGAAAAGAAAGATTATATGTATATTGTACTATAATTTCAGTGAACTCTATACTCATAGTTAAAAAAAATGTTGTCACAGGAAGGATCCTATATAATTAAAAAGTAATCAGGAATACAATTCTAGTGATTTTAATAGATTTTCGTGAATTGATATCAGTATATTATTAAAAAATTATCACATACTCTCCTAAAATGTATAGTAATTCAAAAGGAATTTATTATACTTCAGAGGAAGTTAACAGAGTGGACCTTGACGCACAGGAGCCTGAATCAAGAAAACCAGTTTACTTTCCGGTTCAAAGATTTTTAATGAGAATCCACTTCTGAGGAACCGCCTTTATAAGTTGATGTGTGAAGTCAAAAATATAAAATGCAAAATATTAACTATCTTTTTAGAGACCAACGATCTTTGCCTTTGAGTATCAAGAGTAAAGATCATTATCAAAATTTCTTCAAGTCCAGCAGTCTTACAATAAAGAGTTGTAAACACAATCTATTTTTAATTTTTAAGTTCAGAATAAATAGCAAAATACAGTTAATGCCATACGGTATCCTCAACACGAGACCTGAATTTATTATAAAAACGAGAATGGTCCAAGCAAAAATGTCCGCATCTACTTAACCGAAATCAGCATATTTTAGTAGAAAAAGCAGTGCATGGTCAGACATTTTTAGATTTAAGAAGCTGTTTAAAATTAAAAGCAAATGTATTATTTCAAGAAAACTGAACAAATTATACACATTTAGAAATAAAGAAAATTTTAACGAATCATGAGATAAAAAGTGAACATTTTTACTTCCTAAAGGAATTGAATTTAAAATACTGAATTTAAGAATAACAGCACATTTTCATAGTGGACTGAACAGAATTTTATTTCAAAGCCTAGATATTTTATATTCCAACTTGTGCTGAATGATTTGAATGTGATGAATATGGAAACTAGAATTACAAGTGCAAATTGTCGATAACTGAAGAATATCAAACTTGTAATTGAACGTGAAAGTATTTGTAAGAAATGCGTCCCTGCATTTATCACATAAACTTCCGTAAACCTTTCTCTCTTACGTTTCTCGTCAATGCGTCATTACAACCCTGACTAATTACCGAGTTTCATATCCACTCAGGAGTCAAAGTTTTAATACTTCCTTTTTAATTTCTCAATTTTAAGAAGCTTAAAATAATAATCTTAATGGAATCCACTAACGTAAAACATGTGTGCAACGTTGATTCAATGTTGCACAATTTAAAAGCGAATGTTCTCAAACGTTGTGTAACATAAGTGCTCTGAAGTAAACAAGAGTTCAATCAATTTTCATTCCTTTCTCCACCTATCAAATTTTCATTTCGCAGTTTTTGATTACTGGTTAATATTTCATCTTTGCATGAAGATTCTGATTGCAAATATTTATTTTGTCTAGGTGCACATACTTTATAAATATATAGGATATAATCTAGTCTTAATATATATATAGTCTTATATATTTTTGGTCAGTCGTATAGGTAATATTATTAGTGACATTTTTTAATTAATGGCAATAAATCGAGAATTGAACTTACGCCACCGGAGGCCTCTTGAATTGTTTTGTCAAAATTGTCACCTCTTTGTGGAAAAGCAGATGAAAGGGTTAGAACTGCAGCCAGCAGAACAAGCATCACTTGCACTTCACTCGACATTCTCGCGATTACTAACGACAGGTAGCCATTAGCAGCGCGAGCTCGGTGGAGAATTTCTAAAAAGGTCCCTCGGGCACTTTGTTCTTAAAAGAGGAGGGGGACTTCGCATCTTTGCCTTGCTGGTTGAACAGCAACACAAACCACAAAACTCTTTGCTTTGTGTTTCGGGAATGCGTAAGCCGAGGATTACGAGGCAAAAATTGAGTCTGGTCGCATTAGCTGGAGTCAAGGTTCGACTGCAAATTATCGTTATACCTCAAGAATTCTTGGACTCGTTGCATCGTCTCTGACGTGCATACAATAATGTCAGAACTCACAATGTTTAACGAACTTTTTTGAACACTTTTTTCCATTTTTATTTCCATTCATAAAAAGGACAATTTCCGCACCTTGTTTATCAATCAGCTATTGAACAAAATATTTAGTTTTTACAATATTTCAATGATCTTCATTTTAAAATATAGACCGGCCCGAATTGTTAATGATCAAAAACGATAATCATGCTTCTGTTTTTATAGACTATGCCAAATTATGTTTTAAGGGGTAATTTCCAGTTTTACTTAATGCGGATGGAGGGGGTAGGCCCTGAATATAAATTTAGGATAAATTTGTGGGGTAGTCAAATACCCCGCGGGCCTTGTCTAGGATTAATTTTCATATAGTCATGGGATTTAAATATTACATAAGAAAAAAATCATAAAACAAGTTTCCATTGAGACAGAACGAACATTGACCGTTGGTCTTTCGGAAAAGACTTCAAAGGGCATTTTTTATGCTTACTTTTAGATAATTGTGAGTTAAACTTTGAAACAAGAATAAATCGTTCAAAATATGACTCAACATATTATACAACCTTGCATGAAATGTTGTTTATTTGATTCTAAATAATACAGATTATTAGAAGCAACAATATAATTTCATTCATGATTAAGTTAACTTTTCTCAAACCC
This sequence comes from Synergus japonicus, assembly GCA_900474275.1. Taxonomy (NCBI): domain Eukaryota; kingdom Metazoa; phylum Arthropoda; class Insecta; order Hymenoptera; family Cynipidae; genus Synergus; species Synergus japonicus. The sequence continues at coordinate 82,957 of UCOH01011975.1, forward strand.
GTTAAAAGTGTATTTATATAAAAATAACTCATTATTTATCCAATTCAATATAACAATTTTCACGCGAAATCAAGGTCAGATCAAAGATTCTGCGTCAGTATCCTATCACCGTGACTAAGATTTAAATTGCAGATTCTCAGTGAGTCACTGGAAAAGATGTAAATGAATTTTTTTGTACCGATAGATCTTGGGTCATTTTTCATCCCCGTCAGACTGGAATAAAGAAAGAACGACAAAACGGGAAATTTTGTAACGAAATAAGGTAGAAATGGAACAAGCAATTTGTCAATGTGTAGCGGTATAAAAAAGGCACGTGAGGTGCTATCGAATTTTGTTCAAACTGAGAAGTTCATTGATCTCTCGTGATATTTATTATTTTGGTGTGCTGAATTCTGAATAGCAGCCCACATGACACCCAACTTTTTTATTTCATAATAGATAATTCCCAAGATAATATCGTAATTGTTATGCTTGTTGTTTGTGCCAAGGAAACTGCACATAGATTATAACTGCTCATAACACATGAATTATAATTTCTATGAAATACGGCTTGCGTCATTCTTAAAAAATCACTTTTCATTCACGGAAAATATTTGAATGAAAAATTTCTTTTCGATTTTATAATGAATGGATAAAAATGTAATTACTGTAATTATTGAATATTGTATCATGTCTAACAATTAATGTGTATATTAGAAATTTATTTTGAAATCAAATTTTTTTTTTTCTTAGTAAAATGGCAGATTTTGTTAAATTCCAGATTAAGTCATGAGTAATGTTTATACCTAATTCATGAATATTTAAACTCTTTTAAAGTTTGATTCATACATAAAAGAAAAAATGATAAAGTGCAACTTTTTTTTGCATGAAATTTGCAAATATCAACTGTCTTTTTAAATATAATCCAAAAAAATGACATTTATTACTAGAGTAATTCATTAATGTTATTTAATGGAAAAATTTCAAAAAGATTATAAACTAAATCACCTTAATTTTATTTTTCACAGAATACTGATTACAAATAAAATCATTTTTCATTTATATACAGAGGCAAGTTTATCATATTGTAAATTACAGTAACATATAATTTAATATAACACATATTTATACACATACACACTACTCTGTCTTTTTTATAAATATTTTGACTTTATGGCTTAGACACATATTCGGAATAAAATTATTGTTAGAATTTATACATAAGTCTAAATATTATATATTCTCAAAATAATTTTTGTACAAGTTACAAAGGATACATTAAGATTATAAAACATTTATACTATTAAATACTTCTATTTTCACGTATAAAAAGCATTTTTACTGAAAAGTTTTCATTTAATCCGAGGGAAAAAAATTTCTTGAAGCACTTCTGTGTTCCGCAGGAGGAAGATCACTCTCAAATCTGAAACCACTCTTTCCACTGATTTTCGGTGAAGATTTTCCATATTTTTTGTGCTCTTTAGGGGTCAATTTATTTTCCAAAGGCTCATCGTTTGTTTGATAGCTATCGAGATGGAGATTTTTGCTATTGTCTTTGGGAGCTATTTTGTTTTCGATTCTATCTTCTGAAGATGAAGTTTGCGAGCCAAAAATGTGTCCAAAACTGGGCCAACCAGGCCAGGTAAATGGTGGTTCGTCAATGTATTCGTGAACTTCATATGTGTGGTGGCTACCCTGACTTCCGTGACTGCCTCCTGGAATAAAAAAATCAATTAGAAATCTACACAAATTTAAATTAGAAAACTAGAAGTTCAAGACTTGGTGTATTAGCGTGGAATCTATTTTACCAACACCAGTATCGGTAAAAGAAACACAGTAGGTGAAGTTTGAAGATATCTTAATAAAATAATCGAATAAAGTGCAAAAACTACAAGCCAGTAAATATAAATAATTGATTTTCACTTAATACATAAAAAAAAAAACACATAAAAAGAGAAGCTAAATAAAATAAAAGTTTTAGGCTACTCTACAAAATTTACCATGTCCACCATTTCCACCATGTCCACCGTTTCCACCATGTCCACCATGTCCACCTTGACTACCATGTCCACCATGTCCACCTTGACTACCATGACTACCTTGACTACCATGACCATCATTACTACCAAAATTTCCAAGACTTTCATGAATGGCACCTAAACCTTGCTGAATTCCATGGTGAATTCCATGACCACCATGACCTCCCAATATTCCATGATGCCCAACCAACAGATTGGTTAAAGCGTTAAATCCTAATGGATCCTTATGGCTGAAGTACCTCTCCTTTTGAAGCTCAATTTTCTTCTTTTTCAACTCATCTCTTTGAATTTTTTGTTGTTTCTGGTGCTCTCGTTTTTGTATTATTCTGTCTCTTTTTTCCTGTTGACGTCTTTGTTGGTCTTCTTGAACTTCTCGACGTCTTTGAGGTGATCTATTTTTTATTAACTGCCCGACCGCCTCCAGAGTACTTATAGGAATCTGAAAATACCAATAAAATTTATTAGAAATGTTATGCGTATTCATTTAAATTTATTTCATTTTTATTCAATTCACGTGAATCTACATACATTTCATAAAATTCCTTAAAATCTTTTTAAATTCCTCATAAAATGCCTTAAAATTTTTGAAAATCACAATAAATTTCATAAAATTCCTTGAATTGAAAGATAGGATTTTTTTTACTTAAATCTTTACCTTGAAGACATTGTCGATAGTGCCACTATTCTCAGGAGAAAAGGACTGTGCAGCTGCAGATGTTTGCTTAATCGCAGTGATTGGGATCTGTAAAATAAGGTTCATAAATTTCTGCACATCAAATGGAAAACGAATTATTTATTAAATAACTTTTTTAAAAAAGAAAAATTTCCTTTAAACTGCCTCAAAATCGAATTTATTAAAATAAGTTCAGTTTAGTTTGCAGTTACACAAGCCTCAAAAAATTGCAATTAATTTCTTACGCAAACAAAATCCAGAATTTGAGTACAAAAATAATGAAAATAAATTACTCACGTTAAAAATACTATCGATCACGGCTCCATTCTGTGGTGAAATGCCACTCTGCCTCTTAAGTCTTGCACTGTCGACTGTCTGAAAAAGTGAAATATTTATTATATGTATGTGTGGTATTAATTTCACGTGCCAAGCCATGGATGCACAAACTGAAAATGAACAAAAACACATAACATTTTTCGGTATCATCCATCCACGCTTTCATCCAAATTTGGAGCGCGGAATCTTGTGGGCTTTCAATATGCATGTTTATGTTTTATCTTTACTTTCACTGCGCCTCAAGCAAACGAGACAGAATTATAAGAAATTGTAGCAGTCACGAAATCAGATAAGATAGAAATACATACTTTGTTGCAATTTGTCATAACGAGTCAAAACATTACTATTATTATTGTTATGGAAAGAAATTTTTGTATTTTATATTTAATGAGGACAGTAATGTGTATAATTGAAGATAAAAAAAATACTATCTAAACTTTCATATATACTTTGTCGGTGTTACATTAATAAAAAATTTTCTTAATAAATACTCATTCTGATTTCAGTGTTTTTATTTTGAGTTGAATAGAATTTGAACTTGACCTGAAAAATTTAATAGCAGTGACTATTAAAGAGATTAACTAATAGCATACTACTTTTTATAGTAAACGAGTGAATAAACGTACTTAATAGGCAGTGGAGCATCACTCTTATGAAATAATGAAAATGTAGTAACTGTTTTGCTGGCCCGCATTTCGGGATCGTCTCTCATGAATTCGCAAAGCACCTTGACGATTGCAAAATGTTACATTATTTTCGAATTCCCACTCGTGAATAAGAGATACCTTCTTGAGAAACTAGCAATTTAATTATTCCAAAAACTTCTACAGTGCGAAATTAAAAGGTCATCTTCACACCGTGAAATGAAGATTAATTAGTGCCAATAAAAAATTGTCAACTTGACTTTCTCGTTTCATGAAAATAGAAAATTATATAAATTATATAATTATATGTCTCCAGTTTAAAAAATTAATTACACTTTATGTTTTATTTATAATTCTATTGAATGACAGGACAGCAAAGTAATGAGAAAAATAAGCAAAAGAATAGAATGTTAGAATCATAAAACAATAATGAAGATTGTTGTTCTTCCTTTATTGCAACGCCTCCTTGAGTGTGAAACCTTGATAATATAATTCATGAAAATAGAGCATTTCAATCTCTGTAATGATACATAATTACTACTTGAGATCTATTTTTGAAGACACGCGTCAGAGAATAGATGATTTAATTAAGTTTATACATTTGTATCTACACATCTACATATCATAAATCTGTCTCTAGATTTCGGTTCAACTTTCTCTCATATTAAGTTTAGTGTATCATTCGACCAGTGATATCTTATCTTAAAAGTAAAAGTATTATCGAATCATTTTAAGATTGGACTCAAAATTAGTCATAAACCAATGGCCTACTTTTCTTGCATAATTATTATACAGACTCTTCAAACTATTTTGTAATCAGTTCAGCAACAATCTATTTCTTTCTTTATTTAATTTAAAAAAAGGTCAGATAATGGATACAAGGTTCAAAAGAATGGATGCATTGTTTTGTACTTTACAATAGTACAATTCAGAAATGAGACTGCCCTCCCCCCCCCCCTTTAATAACATATAGAAAGGCCTCTTCATAAACGAGTTAATAAAACACTGTTTTAAAAATAGAACCTATTTAGATAATATGTTACCTATATAAAAAATAAATAGAGAATAGAAATAACTATTTTATAGTTTACTTTGCCATTACTTTTTCCTACCAACTTGGACTATAAAGCAGGACATAAAATATCAACATTAACATAAATGCAATTTTATTTTATTATAAAGCATTGCATCATTGCAAAATATTGTGAGTTCACATCTTTTTTGAAAAGCACCTTTAGTTTAATTATTTCAATCTCACTTAACACACTTTGCACTATTTTCTCTCTCCACATCACAAAATTAAAGAAGAAAAATTTCATAAAACGAAAATAAACAAAAATGTAAATAAACAATAATTAATTAGATATTGCTTAATATAAAACATTTCACAGATATATTTTGTCACCAACAGCAGACGGGTATTAATTTCTTGGGAAAAATGAGGAAAATGATGAGGACTCACCCCAAGAAATATGGCGACGACAGCCGCGAGAATTTTTAGGTAAACCATTACCGGTGATTTCCGGCGAAAATATCGCGAATTAAGAAACGCGATCAACAAAAGCGATGCGACGATTGGCGCGCGGAACGAAGAACCTGTCTATAAGGGCTGCCAGAACCGAATCCCACGCTAACCCCTCCGTTCAATCCGAGTTCTCCGATTGGATCCTCGACGAGAGAAGCTTTCTACGAGTACGATGCGACGGTGTGTATCTCCTCTCATTTTTTTTTAATTGTTTCAGCATTTTTTTTCACGCCAGTCGAGGTGTAGGCCGACCTCGCAAGGAATTGCATAAGCGAATTTAGCCCCTGGGGGAATCGACAAGATCCAGGATCGCTATAATGATGTCATGAGCCGATACCTAATGAGAATTCCGACCCCTTCTCGAAAATATTTCATCTCTTCAAATCCTATGCCGCAGAAATTGATTGTTTCTTCACCTTCGCAAATACACACATAAAAAAATGCCTAGTTAAGTTAACTAGAATTTTGGGTTAAATATACCCTAACTATTTTTTCTGGTTAAAATAACCAGAATTCTGGTTGATTTAACTAGCATTCTAGTTATTTTAACCAGCGTCCTAGTTATTTTAACTAGCAATTCTTATTAAAATAATCAGAATTCTGGTTATTTTAACCAGAAAAAATAGTTAGGGTATATTTAACCCAAAATTCTAGTTAACTTAACTAGGCATTTTTTTGTGTGCAGAAAATAAAATAAAAGAGTGTCGAATTATTGCTTGAAGTTGTCTTTGATAAGTTGATTACATTTTCCTTGATAGTGGTCTGATGATTTAATTCCCATCTTTCATAATTAAAGAAAAGATAAAGAAATCAGACCTGAAAAGCGTTTTGGATCAATTAAAAATGTATATAATTTTTTTCTTTATATTTTATGTCTGATTGACTATTAAGCAACCACAATTTGAGTTTGAAATGAATAGAAATAGATAATGAAGAAAAGCTGAGACTCTTACTTTGTTAGTAACAGTGACAATGGAAATTTGTTTTTGAGGCCAACAGAAAGTTCCTTACATACTTTTCAATGACAAATCAAATACTGATTTGCCTACCACTTATTTGACGATAGTGACAATCATATAAAAGATCATATAGTCCCGTATTAATTAATATATAACAGCGAGCAAAGAAATCTATTTATTTTTTTTTTCATTTTAAGCTTATGGAGAACTGATTTTAATCTGTCTTTCGTAAAGAAGGAAAAGTTGAAAGAGTCAAAAAACAAGTTTGAATATCGACATAAATTGAGTTGATGCCTGCTTTTCATAAGTTGTATAAGTATTATAAAAATTAGCACTCAGAACATGAGTTTCTCAAAATAACTTGAAATCGAGAGTCGTTTAAATATTTACTAATAACTCCAAAAATAATTAATGTTTCTAATGCTTTTATCAGTTATTAACTGTTTCAGAATTATTTGCAATTATAATTTTCCTATACTTAACTTAGGTAAAAATAATTTTTTACTTTTAATGGTTGTTAATTAAAAAAGATAATCACAATTCAGAATCTGATCAACAGGAAGTAATTTATACATTCACTTATGGCCAAGGACATGTGAAACATTATTTTTTTCTATAATCCCAAATTAGTCACGCGTCTCAGTTATTTTTTAATCTATTTATGGTATATGAAAAGTCAAATTATTCATGTGAAAATCAAGTTGATCAATTAGTTAAAAAAATTATTGTACAATTATAACGTAATCAACTTGAAAGTAAAATTTTTGCTTGTTAAATTCGAATTATGTCTCGGTTTCCGATGCGGATTTCTGTACTCTCACGCGAATCACAATTTCTGATTTATTCTTCGTTTTTTTCTGCAATAAAGACAATCAAAATGAAATGAAAGTGCAATATTATACAAAAAATTATGTGCATATTATAAGCCTCCTTCCAGTAAAACTTTTATTTTCAGATCCTTATAATTATAAGTCTTACTCAAGTATAATCAGATATTGAAAGAGAATTTATGATTAAAATCTCATATTTTATTTTACTGTCATCTCTAACACAATGAATTTTCATTGTGGAATGTTCATTTGAACTTTAACAATTTTGATTGACTAAGATAACTGAATCAGGTTGTATTACATGATTTATTTTCACCTTAGGCTTAAAGTTAATTGAAGAAAAATGATAGAAGAGTCTAATTGAAAAAAATCAATTCCAGATGTGCGAGTTAGGTCTGTAAATGCAGACGTGAAAGATAATGAGGTGAGCACCTGCATTTTCGTCCTTGGCGAATCGCAATCCTTCTCTAAAATCGAAGTAAATCACACTAATGATTTCTAATCAGAAATAAAATACTTTCACTATACTGACCTTACTTGGATGCTGCAGTGATCGAGTTCGTTCTAAATATATACGCATCTTCGACAGTGAAAGGAAAGAAAATTCTCCTTGCTGTTACATTTTTACAACTGTATATTTTTCTTAACCTTTATAGAATTTGTTATAGGAGAAATCAAAATAATCATTTGCATTTCATATTATATTTCAGAATTGAATTTTTAGTGCCTTGTTTTTACCTCACTGAATGCAAAATATGAAAGCATTTTCAAAAGTTATAAAAGTTGAGTAAGTGACTCATGCAATTTGAAGAAAGTAAATATACAAAACATGATTGAAATTTATTTTAAAAATGTATTCTATTAAATATATAACTTTCTTTTCGGAAAAATTGATTTCAAAAATTGAAAGAAAATGTTTCTCGTAAAGCAGGTAAGCCAAAACTTTCTTAATAAAGACTTTTATAATTATCTAGATTATTATATACATTATAAATACAGAAATATACTGTGAGAATATTCTCTGCAATTTTGAGCACAAATTGACTAATAATAACTAAGATAAATGCAATCCATTACTGTAAAAAATAACTTAATAAATAATTAATAATTTATACAGAAAATCATACGATCTATTGATTTCACTCTTTGGCCATCTTCAATGTAAAGTTTTTTTCTGGGATTCTACTGACTTGATTTAATATGGCAACACTCACGATTTGATTCTGCTTCAATATAAAAATTGTTGATTCCGAAATTCACACAATTCTGAAACACCAGTTTTTATTTAAGGTACGTGTAATTTTTTTAGTAAGCATCGGGATTATCACGAAGGAAGCCGCCAATTGAATTCCCAAGGTCACGTTGAAATTCCCTTGTTGTGATTTGAGATTGCTGAAAATTAATCAATTTAATTATTTTCCAAGAAAAATTCTTTCCGACATTTAGAACATTTTAAATCTTCAATGGTTTAAACTTTTAAAGTTTTTCAGATTCTCAAATTAGGATATTTACATAAATAAATAAATTCTTACATTTAATGCATCTTTCCATTCGATATTGAAAAGTCGAACTAAGCCCTTGACATTTCTTCTAATAATTCCCTGTAATCCAGATCGAGTCAAAACAAATGGTGCTTCAGAAGTTGTCATGGAATCATTTGTTGCAATATCGCTTTTTACAGTTGTAGTTTCAACTATCATGCCACTAGTTCCTGGTTTTTTGGTTGTTGGATCTGGAGCAATTCCATTATTGATAAGTTCTGATATCTGACCAATTGCAGAGCGAGTATCATTTACCGTCTGAAAAAATACATACATCAAAATAAATAAATAAACAAGCGAACAGACTTAAAAAGTAGTTAGTCTGAGTCACTTTAGCTCCTACTGAGTATGCAATCGAATAAACAGTAAGGCTTCTGTGGAAATCAAGCGAAAGGGGTTTTGAATCGTCGAACTGCCTTAAGAAAATACATATTTTCTATATAAAGATTAACTCTACGTATATTAAAAGTTTATAAAAAATCTTTCTATTGGAAATATTTTTTAAATAAACTACAAATATAAGAACGCAAACCTCAAAAGCAACTCTAAACAAGGTCCAAAAAAATCCAGGCCTCTGTTTTTGAGTTTGCCTAGCAACTCTCTTAATTTCTTCGGGAGACAATTTTCCTGATGCAATTTTTCCATTCAATGAACTTTTCACAACCACGTCTGGTTTTTTAACTGATGTGTTGTTCACAGTTTTCCTTGATTGCACTTTCAAGTCGCCAAGTTCATGGAAATATAATTGTGGTGCATTCTCCTTTTGCTCCCAAGATTTATGTGTCTTGTCATTTTTATCGTTCACATAATAATTGTAATAAGATTCCTTATCCAATTCCGTTTCCCTCGGATGATAACTATTATAATTGTAATTATTTGGGCCCTGATTATACTGCCCAGAATTTGAAGCGAAATCGTGATAATTACTGTGCAAACTTCTCGAGGGATTTAAAGAATTCTGTGAAGATTTTCCACTGTTTTCTTGAAGAGTTGCGTATCCAGGGTTGAAATTAGTTTGTGCAGTTTCTAATTCGTAGGGGACCCAATACAATTGTTGAGCTTGGCTTTGGAGAAATCCAATAAGATTTAAGAGCAGCCAGAGTATCCTTCTTTTACTCACTACCAGATTCATCTGAAAATAAATTATTGATCAATATTTTATTCATTTAAATGGTAATTTTAGAATATATAAGTTCCTTTAGTTTATTACTTTTCCATTCATCGTATAATGGAGTAATAATTTATTAAGTATAAAAAATATACTTGATACGCAAAATGAAAGTCTGGGATTATATTTCCAATTTAAAATGTATAATCCGCATTCCATGGTTTGTTTTAATCTTATTTATGAACGATCAATAAATGCGATACGTCTATAGAAAAAAAGGTCAAAGTTATGTAAGGCATGTAAGGATAGTATCCTAATTGAGCTTGGAATGAAAGTTAGAGTCACAGGCGAAGGATAGTCGAATATAAATGCCTTTAAACATATCAAGATAGCAGTTCTGTGTCTTTCAAATTATTTTTTAGTTTTATTTATGAAATATTTAACTTTGCAGACAATTCGACTCACGTAGAAATCTACTCACTCTGAGTGGCACCATTTGCACATAAATGCATGGAAAATATTTCAACGAGTAAAATATCTTCCTTTTCAGATGTACTAATCTCTAATCACATTCAAACAGTTATTGAGATTTGCAGTATGCATTCTTTTCACGTTCAACCCCTTGACCGATTTTTTTCGCACATTTTTTTACCAATTCCTACTACTGTTTCTATTCTAATTTTTTTAATGAATTTAATTCTCTGATTAAATTCGTATTATTTATTTGGTGGTTTAAATTTTTTTAAATTGGTATTGTAAAATAGAAAATTGGCTCATCATTTTAGAATTAAATTCCTCCCACTTAAATCACTGAGTTGACTTTTCAATTGTTTGTACTATGTAACCAAAATGCCATTTGCGTGACTCTGTTGAATACAATTTCGTTAGCATTTTTCATTTCAGACAGTTTGAAAATTTAAGTTAAAACGGAGAAAGTGAGTCTTGAGAATTTGCGTGAGAAGGAAATGACTTGTTGCAAATTACTATGAAATGTTATTGACAGAAAAGACAATTCAGGAACTTATGGAATATTGCAAAGTATTATGGGTTGCGTGCAGATAACAAGAATTTTCACAGACAGTCTTCATTGAGCAAAATGGATTGAGATCTTTATCCAGCAATAAACTTTTCTGTTATTCTGAGAGTCCTCAACTTTTCATATAATTACATATATATTTTTTATATATATTTTAATTTTTCTTTATATTTTTTTCAAGAAAACTGTAACTACACTTTTAACTTTCAAAATCGATACGGATTATTTTTTGGTCGAACCCAGACTGAAATTTCGGTGATCCGTTTTAATAGTCTTACGTGATGTCTTGAGAAACGTGAGCCGAATTGAAAACTTTATACAACGGAAGGTAAATCTTTTTTTGAAGGAGTTAAAAAACATATATCTAGAGGAAAATATTCTGGCAAACTTTTCAGTAAATTTTATTTGTAAAAAAATAGTAACTCGTTCTCAATTAATTTGATTTCTTTTTTTACATCAAAATTACTAAATATTATAAAGAATATTTTGATTTATTTCAATTAACACTCTACTTTCATTTATCACTTGTTCACATACATGCCTTTATAATTAAGATAGAAATGAAAGGAAGAAAATATCTTTGGTTTTTGCATTTTTCCTCCTTAAATGGATGCATATAATTAGCCGATCTGAGATTTATCTTGAGAGGCGAGAAAAACGAAACTGCAATGCAGTTAAAATTTTATATCTTTTCCATAAATGAATGGTTTTTAAATGGTTTTTTTAACGGTACGCTAATGTCAAGTTGTATGCGCGAATAAAGTATTTCTGCTCATAATACCCCTGGAGACTTTCTACGCAACTTCCGCAACGTTTTGACGAAGATTTCTATTGATTACGAAAATGCAGTTCTGAACCAGATTGAAAATTTTTAAAATTCAAAATCTAGCTCTTTTAATAGAAAAAAACTTTTTTTAAAATAGTATGATTAATCATTGACATAAAGAATACAGAACTACTGAGTGAATTACATAAAGTGAATACTTTACAAATTGAATAATATAATAAATAATTAATATTATCTATACATTATACTTAATTTTACTTTTATACCGTCTTTCAAATTTTTTTTATTTGATGTTTATTTAAAGAGTACGTACCATACGAGAACGAAGAATACATGAGTCCTGTCACTCACTTTGTGCAATAGATATTTTTTCAAGATAATTTGATAATTTATTTTCGCGGTAATAGAAAAATAAGCGATTTTCAATTGTTCGCGAGAGTTTACTGAATGATTTCATGATAGTGATTGATAGCTGGTGCCTTTAGCAGCGACCAAACGATACTTAGCCGTCCTTGCCAGGGCGAGCCAGGTGGAAACTAGGACCACGTGGATCATTTGAACCAGCCATCGTTCACTTTCACTCTTGTTCCCTGATACCACGTGTTCAATCAACTGCACGTAATAATTCAATGGCGGGCACGCGCTTTGATTTAATTATTACCTCATTGTCTATCGCACTATTGATTAAATCGAGTCCGTTTTTATCAAGCAAGAGACCACCCATTGATATTTATTTTTTATTTCACTTTTAATACTGAATTTTAAACCATGAATTTATTGCACAATATAATTTTGCGTATTGCATAATCTCACCTCATATTTATAAATAAATTTAATTTATAATTTGTTGGCGTGTTACAATATTACTATAGTCAAATATAGTAATACTTTATATTTATAGCTTAAAAATCTTGAGTTTATAAATTGGCTTCATTTAACATCTCGAAGAAAAAATAAAACATGTCATTTTCTTTCATTAGAAATAGAAATGTGCGATCTAGAGGTAAAAAATTTTATTGAAAACTGCAATCAATGATTATACACACGAACATAAAATAATCACTGCCGTAAACTTTGTTACGTGACAGGTGTGCTAGTTGGTCAGAAATTCCCAATCACTCAGACTCATAAGGAAAGTCTGATATTTTTAATCTCGAACTATATTATCACTGAATTTAATTACATTTTATATATTTCTATATTTCAAGTTTTTTATTTATTGTATTTGTAATTTCATTTTAACAGGGAAATGTTAGACTGATGGTGTTTTCTTAATTGAAAAAGAACCAATGAATGACTTCATCCCAGCTTTTCGAATTTAAATTTACTACCGAAAAGAGAAAAGCACTCTTTTGTTGACTGAAAAGTGAATTTCTCATAGCCTGCATTTACAAGTGTCGCTTTTCTACTTTCAGGCGTCGTCGCATTTTTTGTCAATAATTGCGTAAGATATGGTAGTAGAGTTTCGGAATCTGTAGTTTTAATTCCCCGACGAGAGAAATCCTACTAATTAAAACATTTTTCATTTAGAAATATTTCGATTTCCATTCTGAATATTTAATTATACTTTCCTAAATAAATGCCTGAAATTAACTGATTCTCAATAACTGAAGAAAATATTAATTTATTACATGTAAAAAATAGTAACTTTTGTAATAAAAGTTTCAAAATTTTGTTTAAATAAATAATAACAGGTTAGCTTTCGAATAAATCTTTTTATCTTGTAAAAAGTGAAGTTGTATTGATAATTTAACATATCGTAATAAACATTTTAATGATCTTCGACCCGCCTCTTCAACTCTGTACTTCTCACCTTTTACTTTCAAACCGATTTCGTGCAAGAGTAAATTACACGCTTCAAAGAATTTTAGATCATTATTAACCTTCGACCCTACAATTATTAGAAAACCTTGTAACAGATTCATCGGTCAAACAGATAACTTTCGCTCTTTTCAAAGAATAAAAGATTTAGTAACCGAAAAATTGTCACAGAAACCTTGCAATTTCTGATATTGCGAATTAAAATTATTTCAAGATTAGAATTTTATATTGTATTTCCAAACCGAAATTTAAAAAAATCTCGTTCTCCATAATTTTGTCACCTAAAGTACTGAAAATTATGATTCACATTTAATACTCCACACAGAGAAAACTGGATATTAAACCGTAATATCTAGCTTTTTAACTATGGGACAACTATCTAGATATTTAGATATAATATCTTGATATTAAAGTATATAATCCAAGTATTCTAACATCCAATATTTTAATCTCTGGATATTATATTTTAATATCTGGATATTAAGTTTTAATATCAAGATATTATATCTAAATATCTAGATAGTTGTCCCATAGTTAAATAGCTAGATATTACGATTTAATATCCAATTTTCTCCGTGCATCTATTTGTAAATTATATAATATTTTAAGATCGTCATCTACCTCAGAAATAACGTAATTGACCAATCACTTTATGCAACTCCTAATCCTGGGTCTTTCCAGTTGTTAAATAATAAAAGTTAAAGGATTAATAAACTGCACCGATAGTCAATTATTCCATGGTATATAAAGTTCGGCACGTACAAATATTAGAAATAACCGTAAATTTCACAGAATAATAAATATTTGAACACTCTAAAACATTGAATAATATACTTTATCTAATATAATATTAACTAAGTCCATAAAACTCCGTTTTGTAAATAAGATTTACTTATTTTATTTGAGTAACCGCTTTTAATGGAATGTTTAAAAATTCATTTTAGTAAAATACATAAGTAATTACTGTTTTTAATTAAAAAAAAAACTATCACCTTGCACTTGATGATTAAAGAGTCTAAATTGCTCTCTACTGATCAGGGACTCCTCAGATCAAATAGTAAACTGAACGTTCCCATTTTGTCGCCAACCGTTAAAGCAACATAGGTCGTCAGAAAAAAACCATAAAGTACATGTCACTTATCGTGCAATCCTTAGATATGATAAACAGGTGATTCAATATTTAATACTTGATTAAAATCTAGCGTAAACGTATACAAATTTTCACATAGAAATGTTAACTCAAGTGCCGTTATCCAAATTAAAAAAAACACTCATTAACAATCAAAAGTAATTCTAATTATAAAACTGTGACAATTATCAGTAAGATTTAATTTATATAATTAAGCACATATTTTATTTCATTGGTTTGATCATTATTATATTCAGTTTTCATAAAATATAAGGCACAAAGCACTAATTTGAGAAGTTGGGTAACACGATTCGCCTTTTATGTGACCATTTTTAGATAATATTTTATAGCACTATAAATGATACAAAATGCTTTCGGGAATTGGTGGAAGAGCACTGCACCGCAGCTTCTACAGTCGAGGGACTTGTGGATTGCTTTACGTAATACTTTTCTTACGAGCTCGTACCGTTATGAAACTACCAACATAATACGATGTTAAGAAGTCTGCATTAGTGTTAACGAACCGCGATTACCTTGGTTCCATCTATTAACACACTTATTTTTATATCGATTCTGAAAACATTTTCTTAACAGTGATACAAGATTTTGGTAGTCCAGTGACATAATAATTTACTCCACTTGGAGAAATTTAGGGCAATGAGTCAAATCTATTATGAAATATATTTTATGTTGAAAAATGATTGTTAAATATTTAAAAACGAGTTCATGTTTCATTTATGGATGAATAATCTTTATAAATAAAGATAACTATTAATATTTGGCTTTGATTTAATTTTTTGGTGAGAAACCTTTTTTTATTTTGTTTACTTTTCGAGGAAAGATGATGTCACATATCCTTGAGATATTTGGGTCATTTTGAGAAGCCTCGAATGCAAATTTCGTTTCTTCATCTGAATTACTAAGTAGCCCGATTTTTATGTTTTAGATCTCGTCTCAATTCAAATATATGCAGATTATTTACCATTATCAAGTATACACATAGAAATAGAAAAAAGTGAAGATCTAGTTTACCTTGATTTTTTTCAGGTGATTCCTAGGTGCAAAGTTCGTTGTTTGATTGTTCTGAAATGAGATTAATTAGTTCTGCAGTTCTTTCAGTGGTCTTGTAACAGCGAAAATAGAACAAGAGTTAATATAAAAAATGATAGGATGGAAGATATGCACTTTTTTTAATTTTATTTACATGTAACTGCGTGTATAAATAAATGTTGAAATATTATAAAACAATCCAAGAATAAAGAGGGTTATGCAAGTTTGAGAAAATGTCTATTACTGAAGAAAATGAAGTTAGTTTTTACCGTGTTATAAAAATATACTTTTATTCTATATTTATTAGAGTTTAAATGTCCACTGATGTGGAACAATGTGTGAAAAATATATTTTTTTAATTTTAATGAATGAATACACTTCACGCACTTTTATTTAAATTTGTTTAGCAAGTTCCGTTCTTGATAGACCTAAGATTGTCCTACGGAAAGTCAATCACCGAAATCAGCGACAGGTTAGTATGAAATGCATCTTGGTGGGCAGTATAGTTGGTACTAACGAGATGAAGTATCCTACGAACTCTCGAAACAGAGCCTCCAAGGTCATCCACATTTTACGAAATGTCTTCATCGTTTTAAAAGATTACAGGATAATTTTCATCGAAGATGTGTCTATTAGCCCTTGTCACTCTTTTGATTCATAATTTGAAATAGAAAATATTGTGTTTCAAGGGTGTAAATTCGACAATTATTGCTCAAATGGTTTTCGAAAGTTTTAAAAAAAATTTTTTAAAAGTTCTAAAAAATCTAAAACAAAATAAAAATATTATAAGAGTGATTAAAAATTAACTTCAGTGATCGTAAGAAATGTTTAAAACGATTTCATTTATAATCGGATATTGGGATCGAGCTGAAACAATAATTTATGAAACTTGGAAGAAATATTCTTCATTTTACTAAAATACCTATTTTAAAATAATAACTTTCTATTTTATTTAAGGGCAGGTGGAAGAACTGATTTTATTTATATGTATTTCAACTATTTACTCGTATTACCATTTTACTAGTAAATAGATGGAATATAATATACGGTTAAAACTACTTCTTCAATATGCCCTTAATAATAATGATGAATTATTTGTATAGTTTTACAAATTTCGTATATTAATAATATAATAAGTTATTCTCAATTTATTTTTAAAACAAATGTATAATGAGTTTAACTTTAACAGGTGATGATGTGTCGGTTATAAATTATACAAGAGGCTAATGTTTGATATTACCATATAATTTTATTAATTTTTAATGTTTAAAAAGTTTTGAACACTTTCAGTAATGAAAAATGTAATACTGAAATGAAAATATAAATTTGTATCGTAAGTGTTTAAAATATTTCAGAAAAATAAATTTGAAAAAAAAACTTGAGATACGTCACCGACAGGTGGTACATTATCTAGTCTAGACTTGTTTAATCCTTTCAAATCAATTTGAAAGGTAGTTCCTACTGATTTATGCAGATGGTACCACTGCTAAAGACCTTCACCACCCTCACTTTCACTTTTTTTTCAAAATATAGTTTTACGGAATTTATTACCGCGAAATTTCGCTTGTAAATAAAATGTCCAGGTAATCTTATCCAGTTCTCGAAAATGACTATAATTTTCATGTCATTTTCACCTTGACATTAGATAATTTTTCGCTTTTCCTAAAATTATTTTTAATATCCGTGATACCGCTGACATATTTCTTATGTGTTAATGTAAGATTTTAAAATAAATTGCAAATATGATAACAATATATTTAAAAGTCAAAAGGAATTTCATTTCATCAGAACAAATAATGATGAGGTTTTACAGTCAATGTATGAGAGATAAAAGGTCAAATAATTTTTAAACCTAGATTTATTTTCTGCGTGTAGTTATTACATATGTATGATGTCGCCACGACATCTTCATTTACCACAAATTATTTTCAAGACCCGAGCAATGACACTATAAGAAAAGAGAATGGTAAAGAAACGAATGAATAGTGATGATGATAAAAATGCAGTTAACCATTTCATAATTTCTATTGCTTAGGTGAATTACTAGGAAGATGAATCATTAGTTCAAAGGAAAATCTATCAAAGGAAACTATCAGTTTCAAAAGAACATTTATATGTTTTTCTTGTATAAAAGATCTTCTCATTTTTTATGGAATTTAAACCGCACAGCAATAAAGGTTTAATATACTCAGTCATCGATCTTTCCTAGAAAATAAGAAGTCCTTGAAGTCCTGTTTTCACTCCAGGCTCTCCCTAACACAAGATTTTACTTTCCGGTGATGCTTTCACCGGATACGTATTCTAAGCTTCGTAGAACCATCAAAGAGAAAAATTTGACAACTATATATACCTAGAAAAACCAGTTTTATTATTTACAAAAATACACATATGAACATACGTGACACTCGTCAGCGTTTGCAAACATTACGCCACATAAGTCCTCATTACATGCACGAATATTATAAATTTTTAACATATTTCATGTGCTGGAATCAAAGCATTTTTACCATTTCGCATACGCACACACCCATCACTAATTATTATTGCAATCAAATGTATTATTTGGGATTAGATCAACATTACGATATTGCTGTAATATATAATGATATATTAATAAATTGTGTCCACTAAGAACATAATATTTTTTTCGAAAATTATATGACTCATTTTTTTAAGGTAAAAGATCTTCACGTAATTAAAAAATGTTTTTTTCTTTTAGATATAATATTTAGTCAATCAAAGAAAATTGAATTGAACCTCTTACGACCTTTTCATTTTCGAAAAAAATGTTATTTATTTAATATTACAGTATATGTATATTTGTAACATATGTCTAATTATATAAAATTAGGTCTAATCTATAAAACGGTGATTTCTTTGTGGCACTGATGAATCGCTTTAATTAATTGAAATCGCCATGTACAAGTAGCGCGCATATTTTCACATGAAAAAGTGAATCGTTGATATTTGAAACTGCAGAAGAGATTAGCAAATTTTTATGATATATATGAAATATTTAAACTAAAACTAACAAAATATTATTCTTTTACATTTTCATTGACATTCCTTTTTTTGAAATAATACAATAAAATTTTCTATATAAAACTGTATAAATATACTGCTATAAATTTTGGATGAAAAATATCCAGAAATTTTCAACTAACGAAACTGAATATGGCTTTATAAGTTCAGTAAAATATAAAACAAATTATATTATAATACTGTCAAACCTATATCTTCAAAAAATACAGTAATTTGTCCAAATTTCGAATGCAGATAAAATTGGTGCTTGCATTTTTATCATGTTAAATCTAGTAATTTTCATTCTTGCTCAGTAATTAGTTTTCCTAAATCTTTCTGAAAAACAAATCTAACATTTGGATTCTCTTTCGATCTTAAATCTAAGCTAACATAAAATAATGTTTACAACTTTATATATAGAAAATTGCGCTAGAATCACTCGAAAGTCTGTTAAAAAAAACTTGTCCAAGAATTTCAAATGTCCAGCGTTGATTGAGCAATTTTATTCATTCACCTAAGAATTTCTAGTTGATCTATTTTGGGTTGTCGGAGGGTAAACCTTTAATGGCAAACGTTCCTCGAAATATTGGTTTGAATACTTCTAGAACGCTTTGTGTTCTATGGGCTGAATTCTGAAAAAAAAGAAAAATCAGTGAAAAAAATGTTCTACATCTTTTACTAAAATGTTCATTGCTATAAATTAAAACGATAATTAAAAGCCTGCAAATGCTGTCATTTACGATCCTACGCACAAGACTGATTTAATTTACAAGTCGCCTTTTATTGCAAAAGAAACTAAGTCCACAAGGAGATAAATGCAATTCTGAGTCATTTATAAACATATCCGGGTCGTTCATTTTTTATTTATGAGTTTTTTTAAATGCAGAAGTCAAACGGTCAGTGGCTTCAATTACAAAAGGAGAGGTTCAAATCCAATCTTTATGTTATTTTATAATTTTATAATCGAGGACAACCGGTCACCACAGATCCTTGTTTATAAGTTTGTGTTCGAAAAACACACACTTGAGGCGAATCTTAGACTCTTATATCAAAAGTATTGACTAGCTATAAGGGTAAAGGACTACTTGTGTTTTGCAATCGATTAAAGTGAAGGGGACGACTCTATACATATAAGTCGTGTGATAATATCCAAGTCGATGTACAAATGTGTGTATTCGAACGTAAACGCTGAAAAAGAAGAAATTGCACTTGATACGTAACTTGGCAGTTCTCGATTTTTAGAAACTGTATCACGAGAGGACAAACAGGAAAAGATTATTTCGGTTCCTGACTCAATTTCATAAAATAAACTTTAAAGAAAAGAATTAGTTAAAAGGACCTCCATTTAAATAAAATTTACTAATGATTTTCGCAAAAATGGAATAAGGTATTTTTTAATTAAAATGACATTACCATTATCAGGTTACTGAGGACTTTACTGACATTCGTTATCAGTGTAAATCCAGAACCAAAAGCTTGGGGTGGTACATCCAAGGAAACTTTTTTCCTGTCGAATTCAGGGATATCCTCCTCAGTCGTGGAACGAACCTATGCATAAAAATAGTACTCAGGGGTTTGTTTTTTAATTTTAATTTTTTTTGCAAGCTATAATAATTAACACCACATCCCCATGTGTGCAAGAGCGATAATAAGCGTGTAGAAAGGCGGAGGAAGGGAAAATTTACCAAATAAATACAGCGGGGAAACTTAAATAAAATCTTTATTTCATTCATACATACGTCGAGTTAATACAATTTTGAATAAAAAAAAACTTGATAAGTTCAGAAAGTTCTGTAAAATCAGGTTGAAGTATTTTGTCTGTAGAATGGTCGTTGATCCGTTATCGTAATTTCATTATCATTTCTTACAATTCCATTTATTAAGTATTATTAAGTATTCTTAAAGATCTAATAAAAAGGTTTTTAGTAAACTTTAATATTAAAATATCCCCCTAAGAATACACATTTTATTCATTTATTAAAATTTGATATATTTTTAATATATTTTACATCTATTCATATTTTCATAATAGTAACCGAGACGTGACAACTCCCCTCAAAGTTTAAATGTCAATAGCTAAAAATTGAATATGTTTTTTATATGAATTTCTCTACTCGAAAGGACAGGAAAAGGATCCTGGTGAAATAAAACTAAATTCGCTAAATTACACAAGTAACAGAGTCGTAAAGTTTATTTGACATCATTTTCGTCCAGGAGCGTACAAATCCGCTATTTACATAATTTACACAACAGTGCGCGAGATAAAATCTCACAGTCTCACTTACCCTATCTAAGTACACAATTATTATTTACAGCATATTTCTGAAAGAACGGGCTTGGGGATTTCCGCCTTTACCGGGCCTTTTTCTATAAAAAAAAAAAGAAGGAATAGATGTGTCTCCATCGTTTAGTCTGTAATTTCCATTAGATTGAAGCACCAGTGGTCGAACGTCCAAAGTCCAAATTGTCGTTTAAGAACGTTACCATTTTAGCCGT
Organism: Synergus japonicus; assembly: GCA_900474275.1. Taxonomy (NCBI): domain Eukaryota; kingdom Metazoa; phylum Arthropoda; class Insecta; order Hymenoptera; family Cynipidae; genus Synergus; species Synergus japonicus. Next base: position 103,931 of record UCOH01011975.1, read on the forward strand.
CTTGGGGGCTGGTATTTTTTTCTATTTTACGTCTTTCTAAAATTATCTTCAATTCTATGGCAGTCGTTACGATAAGGTCTGAGCGAATATTTCGATATTATGTGAAATGCGGCGAATGAAGCTGGGGAATAAATTAATTCGAAAAAGAGTCGAAATCAATCTCGTAAATATGCTGTCAGCTTAGAATACTTTACAAACTTCACTGCTAATAATAATTTAAAAAAATTAAGTTTATTAATTTTCAAATACTTATAATTTCTGATAATTGCAGTGATAATAATACAAATCATTTTCTGGGATTTAATTATGATTCATTCAAGATAAATTCAGCTCTTACAAATTCATGTTTCATCTTTCGTTCAATGGCACAGTAGAACCGAGTCTATTGATTCTTTAGCCCACTTTCGACTCTATTTCACAATCGCTAGGATGAAGGTGGCAAGAGTGACCGGCCAAGCATTCATTGCATAATAGCAGCATCATTAAGCATTCTGGTTAGACAAGGAAGCCAAAAGTCACCGAATACTACATTTTCAGAATCGAAAACGAGAGTGAAAAGATTATTCAGCTTACATTCGTTCAAATATGAGTAATATTTAATTATTGGAAGAAGAAAACATTTGCGGTATTAATTAAAAATAATGAAAATTAATGAAGGCAAAAATAGAAAACAGAAAATAGAAAATAGTAATAGAGATGTTATAGAGAAGAAAGGTGTCAGTTAATTTAATACTTAACACCTTTCTAGATAAATGAAAGGCACTTCTTATTCAAATAATCTGAATCTATTCTTTTGATCTATAAACACAAATCATCTTACTTCCCAAAAATCTACAATTCCCTATTCAGATAATACATGCCTGAATTATAAAAAAGCAAGCTTAAATGTATCTGATACCAATTTTCTAAGCAAATCCACCAAAGAAAGCCTCAAGCTCATTTTTTGGTTATTCAAACTGCATTAAATCATTTTCTTATATATATTTTCACACTTACATAATATATATTAATTTTTGTGTGATCTTTTGATTTGATATTTGATTTTGTTGATCTTTTGATAATGCAGAATAAATGACCATAAAATGAAAGAAAATGATAGTGATAGTAAGAAAATAGGTGGGGGGGTGGATGAAACTTTAACTTTTGATTGATTGGTCGTTGGAGTTTTTTTGGTGTTTGGCGGCGGGGGGGGGGGTTGTTTTTTGGGAGCAGCAGCAAGAGCTTCCTCTATTTATCGATTTATATCTGGCTGATAAACGTGCAAAATAATCATTAAAATATTAAAATCTTAGTATCCCCCTCCTCCTAAATTTTCAAATCCGCCAAGGCTAATTCCTGCGCCTGCACTTGCATCTGCACCTGCACTAGAACTCACTTCATCAGTATGTGAATTTCCATTACTTCCGCTACTTCCGCCACTTCCACCACTTAAATCGCCGCTACTTCCACTCAAGCTTGTCAAAGTACTCAAGATGTTTCCTGAGCCACCTCCACCATTCGAATCTCCTGCAATTGATAATTAATTATTCATTCGGCTTAATAACAAAAAAAAAAAAAAAGATTCCGATATAATTAGTAGCCTACTTATTTTAAGCTGCACAAGTAAAATATGGCATTACTGTATTTCTAGATCACATTATTCAATCCGAAGATTTAAAATACTTTAGTCAACATTTTCACTTTCTTTTCATTTAATCATTTCTTTTCATTAATAAACCATTGGGTTTTTATATATGAATATCTCTTGGCATTCAAGTCTTGTTAGAGAACCAAATTTGAAAGCAATAAAATTCTATAGTTATTTTAGTTTCTACCTTATTTAAAAAATAATCCGCATGTTATTTATGTTTGAGATTAGTGCCTAAAAGTAATAAAGACTTGCATATAAAAAAATTAATAAAACAATGCAAATATTGCAACAGTGTTTTTGTACCTGAACCTCCAGAAAGTCCACCGGAAAGTGAACTTAAGGGCGCGAATTTCGAGGCAAAAGCACCGGCAAGGCCACTTTTCGCACTCGAGAAGAATGTAGTGGCACTATTTATTGCGGGGCCAATACTGGCTGTGCCGGCCTGTATTTTTTGTGAAATTAAATTAGTAATAAATTGGCTAGTTGCTGATTGAGTGGGATCGATTCCGTAAGCACTATTCTTGGCTTTATTCGATTCGTCCAGGACAACCAAAGCCTTCGTTTTTGCGTCCAAGAAAGCGTCCAATTTCTGAAATTAATTATTAGTGTTAAAAAAAAAGATGTTCATTTAGGAACCTATCGATAAAAAAGTGGTAATGAATTCGAAAATTAATTTTAACTACGCAAGCTTCGAAAGTAATTTATCTTCGCCTGCGTGCGAAAAAGGACAGCCTCGAAGGTCTGACGTCTGACAGAGTTATAGATATTGTGTAATTTTCCGCGTTACGGCTATAAGCGTAACTGTAACAGCATAATAACATAGAAAGTAAAATAAGTCTCCTCATTTTATAATTTTTTGCTAACCAGCAAAGCAACATTAAACATACAAAGTGCATTACGGGATGCGTTTAGATAAACTTGGCTTTCATAACCGATGAAATTTCAAACATGGCTCGGTGAACACACATCAGAGATTATTTATCACTTTTTATGCAATAATTCACATAATCTTTGATTCTAGAAAAATAGCGCTTTCCGTCATAAAAAAACTTACTCCGAAGACGAAATTTATTAATCCATTTGTTACGCCCAGTTTAACAACCCCTATTTTCCTCTTATCTCTGTCTCCTCTCTCGTCATCGACTCCTGCGTCATCCTCGTTTTCAATGACGTAAACCTAAAAAAAATATTAAATTCTTTTGTTATACATTTATTTATAAAAATTATAATTGGAAATAAACTACTGTAATTGGATTTATATTATATATTATAATAAATATAATTATCTACTCTCATTTTTATGCATGCAGTATTAAGGCCCGATTATTCAGTTCAAACTTAGGCCCAGTTATTAATTTTGTGAATATTATATTGAAGAATTTTTATGATGTTTTATATTTATATACGGAATTTACGCTGGATTCAAATTATTTTAAGAATCTGTAAAGCTCTAAGCTTGACATGAAAAACCAGGCTTCGAATTTTAAGCTTACCTTAAATTTAAAGTTAGTCAGCTTCCAAGAATCGAAGTATCACCCTTTCCTTAATTTTAAGCTTGAACCGAACAACCGAGCTTACACTAAGCACTAGATTCTATATGCAAAGCTGTTGCTGTGTTAATGCTAAAAAATATCCGGTTTTGGAAATTCAAAAATAATTTTGGTAAAATATTTCATAAGAATTATAATTTAATTATATTAATTTTTTCAATTAGTGTCAACAGTTCATATTTTGTAAAAAAGTTAGTTTAAATATGATTTAGAAGTACGTTTTGTGATTTATGGTGACATGTGTAAGTATTAATTTTGATTTAACGACTTGTCAATTAGACAATGATTAACTTAGTAAGCAAGCATGCATAACAAAGCATTTTAAAGCAAAATATATTACTAAGGCAGAAATTAGCTGCTATATTTAGCTATAGTGTTTTAGTTTTAATTATCAGCTTTATTAACAACTTAAAAAAATATATTAATTTATTTTGATATCTTATGCGATGAATGAACGTGCAATTCTTAAAAAGGATTGAAGATGTAATAGAATTATGTAAAATGGTGTTATAGATGATTCAGAGAAAGGCTGTCTTCTCATATTTAAAATTTAAATTTTTGCCTTGGACAAAACAGGTTTTTTAAAGATAAAATGAAAACGAGAATGATCGAACGGGCTAATGCGCATAATAGTATAGTGTCCAATCTTGATACTATAATCCAAGAAATTAAAAAATGAAAGTGCAAGGGGTCAATATCCCTTTCCTGTCCGAATTCGAACTTTAGAATGATGAAATTATTCTTACATCATGCTCCATATTTTAGAGGATAGTTAACTACATGCAATATTTCCAATTTAGCGTCTATCTATCACACTAATAGTGCTGTAACCATTTGTTTTAATTACCATAAAAATTACATTTCAATGTGTAAAATTATTTACGCGGATAATTGTAGGCAATATGTAATTTATAATTTATCAATTAAACCTTAAAAAAAATCTATTGTCTAATTCTAAATTCTGGTGCGAAAATAAAATTATAATTCAGAAAGAAGAGAAGTCATTTTATGGCCTTGGAATTTTAAATCTTTAAGGTTTCTTCATTTTCCCTTAGTATTAGTTAACCAACGAATAATTATAGCTAAACTTTCAATAAAAGCCTTGTAACCATAATATTTGTATAGTAAAGATATAAAGATAAAGTACATAAAAGCAATGTCGAATAATGTAAAAAAATGTGAGAATCTATATGTCTGACCAAAGCCGGTCATATCTACTGAGTCTTACTCATAAAAAAAATATGTCTTATACCCAGCATTGAAATCTAAAGCAACCAGTAAAAAAAAGTGTGCATTCAAAAACTATGAATGAAATAATTATCATTAATAATTGTAGGTACATTCTTTATTAGTTTGATAAGGAATTAATAAAAATATTCACAAACTAACACAGCATAAAATGTTCGTTGCAATACTTATTGAATTATAATTCCAAGACTTCTGAAAGGAAATTACAAAATATTTACTGATAATAAGAATATGAAATTATATGAGTATCCCACTTTGCTTCCCACATTACTTAGTATTTGTAATCACGATTTAAATACCACCACCTCCGTTTCTGTTTGGAATTATTTGAATTCATCAAAGTGCTCAGTGCATTTTATACAATAGTTCTCTGCATAGAAATTGAATTATTAATAACTGACACCGCACTTTTGATTGTACCAAAAGAATTGAAATTTAATTCAATTGTTAGTTACGGGAATGTTAAATTAATTATCTTTATATTCTAGTTTATAAATAGAATTGCTGATGCTTAAGAGTCAAGTGCGACTAATTTCACTTTTCTTCATCGATATGCATTGCTTTGCGGTTATCCACGTGGGTCCATAGCAACACCTCAAAAATTAAATACATATCACTCATAAAATCAAGTGGCGCGTGCGATCACGCTTTGCATACGTGTATAAGTTTATAAACCTGGACCATTACACGACCACTTTCACTACTGACTCGCTTCTTTCCATCACCTTCTCTTTCCTTCTCTTATCTTCTATTTCTCGCGATCTTTCGGACACTCGAAAGCCAAGTGCATCCGCAATTTGCGGAAGACATTTCCGTCGATTAAAACTCATTCTTTCACTTCCGGATTCAGAAAAGATGATGTGTTTTTTCGTAAAAATTACTTAACGATGGATTTAAAAAATGGTATTTGGGCTAATAATAATTCAATAATAAATTATTGACAAAATAAATGAATGACAAATTATTGTCAATGATACCTTATAACGTTTTTTGAAGTTTGTTAAAGTTAAATAAAGTTTGCAATTATTTTTTCAATTAAAGAAGACTTAAATAGATATTTCCAAATAATAGTATAAACATTTATGTTATTTTCCAACTTACTTCGTTTAGAGGACTGAGGTCATCTTCAGCTGCCCTCTTAACAATAGGATTGGAAGCGACGAGACCAACGACCAATAAGAGGCCACATAATATGCAGGATGTCTTCATTTTGCACCTTCTTCTTACTCCCTACTGTAATTAGCCTTTCTGTAAATAAGATTTTCAGATTAGCATATTTCGACATTTCAACTTATGTATTATAATCGTTCATTTGTATACTATAATTATTACAATTTCAATTTAAACTTTTATTTTTTTTTATTTTTACTAGACTCATTATTTTGTATTATTAATTTATGACAAAGGAAACTTCATACTAAAAATATACTATATATTTAGTTTCAATCGTGCGAATAGAGAATATAAATTAAGTAGTTTTACTCCAAATGGTCGAACTGGGAACGACTGGTATAACTTGCATGACTACTTGTACTTTCCATAAAAATAATATGACCTGTAAACTCAAAATGAAATATTCTATAACAATTTTTTGCCAACTAGCTTTCTGACTAGAGAAATAATCTATATTATTCCACAGAATTCCATATTACTTCAATATTTATAAAATACCCCAGAATTATTTTTACCGTCTTCGTTTAATAAACTGAAAAAAATGTTTGGTTCGGACAACAAAATAATTTTGTTGATATTTGTGCAACAAAATTTTTTTGTTGGCTCAACCAAATTATTGTTGGGTCAAGAAAACGTTTTGTTAAACCAAATCGTCCTGTAAAATTTAATTAATTCTGCTTCAAGAAAAATAAACATGAAACCAATTAAGTAATACTATAATTAGTCAACAATTATTACAAAAATTATTCTGGTAATCACAAAACGTTTTTCAAATACTGAAAAAAATAATTGCCATGCAACTATGTAAACACCCTCATAACATCAAATCATTACTTTTGTCCCATAATTTAAAAACGACACTTAAAAATTACCAGATGCATTACATATTAAAAGAGCAAAGAAAAGCACGTTACGTAGAATGACATAAACGACTGGCAAGAGAAATTGTTGACTGAAATCGATGAAATGGTAAATTACACTGAAATGGTGGCGGTAATTACTAATGTGTCGCGTTTTTCTTTGATTACACTAAAAATGTTGCACACACACGCGCGTGAGTAGTTAAGGGGGTGAAAACACGCTCCTTTCGAATCTGGGGATCTACCGGCTTAAACCTGGGGTAGTAAAAAGAAATGTTTGATTGGCGAACACTTACGGGTTTAGAGAGGGCGGTTGCAGTGCGTGAGTGCGTAACAGATGTGTACCTTACGGAGTGCGAGGCTCGTTTGAGGATTACGGAGAAGGAGGTGCCGAAGTCTTACGGCAAGCGAATGAAGGCGAGCATGTGTGACCGTTCGTCTCAAGAATCGAGAATCGAACCTCGAGAATCGAGAATCGACTTCTGTCTTTATTCCTACACTCTCCTTCTTCAACTCTCCCTCTCTTGGGTGAGGCAGGCTTGATTTCATTGCTGAACCCATTAATGTCAAATGAACCTGGAGGGGAAGGTTGCAATATGGATGTGCAAAGAAGTACTTCATTTGAATACTAGAAGAGTTGCTACTTGCAACGGCAAACTGGATGCTGAGTTGGAATTTATGGTTTTTTTTTAAGTGGACTTATATTGTTTTTGTATGTTTTTAAACGTATAGAGCATAACTTCGGGCTAAGGAAGGAAAAAGAGGATTGATTCAATAGAATGGATGTAGCATTAGCTACTAATAAAAATCCCTGTGGACAAACCTTTATCAGAACATCATATCTAAGTTTTAATGAACAATAAAAATCACTTTCATGAGAAGAAGAGAAAGGACATCATCATACATGTGACATTTAATCAAGAGAAACTGTTTTCCGTGTTTTGAGCAATTATTGTACTTTGTAGCAATCAACTTTATAATCGTCTTTGTTATTATAGTAGTTATCCATCCAATCTGGAAAGAGAGAGAGAGAGAGAGAGAGAGACATCTTGCATCTAACAGTTTTTTTTTACTAAATGCAAAATGAGAGAATGTAAAAAGACAAAATTGGGATTTATGTTAAAAATTACGTTCACGTTAATTATGATTTACGTTACTTTTTGTAGAGACTTTAAAATGAATTTCAAATAATTTGACATCCTAATTTTCCCATCTTAAAGTCTAACTGAATTATCTCTTAGTTTTTTTAGAGAATGTTGCCAGCTCTGACCGTAAAAGAAGAAACTCAACTCAAGTTTATCGGGTAAAACTCTCCTTTCACCTTGACAATAATCTTTGGATAGTGATGGCAGGTGCTCCGAACAATAATGAACAGTAATAGGAGAGACATTAAATAAATTTTCCTCTGCTATTAATCTGAGTATTTTACCCGTTGACAGTCTAATAATTAAAGAAAGTATGTAATAAAAATAGTTAAGCTTTGAAGTCTTATTCATACTTTACACAGCTTTGTACCTAGTCTGAAAATATTTCTAAAATAAAGCTTATGTAATATTACCAATATAAAACTGTCCACATATCATGATTGCATAATTATAATATTTTAAATATCAGACACGAGTTCTCGAAAAAGATGACTTGAATCCTGCGACTTTCCTGTCGCAAAGGAGTGCATTTATCAAAATCTATGTATGATCTCCAGAATATTCTACCTGAGCGTTTTTTAAAGATATTACTTAACTATCCCCATTACTTTATACGTCAGAAGAGATTCTTAATATTCCACATGTACCTCTGGCTGCTCGTTAAGGACAAAAAACAATTGTAGAGGAATTACATACATTTTTTTCAACATAGAAAGTTTTTTTTAGACTGCGTGACCTTGACCAATAGTATTTGACTTGTAATGAATAGGCTATTGCCAAATAAAATTATAGGCAGTATTAGTAAATATTTGATGTAAAGAGTACTTATTATTGGGGAACAAAAGTAATTATTACTTAGTTCTGTATGGCCTATTTTCAATGTGTAACTGCGTAATAATTGAACAATAATCTATTCCTAAGTAAAGGTTTTCAAAAGTCAAATACCATTAATTTATTTAAATCTATCTTGTTTTTCTAATTTAAAAAGTACTTATTATTACTTATTATATTTAAATAAACAAAATTTAAAAAGTAGTAACACTTTTTTGATTTTCAAGCCTCAACTTGTGGTGCCACGTAGCGTCGACTAGAGGAAAGCATATATGTTAAAATGATCAGGAACTTTCTTTGATAAAAAGCAGCAACGTGTTTCACAAGGATCGTGAAATTATGTAAGAGCTTTTAAACAGGTATAAGGAAGAGCAGAGAGAAAGATTTATAGTCCTGATCAAAAGGTCAGATACCGGAAGTTACCAGTTCGATCCACATGATTTTAATGGGCTTATGTCATCTAAAGCTGTGATAAAACTTTGAACTATACTTATGTGTTTCTGTAAATTTCCAGAAGTAATAACAAATATAGTGTAGAATGGATATATTTTATAGTGTAAAATATTAGAAAATAGTATGAAACAATTATAATTGCATTTTTTCTAATTAAATCTACTTTTACAGCTTGGAAAGAATATTGTCTACATGAAAATCAAGATAAACGTAGCCAGACAGAACGTAGACATTGTGGACATTGTAGACAATGTAGACATTGTGAATGTTCATTTCACGCTTAGCAAATAACTGCACGAGCATAGTTATTAGATACTTACATACCTATATAAATACACACCTCTTCTTCAATTTTCCAGTAGATGGACTCCTACATTCACTCGAGTATATACGTTTATTTCTTTATCACCAATTATGAACCGAATAATATTTCTTCTTTAGAGGTATCTCTGCTGCTTTCATTTAGCAAAATCGTTCTTTTTCTAATAAAAGAAAGTTAAACTCTTGTTACTTTTATTAATAAATGTCATGAACACTAAAACTCGATCAAAAGATTCCAGAAACAATATTAAATATGTCTGCAATACTTTATTTAAATATTGTTTGCTTAATTCATTATATTCCTTTAAAAAAATATCTATATTTCTCATATGAAATGCCTTTCTTTTTATAACAGAATACTCCTTGGCTGATTTATAAAAAATTGTCTTCTTTATTTTGACTTACTTCAGCAATATACTGTGGAATTTCAACTTTAATGAAAGAGCCTCTACCACGTGAAAACTTAATTTAACAAAATTGAAAGAACATAAATATTTAGAAATATTAAAGAGTTTTAAAAAATTACAAAAACGTTAATTATAGTTACTTATCAAGATTCTTCTCCTCAATTCTCTCACACTCTATTTTCACCAAGTTTCTATCCGGAACAGGGGTTCTCAATGTCCTCTTTCTCTCTAGTCTCACAGCACTTTCATTCACAGCTCCCGGACCGGTTCGTAATGAAAAATTAAAATGTCCTTTCGCAATATTCTTTTTTATATCTCAAGAACCTGTCACAGAATAATCTTCCTAGACTCTCTGACAAACTTCAAGTCCCATGCGATTATTATACTAAAATTTAAGTGAAAAGGGAACTTTAAACTTGAATTTCACCGAGTAACGCGAATCTCAAGCCGAACAGAGGATCGACTTCGCTTGGCTCGTTAAGTTTGACTCTCAATAGAAGGCCAGCCGACACCTGGGAGTCCAAGCCAGGGAAAGAAGAAAGTCTTCTTCCCGGGGAAAATTAGTCGTACGCATGTCACCAGTGCTTCAATAAATAATGAAAAACGTGTCGCGCAATAACTATTGCAATGTCGCACGCATGATGACAGTATAGTAGACAGTAGTAGAAATCGATTGCGTAATTTGGGCGCGCTCGATCGGTCGATCAATCGCGCAATGCAAATGCTTGACCGTCACCGACTGACCGTAGATTTGAAAAAGTTAGGTGTTTTTCTGGAAATTATGTTCATAGTGTCAACAACGCTCTTCAACCAGTATTGCAATGCTAATAATCTCATCTTATTTGCATTTGTGTTAACAGGAGTAAAAAAATTCATTCACGGAATGAATTCTCTGCACATGACTAGAAATTGAGACAAGAATGACTCAATTTCTAGTTTATTTCATTATAAAGATATAAAGATATGACTTAATAGAGTAATATTAATACTTAATAGACATATACGTAATTTTAATAGATAAAATCATTCTTTACTAACAAAGGACCTTGAAAATTTTCAAGAAACTGTGGAAAGTATATTTATTTAGTACTAACTTCAGAAAGTTTCAAATATTCTCCAAAGAATACCAACTCTCTGAATTTCCATAAGTGAAATTTTACTGTTGAAATATTCAGAAGTTTGTACTTGAAACAATCAGTTTCTGAACAAGAAACAACCGGATAAATAATTAAATAAGGATATTTTAGGAAATGATAACGAATGTGCGTTTGAAAAAGAAAGTTCATGAAAGAAAAGTCCATATTATATGAATCCGGATATTTTAAGGATACCTTTTTTGTTAATCTACTATACAGTTTTCTCAACGGATTTCCCCAGCTTCTGAGATTCCTCAGACGGTGTTCTTCATAATGAGTAGTAAGAAATGGTTTCAATTTTAAGCTAAGAAATAGGCCTTCTAGGTAAATGATGTAAAAATTTACGTAACCATAATCGTATAAGTATTATATATGTATATGTGTATGTGTATATAAATGATACACCGAACCGTGTTCTTCAATCTCCTTAAATTCATGGAACTCATATAAATATCCTCTTTACTTTCTCCAGCTGATCTCTGTTCATACACTTGCAAAACATCCTTATATCTTTTGTCAAGGTAGTTGATACTTGATTTTCCGCTTCGAATTCACTTCCTTCTTCAAATATATTCTTTTCTTATACTTATACATTCCTTTCTTACTTCTTATCCTTATTCTAAACTGGTTGATTCTACTCAATAGGCTGGGATAGGAATTAGGGTATTGAAACAGAATTTTGATTGAAAAGAAGATAAAAAGGTATAGACAAGAATAGGAGAGAGATAAAAAGGAATAAAGAAGTGGGAATTGAAAAAGATAGGAGCGAATTAAGATTGACAAGGAGATACAAAGAAATAGACAATAATAAGAAATAATTATTCATCATTAAGGTAAATAATTTTACAACTGAATGAATATTAGTCTGCATAATTAATTCATTTAGAAAAAACAAACTTTTTTGAATATATTGAATATAAAAATTTAAATCAGTTAATAGACTTACTGACAGCGAAAAATTGCAATTGCAATAACTGTCTTAAAAAGACTTTTATGAGCTGCTTAACTGCTGGTTTAAAGAAATGTCAATCTATCAACCATGAAAGAATCTAATTCTTTAAAATAGCGACTTATTAATTGCGAACTCGACGTTACAAAATTTAGTAGAATTCTTTTAAACTTTAATTATGTATACGCAATTGTGTAACGAAAATTAAAAGTATGTCACAATTTAAGAAAGTCACAATTAATTGGGATTGCCCAATTATTCAGACTCTTATTTTTATTATATTACTTTTTACTATTTTTACTTTAATACAATCTATCTTAAAGGTTCATATATTTTTTCTAACACTAAGTAATTAGTTTAATATAATAATAAATTAATAACCATTAGATATTTTATTTATATTGTTTGGTAAAATGAGGACAGGAAAAATTTTTATCCTCACTAATAGAGATGTTTTGATTTTGAAAAATGAATTTCTAATCTTACATACTTATAATTGCAAAATAAAACAACAAAGTAGAACGACCTCTTTCAACTCTCATAATACTTCTTAAGGATCAAAGATCACAAGGATCGCCGTACAAACGAGGACGAAAAGGCACGATTGCACAATGAATCTCGACAGAATGTTACAAGTGATTCGTTAATGATGCAAACTATCTTGAGGAAGTTCTCGTTAATAAACTAGTTACCGAACACGCGCATAATGAAATGCAGTTAGAAAGTCGACTTTGGGGGTCATAGAGCAAAGCCATTGCTCTTGGCGAATTGCTGGTTGTGTAATCACACACGATCATGTTTATGTATATATACTTATATCATAATAATAATAGTAATAATAATAATAATAATACATTGGCGAAAACATGCAAGGAAATGCCCACGACCTTCTCCCTTGGACCTAACCCATGAACTTAACACTTAACCCACCACTTTGCATTCGAGGAACAAAAGAGAAGGTTCGAAATTCCCTTTCCAATTCGTTTCACTCTGAAGATCGAAGGAGCAAGAGTGAAATCTCGATCGGTGAATTCCTTACATAGATCCTTTTGTTTTGTCATTAAACTCTAGACTGTAATTATTGCATTAACTCGCACGATCAAGTAAATGCTTTCGAAATATGTCCCAGTTTCTCGATCATCATCATTTTGTGACCCAAGACATTCTGGAACACGGCGATCCACTAGATAAAGTGTGTTTTTAAATCAATGGAGATCTACATCCCGAGCATCAGTGATTCTGCGATCCATTACTGAAGGGTCGTGATCTCTCTGAAGTGTTTACACACCCTGGTTATAAGAACAAGTGAAAGAATTTCAAAGATTGCAATAAAAAGGAAGGAGACTCTGTAAATAAATACTGCAAATGCAGATTGTCATCGAGAAATTATAGACTCGTATAATCTATTTTAATGTATGATTTTAAAAAAAGAACTCGGCATTTTTTTATATGTATCTTTTTTTTATACATTGTTCTAGGTTTACTCATAAAGTAAAATTTAAATTATATTTGTGTTTGATTTTCCTTTCTCTAATTTCTCTGCATCACGCTTTGATTTCAGAGATAAAATTATCAGTGAATGATTTAAAATGTATTTAATGATTTGAATGTATTTAAAAATATAAACTATTCAAATAATGAAATTACACTTATGGATCAGTATAATCAATTAAGTATTTATCTCCAGTTAGCCAATTACTCAGCTCTCTATATGATTCCCCAGAGGCGCAGTCACTTGTGATCTAATTACTACCAATTTACATACATCATAAAAAAGCACTGGGTGGAGAAATGCTTCGCTAGTTTCGCACATGTGGCAATAGAATTAATAATCTCTAAGAGATCATATAGCGCCGCTGAAAATAAATAGTTAATAACACTGCGACCTCAAGTAAAATATCTGAAATAGAAATTAATCAGATGAAAGGGATTAGAACATAATAAAAAAAAGTGCCAAATAACTAGATCGCTATTACAAGTTACAATCTTTCAAATTAATCTAGATCTGAACCTTCTCTCTTGATATTGTGCAAGAAATTGATAATACAAATATATCAAGTCCATCTAATAATAATTTATGCTCTCAGATATTTGCATACAGGATCCACAAAACTTGACAAACCTCTTCTTCTCTCAGTTCTCTTAAATTTAGTTTCAATCACTTTAATAGCAATTCCCATTCACAAAAATTCGAAAGCTTACTGCTAATAAAATTACGTAATCAGTTTCAAAGAAAATACTTGTTATATAAGTTAGATTATTTTTTTTAATTTTATAGATGATGAGTAATGAATCATTCGAATGCCGTGTAAGTTTTCAATCAAAAATTTAGATGTGATCCTTTGGCTCTTTATTCAATGTGATAGTAACGTTATCTTTAAGTAATTATAATACTAATAATAATATATTATATAATATAAAAACACATCAGAACAATTTTTTCGAGTCATCGACATCTTTCGATTAATGAAAGGCTTCCTTGAGAAAGGTAGTGCGCAAAAATTCCACCTGGGTCAGACAGCGACCTCCAAACCACAAAAATTGCACTTTCTTTGAGAATGGAAAGTGAATGGCCTTCGTAAATGGTCCCATCTTACAGAAAAGTTTTTTCCCCCGAAGATCGCATTTCTAAGTTCCTATTGGACCAGTCTTATATGACCTAATTTATAATACGAACACGCCTTTTCCTTTCTTTAAAATTCATTCGTCGAAATTCAGCCAAGGCAAGATCAACGCCCTAATAAACGTAACAGTTTCAAACAAAAAGTCTCTTCCAAATAATCCGTTTATTTCAAAAGAGTTGATACAGTTCATACATTTTTATCGATTAAAAAAGCCCAATCAATTACATGTGTCTCTGTGCAGACAGAATTCGCAGCCCTGAGATTCTTTTTATAATATAAACTGGCAAATTACTTTTTAAAAAGTAACAGTACAGGTTACATGAGTACTGCCTCCTAGAGAAGAGATTGTATGTCAAGATTAAAATCCTGCATACATTCAGACAATAAAATCTGAACTTCTTGATCTGATTCAAATTGCATGCAAACTATTTCGAAAGAGACATATTTCCATACTCACCTAATATGTAAATTTTATATCCTTCGAGATGAAAGTTTTGTTATCTAGTCTTTTAAAGGAAAAAAAACTCATGATTACAACTGACAAGATCCCGGAAAAACCATGTCTAGATGCAGTAACATGCATTATATTTTTAATTTTCTGCTTTCTCATCGCGTAATAAGTTCCTTGATTTGTGAAAGATATTTGCATAAAATTGTGCTTCAATTGGAAAAAACTCTGTCACGAATGAGGGGTGTATGTACAATTGTATATTGTACAAAGAATGATAGAGATGTAGGTCACTTGCTAGTTCCGGAAGTTAAGAAGTCATAGGTCAAGAGGTGAAACCTACTGTCAAAAACTTTCACTGCATTAAATCGAGCTCGTATGAACGATCGAAGACAAAATTGCTAATTATTTTCATAACAGATTGACATGACAGGATCAAACTATTTTTATTTGATCTCTCATGCTCAGGTGACATTAATCTGATTTTTATATTGCGTATTATTGGCAAGTAATAACTTGAAATATGCTACTTGGGTAAATCTGAAGAAAACAATGCTTTTGCATTTTTAATTATATGCATATATGCAGAAAATGCCAAAACCGCACAAAGTCGTGTACTTTCTCTTCTAAAGACCGCAGTCTGCAAAATGAAATCAATTTTGAAGACTGTCTTTAATACTTAGAAAGTCACTCCAATTACTACTCAGAAATGAAAGATATAGCAGTTACTATTAAGAAATTTTTTAGCTTTTATTTGATGTTTTGAAGTTATATAAGCGATGATGATTTATATTAATGTCTCTATGTTACCAGCAATCATAAATTATTAATCGTTATTCGAACGCTTCATACATTACAAAGAGAGGATCACCTTTTCGCGAAAGCTATGCAGCAATTACCTTCACTTTATTGAGAGCGAGAGGAGATCATCAGGATCAACAGGATATATAATCTATGCGTATAAGATAAGATCAATGACTTCTTTCAGATTACGTGGGCTCGCACAATGTGCAACCAGGAAATAAACATAAGAGAGCTTGAAAGAGAATTGGGACAAGAGAATTTTACTTTCGCTCTTATAAATTGTTCTACATACACATTCGAATTATTACTACTTATTAGTATTTTCATATGATTTGTTGTGTAATTGAGAATTCCTTAATAATTGTGCTTTCAATTTTAAATTATTTCAGCGCCTCAAAATTGAAAAGATATTAATCTGTTATTTTTGCAGTCCGAATTAATTTTGTCAGTTCCGTCACTAATTGAAATCAAAAGCGTTGAAGTATCTGAAACCCAGAGTTTCACTTACAATTAAAGATAGGTAATATTTATAATACATTTCTCGTTACGTAATCTAATAATATGCATGAAAAAGTGTTGCAAAAATATAACGTATATAAGTTACAAATAATTATATCAGCGAAATAATAATAGATCTTAAATAAAAGTACAAACTTTAAAATATACGTTGTTATTGTGTAATTGACAGAGATTATCGTTATTAAATAATTACAATGTCATAAATCTCAGACAATTATTTACGAAGCGTGTCTAGATATTTTTTAAAATATAAAAAAAAATCTCTTTTTTTATGATGAATTAAATATTTCATGTTTGCGATTCTTTTTTTTGCTCTTTTTAAAGTCTTGAATATCTGTCTCGAATAAAACAGATAATTATAGATTTAAATTTCAATCTAAGTTTCATTTCAATCTGCTTAATATTGAAAATCGTCAAAGATCACGACCAGAAAAAGATAAGAATAGAAAACTGTGATGGAAGGTCATATTCTCAGACAGTTTTATTTCGACAGCTAAATAATTTATCTGTTGACTGATGACGAGGACCTCCACCTTTAGAACATTAAACAATTCGTTTATTTTAATCCGGTGTGAATTTATTGTGATATTTATTTATCGGAATCTTGTCTTTGTTTATTTAAATTATTGATCAATACATTTATCGATTTACAAGTATCAGTACTCTCTCTCTCTCTCTCTCTCTCTCAACTTATTATGCGGTCTACACCTGTCTCAATTTAATCTCCCTTTAATTACTTTCGCATTACTCATTTTATCCTTCCTCGAATTTCCAGACTATTTCTTAAAATTAAGCTGCGATTTCAAGATTTTTACATGCATCATATCAGAGAAAAACAATTTAGATAATAAATAAATGTGATCTGCAAAATAATTGATCACAATTGATATTATATACACATTTAACATATCCCTATAAATATAAATAATATTCTTTTTCCTGAATGCAAATGCTTACATAAGAGACTTTTATCATATAAAGCGCATACTAATATATTGCTTAACAAATAATAAATGAATGATTATTAAGTACTGGTAGACTGATGAAAAAGGAAAATCAATATGCTCAATGATGCATGCCATTACTCATTTTGTCATCACTTCCGTATCGGCCACAGCTAAACCAGGAAAACGTCAACATTTCCGGTTAAGTTATGCGTGCGAGGCACGGAAGAATAAGCCCACAATATATAGTCCACCGTATCAAATGTGTAATCATGTATGCGTAAAATCTGACTTATGCAAATTGCCATATATGTTCAAAGTATCTTCGCGACAAGAAAAAGTAATCTCGGAAGGATAAATTTTCATTCCGCAGAACGGAAGTATCTTTTCCCAGTAGATTTGATTACGAGTGATTTAGATACTGAGGAAGATAAGAAGAGATTTATTAACTCTACTTTGATTACGGAAATTAAGTATTGCCTGTTAGAAATGACTGCTTTATTTCTTTTTTTCATATTTCCGAGATCCGTATTGCTTCTTACGTCACTTTTCTATATGATTTATATTACTGATCATTTGTGAAAGAAATAATGAAATTGCAGACAACAATTGATTTTTTTGGTGTCTCGAGACATGAATGAAAACAAGAGAATTTTGGTAGTAATTATTTATTATATTCGATTAAAAGTATTCTTTTGTACCTTATTTAGAGGCTTATTTTGAGAAGACGGCTTATTATTATAAGTAGAAACAGAATTAACGGGAGGGGGCTTATAATTAGGAGGTCCATAAGCAGGAGGTGGTCCATAAACTGGAGTATCATCAGAAGATGATGATGATGAAGATGAGGCCCCAAGAAGTCCCGAAATTGCATTAATACTTGAATTCAGAATATCTTTTATAGTAGTGAAAATCAGATTTACAGGATTTACACTACTTGCTGGAACTGGTGCCTGTAAAAAATATACTATCTCAAAACTTGAAAAAACACACTGATAAAACTGTTTGGTTACTGGTTATTTCAAGAAAAAAAATCAAAATAGTCAAATACTTATTATAAGAAAGCGATATAAAGTACATTTAGAAAGTAAATTGACTTTTTACTCACTTGTCCATATGAACCATATTGACCATTGTTGGTATATGCACCATACGAATCTGGCTTCGGTTTAACATTGGAACCACTGGAACCACTAAGCCCTGCACTAGTTCCTGCTAATGCACCAGAAACTACAGATGAAATTAAGCCTCCAAGATCAAAGCCCTCCTTTCCAGCCGCACTTAAATCCTGTACAAAAAAGAAAAAAGTAATGATTTTTACCAATCAATCTCGTATTTGCTATATTTATTATTTAAACAATTAATCTTGATTATGCTTACTTTACTTAGCTCGAAGATAATTTCAGCAATCAGGTTCGAGAGTGGAGACGTTCCGCCTTCCACAGTTGGCTGGAAAGAAAAATCCAATTTAAAATTATCACGAGTTTCATTTCAAGACAAGCATTCTAATTTAATAATTGTAACGTACTGTAAGAAGTGGACCGGTGATCGATTGAATCAAAGCAGGAAGAGAAGACCCTTCACTGGTTGGCTGAAAATCCATTATGATTGAATTAGAAGCAGAAGAAAAAAAATTAATTTATAATCGTTCTTTTTAATTTCTAATTAATTAAAAAATTATTAATATAAACTTACGTTGCTGCTTGATCTCAACAAAGGCCCAATTACTGGACCAAGAATAGGTCCAATCAATGGTGCAACGAGAGATATAATCGGAGTTATAATGGCGCCACTGTCACTATCTTGTCCATTTTTACCCTAAAAAATAAATCAAACTTATAAATTAGTTGGCTTTGATTTTATAAATAAATTCAGCTTACGTACTGCACTTATGGCTTGTATAATCGGCGATATTGTCGCTCCAATGTTAATTGGTGTGCCATCTTCATTTTCACCCTGTAAATAAAGCGATTTTTTTATTTGTCATTTTCTTAGTAAGGATTTCATTAAAAGAAATTTTTTAAATTACCTCTGAAAGTCCTTGGATTAACGGTATTCCAGCCTCAAGCAATTCAGCTAGATCTGTATCAGATTCTGGCTAAAAATAATAAAATTAAATTGTAATTAATTGTGAAATAGTTTAAAAAATTAATTCAGCTATAATTAAGTATCTTATATGATTTTAAAGAAATTTCGTGGAATAATAAATATATTTTATTGGTGAAAGTTTACGCTTTTTGACTTACATCACTGAGATCTTCTAGAACAGGTATAACCAATGGTAGAAGGTCTGTGATCGAACCCAATGATCCTCCTTCCTGTTAAGGATTAAAAAATATTTCATTAATTTCTCTTAATTTTAAATTTGATTAACAAACTAATATATACTTCTTCATCGTTATTGTCATCGTCGTCAAATTCTTGATTTTGAGATGAGTCGTCACTCTTTGGAGGTTTTTCACTTATCGGTATGACTTCATTTTTCGGTGTATCTGGATTCTCTGGACTTTCCTGGTTCTCCAAAGTTTGGTTTCTTCTACCACGAAGTGGTGGCGTCTACAAAATAAAGAAAAACAGATTTGAGGCGAATTTTGATTACTTTTCTGTTTTTCAAGAAATTGTTGGACTATTTAAAAATGAAAAACATTCACTTGTTCAAATTTCACCCCTGGAATTCTGTTTGAAGTAAATACTTTGATAACAGGTGATGTGGATAGTGGGATATCAGTCGAGTTGCTCTTCGGAACCTTTCTCTTAGATAATCCTAGAATCTGAAGCAGTTGCTTGAAAGCAGAAATCTGTCTTTTTCCAGACCTATCTTTTTTGTTTTTATTTGTATTCTTTTTAACTGGAATTTCATCTTCAAAAGTTACATCATCATCCAAAAACCGATTCTGATGAAAATTAACATTATCCTTGTCCTTGACTTTCGTTATTTCATTTTCCACAATAACATTCACTGTACTTGATTCATCAGGCACAGAATTTTTTTTATCACAATCAGTCTTTTTGTCTTTTAGACCTTTATCTTTAACAATACCATTATAAGGTTTTTTATAGTAATTTTGATCCTTATTCTTCGGTAGCTCATCCTCTAGGACCACATCCACACTTCCAAATTGATTAGTCAAGTTATTATTCCTTTTAAAAAATGGTGGAAAATCGTCAGGTGGATCCCGAGTCACAATTTCGTAATAGTTTCTCGAATCTTGATTCACATTGACTGGCAAGGAGGTAGTGGCTCTTTCGGAAGATGTGAAGGACATAGAAGAAATTGGAGTTATTAAAGGCGAAGGGGTCGATAAAGACGGATGACTTTCTCTCGTTATCGTGATTATCGCCTCAAATGGTACAGATATTATGGGTCTAATTGCTGCTGATTGTTGTATACTTTCTCTAGAGGCATCTGATAGTTTTATTGGCTTTGAAAAGTCTTCTACTTCTGTTTTTGGTGCAGGTGTCTGAGTTGTTGTTCTTGAGGTTGTTGTGGTTGTTGAGGTTGTTGCAGATGTAGTGGAAGCTGGAGATATTAAAGACATAGACGGTACAGGAACTCGTAAAGCTGCCAAATCATCTTTTGAATTTGTTCCACCATCTCCACCACCGAATTGAGTTTTTATTACCTGACCATCCTGGTACCCGGGATAATTCGGATGTTGGAGAAATAAGGGAATATAGGCAGCTCGCGACGGCACTGGTGGGACAAAATCCGGTGCTCGAATAATGATATTGTTTTCACCAAGTTTGAAATTATGATTAGCAAATAAATGAGAAAGATAATTAGAGAATGGATAATAGTTTCTTGGATCATCTTCAAAGGAATAATGTGGATTAAAGGAATCACCGAATGTCTTGATAGGAAGATTAAACTGACGACGTTCAGCATGTACCATCGTTTTTGAATCATCACTCTTTCCAGAATCAAGGTCTATTATTTGTTTTTGAGACATGATGTTTGCTGATTTCATATCAGGGATTTCTTTAGTTGGAGATGTAGGTTTGGTAGCTTCTACATTGGTAGCAGGTACCGTTATTGTTGGAACTGTAGTAGTTGATACGATATTAGTTGCTACTGTACTTGTTGATAGCATATTAGTTAATATTGTACTTCTTGGTACCAAACTATCTGATAGAACATTATTCGTTGCCAGAGTGGTAGCTAAAACATCCATCTTTGTTACACTTTCCGAATTTTTATTTTTATTCTTACTGGTATCCAAATATTGATCACTATTGGAACTATTTGTAAAATTACTAGCTCTCTGAAAAGGTTCTCTCTTCACATCGTCATTAGAAACTGACTTCTTCATCTTATCTTTAATAGAAAAGAAGGTACTGTTGAGCTTAGCAGCCATAACTCTCATAGCATAGGAAGCCCAATTAGAAAATTCATCGTTGCTTGATAATCTTTGAGGCACTTCATTTGATTTTGGGATATCAAACCTCGAAAATAAAGCGAGCTGTGGAGGATAACTTGGAACTATAAGCGTAGTTGCTGGCATCGAACTCACGCAGCTCGTGAAGCTCAGAATGCAAATGACGGAAAACATTTCCATGGGAAAGTCAACTCCGATCTTGCACCACATTTCACTATATTAAAAATCCTAAAACTCTTTTGACTTTTAAACTTTCTTCCACTGGATCACTTTTACTCTAATCACCCGAATGCATATTTCCAAATCTGTTACCACACATGAGGTGCAGTAACTCGAAATCTTGATAGCTTCTTGCATGAACTAATTTTCGTAATCAGGACTTAATCCAATTTTCGTACTCGAAACTTTGTAGCAGTTTTTCATAGATCCTGAACCAATTTTCTTGTGGATAAACCGAAAAAGATACGCGCTCGCGATTGAAGACCTCGTTCCAGCAAACTCAAACTGAGCAGGAACCTGGTGGTTTAATCGCTTTATAAGTTGTGGATAATCAAGGGCCTTAGTCTTTTCCCGATTGTTGTGTGAAAGGCTGTACTTTAATTCTCCATGCTTGATGCTTTGCGATTCAAATATCAGCATATTTGCGAATTCACTTCCGTCGTTGCGATTGTCGTTGCAGAGGGACATCATTACGGGCATGATATCTACATGAACCATGACGCATATGGTGACGAGCTGGAGTTCTTTCATAAACGAAAAATACAGTATGCTGCAATTCTTTCAGAGAACTATTGTAATCAGAGAGGTTTTGCATGAATAATCGCAACGAGTCGTATAAGAATATATCAATCACTGATATAAAAAATATATACCCTGTGCTAAGTGAACATACTCAAGGAAATCGTATTTATTAGAGAGCATTTCAGGGTATTTTAAACATGTTTTAATGTCGTTAAAAGTTAACGTTTAATGTTAACAGTTCAGGATCCTTTCAATGTTAAAATTCAAGGAAGGAAGAATTACTGTCAAAAATTGCAGGTTTATTAGAATCTTCCCTACAAAGAACAATAGGTATTAGTAAAACAAAGAAGCGAAGATGTTCATGATCTTGATCTTGTTGTTGAGGTTCGTGACTCTAACAATGGACGATTTATGAGAGCGCTTCCAAGGAATGAAAATTAATATTGCACAGTAATGAAAAACAATGCAAGGACGTTACCAACACCCTTGTTTTGTAAGGAAATTACAATGAAGACGTGTAGGGGAATGAACTTCATGCTCACATGCCTTCTTTTAAACTTTGAAATTTAGAACAACTTTCTCTGTCTTATTGATTTATACGTCATGAACTTAAAAAAATGGAAAGGTCTTTTTTCACTCTCTAATATAACAATTAGGATTTGAGAGTCACTAATATTTCCGATTATTTACGAGAGAATAAATCCAGCCATAAGATTCCCTCTTAATAATAAAGATACATTTTATTTTATTCTCTGACATTTCATTTTATGTAATTCGTACACAGCTTTCCCACAAAATTGAGTTTTACAAAACCATAAAATTACTCTAAACATATTTTATATACCTGATTAATCATTGTCGTTATTAATTGTAATATTTCAATCGGGAGTGTCATAACAAGGTACTTTATTAAAATCATGCCTCAAGAGTAATTTCTAAATAAAAACTTTGCGATCAATTTAGATACTATTTTACTAAAAAATAAAAAGATATAAATAGAGAGGTTACTAAGAACGGTGTCGATCTAATATAATTACTTGAACTATATCGCAATACTTAGTTAATTCCTGAAATTTATTATTTCCCTCTAAGTATTTTCTAACATTTATACGATGTTGTATTTTTAAAATAGCTGATGTAAAATAGATGGCATTATAAATAAATTTCAGTCTATAAAAAAGGTTCACAACTTTTCAAACTAGTTTCGCAATCGCGACCGTGAAGTCTGAAGAGATACAAAGACTACCGTTAGATCTTCAGTCACTGACCAACCTCAACTTAAAGGTGCGTCTCGATCATCACCGAGTAAACTGAAATTGTATTTTAATTTGGTTTTAAAAATTCTCTTAGGAATAAAGCTTAGAAATAGAATTTCTAGAATATTTTTGAAAAGGAAAATTTGCGAATTTTTAACGTTGAAGACGTTTCTTCTGCAATAATGTATCATAAAATTAATTTCTCAGTTATGTTTTTGTTGATTTTCACCAAAAACATGTTACATAAAAATGCTTCCAAAATATGACAACTCGAAAAAAATTTTGCAACTCAGGGTCACTCAACGACTTTCTCCTTGTGGAAACACAGATTTCTGATATTTATTTACAGGTGTTTAAATTAACGAAAGACTATTTCCTTCTTTTCATTTGCATAAGAAGATTCTGACTAAATTAAATATCTAAATAATTAAATAGCATGTCAATGTTAACTGAATATTTCTATTTGCTGAAAAATGTTAATGTAGTTATTTAAATAATTGGGAATTATAAATAATTACTTAATGAGAACCCATCCGATATAAAATACGCGGGTGATAAAAATGGAATTTGCATAAATGTCATATCCTAATGAAAGGCAACATTTATATTGATAAACTTCTGGATATGGGAAGTATGACATTTTGCAGAAAGTTAATTTATGCCTTTGATTCTAGAACGTAAGATCACACTTTGACACTGAGCAATAAAAGTCCCAGGATAAAATATAGAACTCGTTTTCCGACCGTTTATATCAAATTATTTCTACGTACTTGGTGTTCTGAACGATCAAATGATCGAAAATTCTTGATTGACTGTCCTATAAATCAGAAACAGAGCCAAAATATTGATTTTTTCTTCCAGATTATATTTTATGATCCTGCAGTTGAGTAAGGATATTTTGTAACGGTGTCCTTTGCTTGAAAAACAAATACAAGGCAAAATCAGAAATAAAAAATTTATGTGAGATCGAGATCTCTCATTATGTAAAAATAAATTCAGTATTCAAGTTGATGATCAACTTTATGTCCAAAAAACACTCTAGAGGAATAAAAAATGTAAAAATCTTTCCTCTTATATACTATTGAGGCCAGAATAGACTGCTGTGCATAATAAATTTATATTCTAAATATAAGGCACATCATTTTCGAATTAATTATACGATTACTTTTGAAATAAAAGGTCGATGTCCATTGAAAGTCACCTGAAAGTGCCTCCGTCTGGTGATTCTTGAAGAAACTTGTAGCGAAGACTCTTTACTCTTTATGCTCGTCGGTAACATAAAGATAGCAATATAAAAACATATAAAGTGAAAGATCTAATTCAATTACACAATCACCATTACTATAAACTTCCATTTAAAAAGAAAACATACACTTATTAAGAGAATTTTCTTCCCTATATGTAATCCAGATTACAACATCCCATGATCATCAAGACACTATGTGTAGTTTTTTTTTTTTTTTTAGAAAAACAGGTAATAAAAAAACTGACTCTTCTGATCAGTGGAGCTTGAAGGGCACACTGAAAGAAACGAATTAATGCAAATTGGTGGAATCAGCACATAGTCAAAGGAATTATATAATGTATCTGTAGTTACATTGGTCAATATTCCTCCACGTGCTTTCTGCACTTTTTAAGTACCTACTTCATACCTAAGCAAATTTTATTATTATGTATATTTACTAAACATATTTTAAATTCCACATAGGATTTACATTACAAGCATAATTTACACTAAAAAAGGCAAAATCATTTGACTTTTTATACAAGTACATATTACAACTATTTATACAACGTCCGCTGATTTTTTAAAAAGTGCTTAAATATAGACCTGCAAGGTTAACAACATTCACGATAAAGGTAGTTCACTGTCGTCAATCCGGTTTCTAGTATTAATGATTAAATACTTTTACAGTAATTTTCAAAAATTCTTACTTCTAATATTATTTAATCGTTTAATCGATTAATAATGACTGTCGATTCATGTGAAGAATATAATTTTCCACTGGATGGAAAAATTGAACTTTGTCATTAAATTGTATCCATGAAATTGAAAACTGAAATCACATTTACATTAAAGGTGGCGAGTTCGGAAAGTTTCCTAGAAAGTTATAATATTCATTTTTATTTGAGAAGCATGTGGAAAAAAACAGTAATTTAAAGTCTGAATATTTTATTGTAGATAAATAAAATGCCTTTCTGTTTCATTTGAGTCCAGCTTTCATGGTATTTATTTTTTGATAAGATTTTTTACTTTCTTGTTTTTGTGAATGCAAATGTATCCAAGTTAAAATCCTGCCAATAACCAGTTCCTTTAAAAGTCTTCTCAATGATGCGATTCGTGACTTCTCGAGTCACACACGTTACTTTCTCCGCTTGCAGAATACTGTAATTTCTTCGTAGCACACTCGTCATTCAACAGTATAAAATATCTCAAGAGGAATCTTGTCAACCAAACTCATGTCAGTGATTCTTACATAATTTTTTTTACAATTGTAGAAAAAATATCTCAATTTTACAGCTACCTAAAATATTCCCTTAAACATGTAAAACTCGCATTATTCAGATTTTAGCCATGAATTTGTATTACCCCTTACATAAAATTTGCATTGCCTGTTTTACATAAAAAGTAATTCGACTCAAATACATGTAGATAATAAACACGTTCTCATTTTCAACTTCTCTTAATAATGAGCATCTAATGGAATATAAGTTGTTAAAGAATTATTCAACAAAAAAAACTTTGGGTCTGTTGCAATAATATTTCGAAATAGTTTTTACCACACGCCGCTGACTATTACGTCTTTTTTACTAGAGCATTTATTAGAGTATTCATGCACTATTTATGAGCATTGATAATAACTAAATGTGTAATCACAGTAGCTTCTAAATAAGCGATAATTTTAGAAATTTCATGCCTGGAAACAACAAAAGAATAATATTTTGTGATTCATTGCTCTCTTAGTCATATTGCAAGACAGTTTCAACATTTTAGAGAAAATTACATAAAATTCATTCTATTTCTTCGGGGGCACTTCAATCAATAATTTATATCATTGAATATTATGTATTAGTGTGACATTCTGACCTTAATTTTTTTACTTCCAGATATCTTTAAATTAATGTATTCTTAGATCGGCTTTTCATGATATTAATTAATGCTGTATACGTGGAAAGCAGGTAACCTTTGAATGTGCAGTTTGTTTTACTTTTATATATGATATAGACACATAAACAGGAAAAGATAGTGAGAAGTCCTATGTCACCTATGACACCTGTTAAAGCACACTTTCATATTGCAAAATGTCTGCTATTGATGATATAAGCGATCCATATTGGGAAGTCATTTATTGAAAAAACAGTAATAATTAAAATAAATAAATGTATATTTTTCGAGTCTTTGTTAAATCTCTTTCATCAAAACTTTATAATGTTTTTTTGTACGTTCTTAACATAAAAAGATCATCAAAAACGTGGAATTTTCTGCTTCATCCTGATTAAATGTTTACTTCCTCGAAAGAAGACACTCATGCTAACAAGTGAATTATAGTTAGATATAAAAAAAATAACCTTCGGTTATTTGTTACGATATGAGCGACGAAAGAAATTTGCATGGAATAAATTTGCAAAAACGGTTCAAACATTGTTATCATTTTTGATTTAGTTTCAGATCAACAAGTCTTAAATTTCTTGAATCGTCTCCAAGTTTGACGATAAAAAGTGAATGAGATAAACGTTCAACTTGAATATTACAAAAAATAAAGTCCAAGTTTTGTAGAATATTAATTCTGAACGACTAAAGTGAAAAAAGAAGAACAAAAAAAAGTACAGAGTAAATTCAATTTATAGGTTTCGACTGTATACTTACTGAAAAGATCAAACCATAAATTATTAAAACATAAAGCAAAACATTTGTAAATAGTTCCCTTCTACAAATTCCTACAGCTTTTCTAAATAGTTAACAGTTTCTCTAATTTGAGATTTTGTTACAATTGTAATTAATTTACGTAAAATTAAATTTAAGTTTTATTTTTAAACTGTTTTTATTAGCTTGTGATTAGAGGCAGGAATTTTAACTGTTCTGCAAGTACATGTAGGTCGATATTATGCAAGAACTGAATTAGAATTTACAAGATATGAAACACAGCTAAACATTAGTCAGATATCCTTTTTCTGAAATATTCTTGTAAATATATTCATTTCATTTCATCTGCAGTCATCAGTACTTTTATGGTACTTTTCCTTTGGTTACTAGTACCTGAAAAAGAAGCAAAGTACTTTAACTTAGATCCGCGTATGTTATAAATGAGTTCTTACGTAAATAGGAAATCAAGTTATAATAGATACAAATACTCCAAGTTTTTTTATAAAACTTGCAAAATGTATAAATATAATTCAGAACTGAAACTTTAATATTTTTGAAAAAATAAAACAAATACTAGGAATATTATTTGTAAAATATTGTTACAAAAAACATATAAGTATTTTATTGGGAGAAAGATTTTACTTGTTTTATGAAGTTTCACTACTTTACCTTAAGAGACGATCTGATTCTAGATTGCGAGAGCAATGATGATTATAATTATCGCCACTATTCCTTTCAGCACTTCCTGTTGTCAGTAAGATATAATAATGTGATCCATCAAAACTGAAGGATTGTTTCCTCCTTGTCAGTGAGAAAATATGGTTTTTTATTCACTTTATTATTTGCTATAATAACCTTTGATCAAAACAAACTTGAGAAGAAAATAAAATTTCTTCAAGTAGATACTGCTTCATATTCTTAAAAGTAAATGCTCTGTTTTTAAAGAATAAAATCATCAATTATTGAGAAAAAATGAATTTTTAATTTTAATCTAGAAATGTCTACATTAATCATTTGAAAGTGACTTTTCTTTGTCTGCAACATTGTTGAATTACTTCGTCCATTATATTGGCGTATTAAAATAGTAATTATCTTTTTCCACGGTAAGTTATCGCAAAGAGTTTTACACAATATGTTCAATCAAAAGTAGCGCAATATGGAAACCAACAAAAAATGAAGAACAGATTCTGGTTGCAATTTCGCCTCAATTTAACGGACTTACGATATTTGCGGTTGCTAAATTTTGGCAGTTTTACGGAGGGTTACGATTAATCGAACAATAAATATATTCAACTTCGTCCTTGGTGCGCTCGATTGAACGTGACAACTTTTCCTTGAAATTAATCACGCGTTTAGCGTACCAATCTCACCTTTTGTTTCACATTCAATTTCAAATCTTACACCTGATGATTATATTTCATAATTATTCACTTAATAATCATACCATAAATATACTTTTTCTTTGCACATCTATTTGGAAAAATACGTTATTTTCCTGTATCAACATCAAAAATTCACAATATTAAAGTATTATTAAGCAAATTTTCAACTTTTCACTTTTACGGTACATAAAGCCGACATTTGCGCTAAAATTTTTTTTATAGAAAATATTCTAGATGTAGTTCAGATTTCATTTAAATGACTCCTGTTTACATACCATAAAAATGTAGACATACTTTTTAAAAAGTCACATTCATTTTCCATTTTATAACTCGTTAAGGATTACGCTCTATAAAATTTTCTAGAGACTCGTATCTTCCTTTTTTTTCTTCGTCACTTATTTCTGCAAAATTTATATCAAATTACAGACAGAATTTTATATAAAACACAACTAAAATTAAATTATTAGACTTTAAGTTATTCAATTAAATGCAATTTCGAAGTACCAAAAAACACTCTTTCTACTTAAGTCCCTGTATCCTTCAAATGTACGGTTTCAACTCTCTCCCCTCTCTTTTATTCTTTTCCATTTATCAAATGCTTATTTTATTTTTCTTCAATGGTCTATTAACACCTTTTTTAATCCCTTAGATTACACAGGAACAATATCTTATCCGAAGTGTAGAAAGTGCGATCTGATCTTTCGGTAAGTAGAAAAGGTAGTATTCAGTCAGACGTGCGTAAAATTGGTTAAGATAAGATAGATTTCTGCACGACAAATTTAAGAGATAAAAGACTTAACGCTAAAAGCGAGAAATTAACGTTTTCTGCATTTATTATAATTTAAAAAAACATCAGATTTTAAAGAGTTAAAAAGTAAACTGATTAAAATAAGAGAGCGTGGAAAGTTGGGAAGAGAAGTTACGTTGTCGAGAGTTGAATAAAAGGTCACTCAAGAAATTTATTATAGAAGTCTCTTCTGCATTTTTTGGATAAAAAACTAATCGCTAGCACCTTCACATGCTAAATTCATCTTCAATGTCACCATGATATTTTAGACGATCGTTCAAGGAAATATTTGCACTATAATTATACCCATACAGCCTTCCTTTAATTTAATATTTTTCTATGCAAATCTATAATATTTGATTAATACAATTCAATTAATTCAATTAATTCAATTCAATTAATTAATTGAAAATTAATTAAGTCTCCACTGAATTAAATTTACTCTTCTTTCAAATGCAGAATCCAGCTCTGCAATTGCTTATCTTTGCCCCTTGATCATTACAATCTGAAACGACCTTATTAAAAAAGTTGTTGATAGTTTTCAATCAAGTATAAACTATTTCCTTGTTAATAAATGTGAATAAAGATAGGCATTAAAGTCTTCGGATACGGAAGACTTGTATCCAGTCATTAACTACTAGCAGGGAGAATCGCACGAGGTCTTGACCTTAGCCCTCATGGACACGTAGTGATTATTACCAATGGTTTCATCAAGACATCGGATGAAAACTCCCTTCTTCGCGGAGGATCGAGAGACAGATTTAAGTGTACTATGGAGGTGGCGAGAGGCCCCACCTGCTAATAAAAGCCGCTCACTAAGCGCAGCCACACAGACAGTCACAGAAAGCCGAGGAGCAGGAGCTACGCGAGCTCCCTTAAAACTTTAAGTCCGAGTTTAAGTTTCAAGTGACGGATATCTGTGTGTGGTGAGTTAACAACCTCGAATCATCGCCTACCCTTAAAGGATAATTACTTCCGGTGCCGTCATCAAAATTCCATCTTCGCGCATCAATTATCTCATGACAAGCCTCTAAAGTGGTGTTTATTAAAAAGGATTATCATAATTAAGGACCACTCCATCGTAAGCACAGTTCCACTAGAAAAATATCTTGTGTTCTTCGTCCTGCAGGTCACGACGAAACGAGTGAAATTTCGCGCCTTGTGCTTTCCATAAAAATAAAATTCAAATTAACAGTAGACTGAGAAAATAGGTGTCATGATTCAATGCATTTTATGTTTCAATGCATTTTATGTTTCAATGCAATTTATGTTTGAATAAAGTTAAAAGAGTTTAAAAAGTAAAAGATTCAAGAGTTTCGGATATAACTAAGCAAGACAGCTCATCTCAATTTTTCTCCGTGTGTAATTTACCAGAAAAAGTACAGAATGTATGCTGCGTATTATAATTTCTTGATAACAACAAACAATGCGTGAAATTGGCAGCCAGATGTACCTAAAATATGGCAGAGTTTAAAATTGTAAATTTACCTGTGTTTAACTCAACTCTGCAACTGACATGCTTTATAATCTTGAAGAAAATATTTTTTCTTGTAAAGTAATATTCTAACAGTTTAAAAAATAATGTGCCCGATTGGACGAGAAAGTTTTCAAGTCTCGTGGCGTTTAGTAACTGAGGTTGCCATTAACTTTTCTCGGTGTGCGTAGAGTGGTTAAGTGACAAGAATTAAAAAAGCCAATCAGAGAGAAGTTAGTGGAAACAGATTGCTCTAACTTAAGTGAACTCGAAACATGAAATAATATTGAGAAATGGACTGCAAAGGAGTAAAATTTAGTTTCACTCATTTCAACGTGACCTGTGACTTGACAAAGGCTCCATGACGTGACGTGCAACTATTTCTCTTGGATGGTATTACAATTGGGAGAAGTGAATTGGGGAAGATTTTTCATTGGTATTCAGTTTTTCTTTAAAGAACGTGAGGAGAAAATCGAAACTTGGACGAGACTTGAGGAAACTCGATCTTGAAAAGAAGCATCGATGTCTGGAATGTCGTTTGAGACGAGAGACTCGATGTGTTTTTACTTTGCAAAATGTTATGCAAATTACACTGTTATAGTGTAATTTAGTCACTTTTGGTGTCAGACGAAATTATGAAAAAGTTTTCTCACATGATCAATCAATCTAACATCTGTTGATGACGATACATAATTTATTTAACATTACATATCATTTATTATATTACAATATCGTGCATACTCAAAATAGACTCTTGGACTCATGTATTAGATAAATTTACAATTATATAATATGTTACAGATATTTTAAACATCATTATCAATAATGATCTCCAATTGCTCATTTAAGAGAATTGGAAAGTAGATTCAATGTTTATTCATGTCAATTGATGCAATACATATTTTTTTAATCCCAGGGTGTGTAACTATTCTGCTATTACTCTATATTCAATTTTATTTATATAAAATATTAATTGTTTTTTAATTAATTGAGTTGTTAATTATTTTTTAATGAGTTGTTAATGAGTTGTTTTTCGAGAAAGATATGTGAACAAGATTAATGGTAAACAGCAATTAATTACGTAATTTTTTATAGTTTCATCATTTCTAATTTTTTATTTTATTGAAAGTCGTCATAAATACAGGAAATGAAATGGAAAACAACATACTACCCTTGTCCTCATTTAATTTTTTGTAAGACTTAATATTTCCTTATACTCAATATAATTATATGGAGTTCCTTCTCAGTAGGTCCAAAGTATCAATATGCAAAGACGAGAGCAATATGAAAAATAGTTCTATTGAGAACGTACTATTTTTACCTTCTATTCTTTTTTATTAATGCTTTTTTTGAATGGGATAACAAAAGAATACTCAAGTTATGAATATTAAACGAGAAAAACGGTTTATTCTACATTTTGAATGATTGATTCACAATGATTCTAAATAAATTCCCCTTTATCGCATATATTTTAGGTGCAATAGGTATTGCAAAGAATTACTGAAATCGTCCTCGACATCACAACGTGCGTGCTGAATCTGTATTTTGTTTACTTTCATTGAACTTGCATTGACGGTCATTTATCCTCAAAATCACGCGCCATCTGTCAAATAAATTCGTAATGTTTGCCCTGACATCAAATCATATCTAATGAATTTCTCGGAAACTTTATTTGCAATCTAATCTTAGAACTATTCTTTTTTTTTTGTATAACCACAGTCGAATTACACAACAAATAATAATCAATCTTCATAAAAATTCAATATTCAAACAAAAATAATAAAATTTAATATGGGTCATGTCTGAAGATGGATCTCTTTTATTTTTAACTTTAGTTTTCATCTTTTTATATAATTTAATGAATACAATTGGTATCAAAAGCGCAATCCAGGTTGATCCAATTTCTTGATTAAATTGATTACCAAGGATATGAAATATTCCCTTAATAAAATTCCAATATGTGTCCAATTGGATAGATGGGATTGTTTAAGGCTTCATTTTGGTTGATCGCTGAAGTTAAGCAACGCTTGACAGAATCATACTAAGATGGGAGCCGCCGTAAAAATCAATATTATAAGTAAATCTTATTACATTTTGAAGACTGAAAAAACGAGTTGGTTCGGCCAACTACTTTTTTTGTTGGTGGTACTCTTCGGATTGTTGAGGTGACAATAGTGTTGTTACCCTAACAAAGCGAATAGTGAGGTTGTCCCAAAATGGTTGTCCCAACTAATAAAATGGCAACGTCATATACTACAAACTAAGTAGTTGGCCCAACCAACTCGTTTTTTCAGTGAAGTTTAAAGATTTTCGTCTCTCTAGACGTATATAGGTTTAAGCAAATCTTTATTGTTTGTCAAATAGGTCAAGAAATAGTCGCGTGTAACCAAAACTTGATTTCCGTCTCCTTTTTGTTCGAGTCCATCCAGTAAAGTTACGTTATGCGGTTGCACGCAAAGCTTAAGTGTATCGGTCGTGGTCTCCAAAGCAAAAGTTTCACGTGTACGGTTGTGACGCCAACGCCATCGGCATTCTCGACTTTCGATTCGCGCGTCGAAAGTGATAGTTGTGGATCTTTGCTCGAGAAAGGAGAGCCATCCCTACTTTACGTACGTCCACCTTCATTTTCAGTGGCTTTGAATCCTTTCGAATCACTTCCGGGCTCTTTATGACCGATTAAATTCACTCCATATGGAGGCCCGAAATTCTAGTCTCTCGATTACTAACTAACTGCAAGAGACAAACTCAAGAAAAGAGAATGTTGCACTGAAAGTACTGATTCAACTCAAGCCTATTCAGTTATAAATACCCATTTAAGTTTCTTCCTTTAGAATGCGAAACTAAAACCTACAATTTCGACAATCCAAAATATTAGCATAGTTTGAGAGTTACATACTTAAAAATGAAAAATGGCGATTTCATTCTGAATAAATATACAATTATGAATAAGTTAAGTTGTGTGGCCTGGTTATAGAAGTGAATATTTCTTTGTTTTTAAATTAAGCAAGAATGTCAAGATTACATAAGTCTAACGATTATGAAAATTTTTAAGTACATTCTTTAGGGGTAGTAAAAAGACATTGAGCTATGTAAAGAATAATAAATATATGCTATATGAGACTTTAAAAGACTTGGAGAAAAACGACTTAAATAATAACTTGATGCTTTTCTTTTGGTAATTTTGTCATAATAATAGAAAATTAGTCATTCAATATTTATACTCAGAACCTTATTTGTAGACAGAGCAATAATTACATATTCTATGAATGAATTCTTAGTACATACAAAAATTCTCTTGGGTAAATACATTATGACTTATAATCACGTAATAATATGTATATGAAATTCTAGTAATTTAGCTTGACTCATTTATGACACAAAAGCCGAAGATATAATAAAAGAATTGTATAAGATCAAGTAGGCTGAGTTTTTGCCATTAGGACCCAATAAACTCGTGCTAACATTCACTTATACACTTAAAATAAAGTCTAGTTTATTTTTGTGAGGGAAATGTTTAGATATGGGTCTTAATTTAAATCCTATCCAAATATTTAATTTGGAAGCATTTAGGATTGAAAAAAAATGTAAAACTAAGACTATCTCCGTAATATCGAGAAATAAAAATAGTATTATTAAAAAAAATCTTATTAAAACTTTATGATGTTATAAAAAACTTATTAGAAAACCTGTTTTATAATATATGCAAAGGATCCTGTGTTCTTCAAGAAAAAATTTGTTTTTCCAAGAAATAATGACTCAATCGAAAGGTTCCTTTGTACCTAATAAGGCACGACTTTCCATTTTTTCGAGTTTGTTTTTTTCGAGAAACTGTGGAGCTTAAACTGATTGTGTAAAAAACATTCAGTTTATGTACGCATGACTTCCTCCAGTAACGTATTTCGAATGTCTGGATTATCGAAAATTACTTTCATCTCCACTTTCAGAAAGTCTTCAAATGTCTTGCAACAACACTAAGAGACATATTGAAAAATAAGAGATAAAAAATCAGAGACATATTGATTGAGTCTATTAAAAACAAGGTTTTATCGAAATAATTGACTTCATTATTTAATTTACCTGCATTGCTTGAGCAAACAATTGATCTACTTTCGTAAAATAGATATAATATTTTCCCCTATTGTAAGTGTGAGACTATAAATATTTTATAGTGAAATATTTCCACACCTCCTGTCTATGTAAAGATAATTATATTTATTGCACTAACTTTTATGGACATATAAAGTAGACTTGTTATTACAATTTTGAGCACAAAGCCTTATTTCTTATTCATATCTACTTTGCAAGAAGTTTAATTTGATGAATATCTTTATCTTCACATTAAGCCTCACCTATTAAAAAAAAATACATCCTTCGATCATATTTCAGACATTAATTAGCCAATTAGTGAAAATAAGAGTATTTCAAAAAATTATTGATATATTTTTTTTTCAGAAGGGAAAATGAGGCTCACAACGATAATACTTGTGACGGCTCTGAGTATATCAGTAGTCAGTTCGAATCCTCTTCCTGGAGGCGAAGGGCTTCAGTCACAGGTAAGAATTAATTATTATTTAACAAGTAATAAAAAATAGTTGATTGACAAATGAATATTTGTAACACATAAATGGAAAAGGGTTTATAGTAATCTAACATAGTATGTTTAAAACGAAAAAATCTAACATATGTAGTTAGTATATTTGGTCAAAGAAATTATTGTGATTAAAAGTTATTGAGTCTAACAAACTGTGATTAATCACAAGTGGATTAGAAAATTGAAAACCAGCGCCGATAAAATAAAATGAAATCTAACAAACAGGATTATTCAAATTCAATCAGATACATATATGGAAAATATATCTTCGATTTAATGAATCGATATTATTTTACACGAAAATCAGAACACCAGAATAATTAACCATTTTTGTCAGTATATAATAAACGTTAAATTTCCAGGATTTGTCACAGATCGTTTAACGAATTGATGAAATAGATAAGCGGAAAGAATTTCGTCACGGATCTAGAATTCGGGAAATCGACATTGACAAGAACCACTCATATATCTCGTTCAGTTTCGAATTTCGAATAATCAATTTCATCATTGTGTGACGTAAAATTAATATATTGAAACGAGAGAGACAAACAAATAATTAGAAAGTCGTGTAGTTTTTGTAAAATCGGTTACATAATACGAATAATCTAAACAATAGTTTTTAAATCATCTCTTTTGAATTCAATACAATTTCCACTCAAGTGAAATTAATTTTAGTAAAGCATTCTCTAAACCATATAATTTAATCATCAAATATGTATAATAATAATAAGGATGAAAATCTCTCCTAATTTATGTAATTAAATCCTTTGCCTTGTGAACTGTCGACCTTGCTGTAAGTAATTACAGTAATAATTATTCAAGTAGATAATACAAAAATGTTAGATGTGGAATGAGGTTAAATTATTATTCTTTACAATCAGAAACAGAGTCACCACTGATAATAATAATTATAAGCCCGTATTAGTTGAATCAGCAGAGTTAGGAATTCCCAATAACGAAATATTTTTAGTTTTCTTCTCATTTTATAAAGCAAATTTTTTATTAAAGTGGAACAATACAACAAATATGAAAAGATTTAATTCTTCAATAAGATTTTTGATTTTTAATGGGATTTCGGAATAAATCGCACAAATTTCGGAAAGTCTATCCCGCAAGTAAACGAGTGAGAGGACTTGAATTTGCCTTATGTTTACGCAATTTAAACCTGTTTAGTGTTTTTCCATAATTATATAAAATATTTCTATTTACCTTCGAGATTAGACATAAAATGCGGCAACTTATTGGTAGAGAAATTGAAAATACTGTTTTGATTCAGTAGAATTTATTCTTCCGAATGATAAATGAGGCACTGGAAAAACAGAGTCGTTTAGCACTGATTCTGGTGTTAAATAACTTACAACAAAATCTACTATCAAAGGGTGTCCTTTTTTAAATTTTAACTCTAGGAGAAACAATTAATTGTCGATATTATTAGTTCATCAGATAACCACGTGTACTCGTTGATATTACAGTTTTTACTCGCTAGTGGAAAGTAATGTCTTAGTCGTAAAAAACAAATTCAGATTTAAGTATCCTCGTCAAGGAAAAAACTGATTCTGATTGTTTTTATAAGACACTTCATTGTTATTACTACTTGGTTATTATTATTGAAGAAAGAAAATCAAATAATAACTTAAAGTGGTATTTTTGCAATAGAGTATGAAAAAATTGAGGATACTTTATGTCACTTTAAGCTTCGATTCTTAAAAATGTGAATTGCAATTTACCGACAACACTACCAACTTATCTTTAGCTTATGAGTTTAAATTCAGAATTCTAAGATTTTTTAGTGTTAAAACAAAGAAGAGTTTACAGAATTGAATGAAATCTAAGTATCTAAGACAAAAAACGCGTATAAAAAATGATGAGTACAATTGTTTAGATGATGAGTTTACAGATGAGAATGAGAGGATGATGATCTTGTCAATTGGCTTCGAGGCTAAGTCATTCTTTGCAGAAATGATCAAATAGTGACAAAATACCAGGAGTGTAGTGAAACATAACTCGGAAAGATTACTTTCACGTTTTGGTAACGAGTGACCCTGAATTGCCTTTCCGAAGCAATGAAGTGAAGTTCTCGTTGGTTTACGTAACACCCTCGAGATCGTGACGCCTACTAATGTCAGTTTCTGGTATGCTAGGAGAATATCCGTCGAAATCTTGAGGCCTCTGGCTGTTACTCAGATTCGTCTAGCACTTTCACTGGAGGTGAGTCTGAGCACTTGCGAAGTCACCGGATACTTTCTTTGGTTGATCGATGCCCAATGGAAAGTGCAAGATACTTGCTAGCACTCACGCACACGCATTCCCTAGAACTGTAAACGTTTCCGTACATCCGCTACTTAAAATATGTTATCAGTGGCGTAACTTGATATAAATTATCAGTTTTTATTATAAGAAGTTATACAATCTTTTTTGGAAACTTTACCCATAACACATTTAATTTACATTCTGAATGCTAATCATCAGAATCTCCAATAGAGAAATTACCAAAGTTTGAACATCATCAGCGGAAAGTTAGAGGCTTTCACATTATCTCTCATTTTTAAAACTTGGATAGTTTTAATTGATGCTAAATACTGAAGTAGAAAACTGCAAACTCTGGACATATTCTTAAAATGAAATGAAAATATACTGAGCGCTTTTTCAAGAATTAGGGGAGAGATAAAATAGAATATGATAGAAGCATTAAACTTGATTGAGATATATAATATTGCTTTAAGAATTAAAACTTTTCGATTTCTTGTAATGTAACTAGAAAGAGTTTTTAAAGCAATTTATGAGTTCTAAAGAATGCTTTAACGTTTAGGTGATTAAAATAAAAGGCGTTCTTATGACAGGAATTCCGGTCTCGTTTACTGCAATAAACTTTAATATAGCTGTAATTATAAGAGGTCATTTTTTACTATCCATTTTTCGGAAAATGAAGGGGCTTTCAAAACTGAATAAAAATCCGAAGATTTGAAATCAATTTACCTCCACTAACATTTTTCGTTACAATTCCGATCAATTTTTATTTCCTGCAATTAGTTCCTACTGTTAATGTGACATTGTTTTACCATACACAATCGATTTATCCATCTCAGATAAAAATGTATCATCCAGATATAATCTTAAACATACAATTCACTCTGGATCTTTAATATACTGAAACCAGCTTTTTTTTATCGAAATGAAGAAATCTACATCGGATTATTTAACAGTTTTTTAAACCTTTTTTCTCTTTCTTTAAATGATTTTGATGTTACACCTTTCATTGTGAGAGATCGGATAGCAACTCGCATAGATTTAAGGATCAATTTATCCCAAAATCAAGCGTGACACATCACTTTCGTTTTCACGAGGACAATCGATTTGTTTCCTAAATTCGTTGGAACGCCGTACTTTCGTTTCGCTAGAGGGGACCGATTTCACCGGGTGAACAAATAATCTAACCGATTTCTATCAATAAAAATAACCTTACTGAAATTTTAATTTTTCATAATAAAAATAATTTCTTTAATTATCATTAGAAACTTTACAGTCATTCTTAAAAAATCCTGACTGACCCTAACACGTTAAATAAATATTTCTTAATTTATGCAGTCAGAATTACAAGTACTTCATTAAATGCTATTAAAATCTGCGATTGTACATTAAAGTACCATAAAAATGGAATAAAAAGAAGATAAAATATAAAAACGTCGATTTTTCTATAAAATACATAATATTTCCAGTCCTAAATGAAATTGCCAGGTTTTTCCCGGTGTCCTGGTTCGCTAAACACCCTGGAAGTTATTTATTCAAAACTTTTATAATGTTATTAGCAGTCCAAATTATTCAACTCTCCCTCTGTCTTTAGTACTTTTTCCTGATATACTGTCTAATAAAAGAAAGATTTATTGAGAAGAGAGTGCACTTGAGCGAAAAGCGCAAACTTGGAATACATGCAAGACGAATCGATGTAAGGTCGTTGCAGACAGAGAAGTGAAAAGGTTCAATGCACGACAGTTTGCATAAGGCTTCAGGCTGATACTCGAAGACAAAATAATCGAGTCTGTAACCATTAATTTCATTTTAGCGCTGCGTGTATATAGATATACATACGTTTATGCATTTTATACGGATATATTTTTATACATGGATTCAATGGACATATATGCAAATGACACTATTCCAGTGCAATTCACGTTCATACAATAAAGAAGGGACACGTATCCGTTTTTTAAGGCAAATTGCACAAAGCCTCTATTACAGACAGTTCCTTTAATAAATTATCTTAACAGGCATTGTTATACTTTTTGTGACCAAAGTCTGAAGAACGTATCCAGAGGCGAAGAAAATCATACGCTTTGTTCCTCGAGAGACGTAAATGCTGGTCCAGAAAGTAGCAAATTGCCATAATTTATTAAATAACAGAGTAGACATTCTAGTTTGAAGATTGGGTTTCTATAATTTAGACAAGAGAGACTGAAAATATCTCATAATTTAAAGTTTTAATCTAGGGGTAAAATAACTGAAAAAATTTCCTATGGTAAAAAGGGAAAATATGGCATATTAAATATAAAAGTAAAAGTAACATAATAAACTATATTTCGTTTTTAGTAAGAGATCGACATTATTGTAAAAACGCAAAAGTAGAAAATATAGAACCTGGAAAATAAGTTATTTAAAGTTAAATCTATATAATAAATGTCAAATACATCATTCAGTAGTGTCATTAAAACCATTTTAAATTCACAGTACAACATTATAGATTGCGTGTCATGTAATTCATTCTTCACTAGGCTTTATGACCTTTTGCGGCCTCTAAGGTCAGTTAGTGGTAGAAAACATGAATGAAATTCTTGATTTATATGTGATCTTGGTAGTATTCTGTGGAAAATTGAAAGAAAAATTATGTAATTGTTATACAGTTAATTACAATGTGAATAAAGTTTCGAATGTTCAAATGAACGAAATATTTTTTTCAAATTATATTTTATCCAGAAATCTTGTGCCAACTAAAAATAACAATCAGGATTACAAGTTTATTTAATTCTTTATTATTTTCAATGTAAATGAATCAATATTTAATAACTTTTTATAGTTACAAATACAATCAATATAAAAATTCGTTCATTTGAACGTTCAGAATTTTTCAATCATTAATTACATTATTTATTATTATTTATTTATAATAATAACGATTTGAAAGGGACGTTGTATAAAAAGGATTATTATAAAAATGTGTACAGGTGTCTTTTTGGACGAGGTATCTTTTTACCTTGAAAAAGAAAGGAGGAAAAATCTCCCAAAGCAAACATATGTTGAGAAAGGTAACATGGAGGTAAAGATTGAAGGTACACCAGGTTTTCTGTTAATGACGTAATGGAACGTGACGAAAAAGGGGCTTACTCCACATTAGCGAAAATACCGTTAAGGTTGGCCGTGGATCACATTTTGTGATAAATAATGAGCGACACTCACGTACTGACTTTACTATATGTAAGGTGTCGTATGTGCACAAATGTGAATGAGGTTTAAGTTAAGGGAAAGTGGACCGTATCGCATGCTTGAGCAACTTTATACTTAGGTCCATTGGCTGCCTGGTGACCATTGCATCTGCGATCTATTTATTGGCGATTTTATGCGAATATTGCAAAATGTTACGCCTCGACTAATACTGGGGTTCCTTCGATTATTTCAAGAAATAGTGGACCATGGCACTGAGATATCAGTGAAAAAATATTAAAAAACTGTTCCAGAGGAATGTTAGCACCACGAGGTATCTGAAAAAGCAACGCGAGCGAATCGAATTTTGATCAATGGATGAAAAGTAATTTATTTTGTCAGTTTCAACTATTGCTGAAATTCACTTAGGAGTTTAAATTCAATTTTCACAGATTTATAAATACTGTGCTAGAAAAAGTTGACGGCAAATTAAATATATATTGTTAACGATGTCTCATAAAATTTGGAATGTACGAAAATTGCGTGACACATATGCATGTGGCATTAAAAATCCAGAGCGTTAGACTCAATAATTTTCTCGGAGGTAAAAGTATTGTTAACAATTGTTAGGCACTAAAGAGGAAAGTGGTTTAAAAGTGTGGTCTTGGGTCACTTTTAAACGTGTACATATTCATTTAACAAGTGCGTAGTATTTGTTATTATTTCAGGCTTAGGGAAATATTTGAGAAAGAGAGAATACACAATAATTTTTTTAACAAAAACGAAAAGAAAGGTTTTTAGG
Source organism: Synergus japonicus (assembly GCA_900474275.1). Classification (NCBI taxonomy): domain Eukaryota; kingdom Metazoa; phylum Arthropoda; class Insecta; order Hymenoptera; family Cynipidae; genus Synergus; species Synergus japonicus. The sequence goes on from UCOH01011975.1 coordinate 145,659, forward strand.
ACCTTGTAGTCAAGAGATTACGGAAAAGCCAAAATTGAAGTATTTTTCAGGCTCTTGATCGATTGGTGATGGTCGAAGCAGAGAATGACACGGCACTCAGAAGTAAAAGAACGATTGGCTTACTGCGACAACTATTTCCAGAAATATCTCAGGTGAGAAATTTCCGCTTGGTGATTATGGGAGTCCTTGCAGACTACCTTGTAGATATTATATTAACGTCAAAAAAATCACTGATTTTCTCTGATCTTTATTGATCTTTACTGATTCCATCAATCTTCGGCTTCAATTACATTTTTCTATCTGGGCTCGAAACTTAAGTTCCGCTGACTCCCAGTCATTGACATTAGATTTATCTCATTGAAATTCTGCACCAAGCTTTCTTTATTTCCTCTTACTCTTCATCTTGTGAATACGTAATGAGTCATCTTAATCTCGAAATGTTGAATTCATATCAGATCATTTTAACCACCAAACTTCAAAAATTAATAAATAAAACAAAAACATAAATGAATCCAATGAAAATGTGAAAACTATACTTTTCGCGAAAGACCTTGACGTCCTTGACCTGCTCTAGACATTTTTACATAGTTCAAATTAAAAGGAATTATAATTTGAATTGAAGAGTTTAAGGAATTATTAAAAATCGGAAGGGACGCATTTCGCTTATCTAAGACCGATTTTAAGTGAACATTCCAATCGAGAAAGTCACTCACTTTTGCGTGTTGACTTCGCATGCCCGCTCACTCTTTTATTCATTCGCTTTATACTTATTCGCAATTCGCTGACTGTTTCGCTTATTGACCACGCGATCAAATACGATCTTATTACGCCTTCCACCAGATCATTTAAATGAAAAATACGAATCTTCTTCTCCGCGGTTACGAAACCGGAAGTTAGAAGATCGTCCCCACTCTTCCACAGTCAAAAGAGGATTATTACCACAAAAACAAACACGCGCGAAAAATTCACAAAGGCTTTCAAGTTCATCTTAGTTTTCTTGATTTATAATTTATTTCAGGCGCGATCATATCTTGATCATTTCCTTGTAAAATAAATTTAATTCTCATTAATTAACAACAAGATACATTTTAAAATCCTGGAAATTGACTTTGAATGTTTGATATGCAATAAAATTACAATTACAAAATTACAATTACAAAATTTCAGATTTACACAATGTTTTCTGGAAACAAATAAAATTTCCTTTTTATATAATTAATTTACTTTATTCTAGAATTTTTGATTCTTTCGAATCATTCGAATCATTCAAAAATGCTTTTAATTTTGATATTATTGATAAATATTATATCTTTTAATTGCTCTAGCGATCAAATAAGACAATTATTACACGAATAAAGCGGTTAATGCGAAAACGCGTAACGCCTTCACTTTCACGATTAAAAAGTGGATCGAACTTCACAACGCAATTTCCTTCTAAAATCCATGTACCTCGTGATTTTCAGAATTGAACATAATGATCATGTAGCGAATCTGAGGAAACTAATCTAATTACTCGTATTGTTTTATAGAATTGGAAAAAGAAATATTTTAGAAATAGAAAGAAATAGAGCATTTTGACGATTGTAGGAAATTCTATAATGGAATTAGAATCTATTCTTGCCAATTATTCCTTAAAAAATCGTATAAACTAAAGGAACATGTAATTTTCTTTGACTTCGCTTGGAAAATAAACATAAGATTACTCTTAATTTTCTTGCATCATCTTTGACATGTAATACTTGTCATAAATTACATACAAAATTTGTCTGTGACATGTTGACAGCTCAAAAAGAGTGATTTGACAGCTTAAACTCTTGGAAGTAACACAGGAATTATGTAGTGATTTCTCCTTGAACTTCGTCAAATTTTTATTTGAATTACCTTAAACTTAACTCAATCGAATATTGATTTAAAAATTCCAATCTGGATTATTATTAATATTTTTAAAATTATAGCAAATGAACAAACTCTCTTTAACCTCTTTAAGTTGGAAATGCCATTGAATCTGAAGTAAAAATAGCGCTCAAAAAGGCAAAGAGGATTGCAGAAACACAACTTGGCAAAACCACACACACTACATGTTTTCCATTTAAAACATATTCTATGCTTTGAAAATATTTCGAAATTTTTAACTGAATATCCAAATCGGATTCTTGGCAAGCATTGAAAGTCGAAAGCAATATTTTTCTTGTTCAAGAAATAATAAATAATTAGCTTCAAATCAGTATAGCGAGTACAGAAGCCGAAGCATCTTTAATTAAAATGTCTTGTTGACTATCAATAATCAAAATCGATTTCCACATTTTCTAAAATTGATAAAATCATCGCACTAAATCACCAGGAGCTATCATCACACTCTTCTTTTTTAAAAAAATCAACAAAAAGCGACGCAAAGCTCGCCTAATCCCATGGCACTTCTTTCCATGTTTCGTCTACTGTGCAATAAAAAAAAGGAATCATAAACGACTGAAAAAAAGTTCAATCACCCAGTCTTCGTGGTTCACCTGCATTTGACCTTCATCGACCTCGAAAAATCCATTCAGTCAAGTTCAGTACCTCGAGAAAGAAAAAGTGACGAGCTATTGTTTTCTAGATAGTCGAACAAAAGGTCAACATGATCACGACTGAACTCTTCCGCATCCTCGGCCCTGTTTTCCTGCGAGGGGCACTTGGAAAAGGTGGGGCTTCGGGAGGGGGTGAAGGGACAAAAGGAAGCAGTGGAACAACAGTGACAGTGGCAAATCCATACGAGGATGATTTCGATGATTCGTTTTCATCAAAATCATCTGGTATAAGCGAAGGTGGCTCCAAGGTTGAAATTGAATTGCCAACTTTTCCACCCGACGAAGATGAAATGGAAGCCTCAATTACTTCCACCAAAGCGTCAGAAGAATTAATTTCCGACACAACAGAAGAATCATCCTAATTTTGCGAGTCTAGAAATCATATAAATCTTCTTCCAATAAAACTAATAGAAGTATTTATATTCAGTTTCAATATTTCTACTTGGCTTACATATCTTTCTGAGAAAAACATCATTAAACAATATTTTCCACTCACTAAAATCTCTTTAACTTAAACTACATGAGGAACATTTCTTCAGAAAAAATTCTCGTTTATCTCTCTTCTCTTTTCTTCTCTTCTCTTCTTTTCTCATCTCTCATCTCTTCTTTTTTCTTTTATTACCAAGATAAAAATCTTGGCTCTCAGAATCTCCGTACATTCAGGACTACTGCGGAGCTTTTCCTTCACTTTTCTCGAATCATTGAACTTTTCTCTCAGTTTCTTTGAAGATTGATCTACATTCTCCTTTTCTCCATTTTCGACACTAAACAATTTCTTCCTACCTCTCGTAGATATTATACAATCGAGCCAAAGCGTAACAGTACGAAAATGACGGAGAGTAATGATAATAAATCAATCACTTTCCATAGATTATATTGACATTCTCAATACTGTAAGTATATGATTATAAGAAAAAGTAGTTGAAATCTTGCGTCAATAAATATTTATGTTCTTATTTTGTGAGTAGTGATTGTTCTTGTCATTTATCCCCTCGTAGAACGACGACGATTTTCTTAGGGAATTGAGCAACGATCGAGTTCGGTGAATTTTTCAAGATATTGATGAAAGGATCTTGGTGAGGGACATTCATCTCAAGGAAAAGGAACTGATCCAGGAACTAGTCTCACTTTATAGAGAGAATGTGATTGGTTGTTATTTTTAATTGATTAGCTCATTTTAGCTTCTCAATCCTTGCTATCATCTTCCACTTTCGTTTCTCAATATTCTTTTTGTTTATTTTCTTGTTGTATTGAAAAGAACCACCAGAGAATTTCCTGAAACTTATAAGAAAATTTGAAGAATATAAGGATATAAGAATAATTACATGAAATATTAGAAATTTAATCAAAGCTTGAGAGAAAGTCAATAAATTGTTACAATAAAACATTCATTGGAACACTATATTGTCTCGAAGTCTATTTAAAAAACAAACAAATAATTCTAAATTCAGTCTTGACTTTTTGTGATTCAATACATGCACCACTTTCTCTTTTGAGAAAAATGTTCTCGTATGATTTATTTGTTGACAAGAGAGTAACTTAATTTACATATAATGTAGCGTAAAATAAAATTCTTTTGAAAGTAGTACATGACTTAAAAAAATAATTTCCTAAAATTAAAATATTATTTTATTCACAATATCCATCAAATTCTACAAGTTACTGCAATATAATTCGGTTTTTTTCAATACAGTAAAATATTTTCTGTTCTCAAAATCTATTTCTTCGAAGTCAAAAATCGTGAAAGTACTCAAGACGATACACACGATCTATCCCATTTTAATCAAATGGGACTCACATTTAATAATTATTAAAAAAAAGGGCGTTGATTCATCTCCTCATCATTTGAAATTCGATCATTTGAATGCTTTTTTTATTTTCTACTAGTGTTTAATTTCTATTAAAATAAGAAATTAATTGCTTGTCGGAAGCAGAAACTTGTAGAGCAGTGTTCTGCAAGTATAATAATTGACATTACCAAATTAATTATTCCATAATAGTAATAAAACTTTCGCTTGTCGATTTGAGGAAATCCTCTAACCTTCTGATGCAAAAGAAGTTTAATGAATCGTGTCTCATTTGCACGCGACTGAAAATTGTTGAGTAATAATTCATTTTAAATAAAACAAAAGTGTAATTCAAAAGAGTAAAATTAAAAAATCTTAATTTGTTTTAATTGTTTAAATTGATATAGATGTTAATTGTATTTTCTGTAAAATAATATTATTTATGCCTGTCATTCTTGTATCTGACATATACAGCATTTTTGTATCTGCATGTCATCTAATTAACTCCATTATTAAATAACAACTACAAGACGTTGTATAAACACGTGTGAACACGTTTTGTTAACATTTTTTTAATGTGTCTCTTAATTAAGAGATTTAACATTTATGTTGCTGTATAGATTAGTCAATTTTGTGACTTACAAAAAATGTGGCAAGAGTCTCATATTTATTGCTACAGCCCAGACAAGTATTTTTCTAGAAATAGTATTAATTCCCGATATTGATATTCCGATCTATTTTATGCCAATATTCTGAATATTTAATATCTTGTTTCCCAAGAGATACGAAATATCAATATTAAAAGTTGATACATTTTCTAGAAAAGTTGCAATATAAATCTTAATTAAAAGAATAATGCGAATTTTCTTCCAGGACGTAAATCCCGAGTCAGAAAATCAAGTCAGTGAAGTAGGAGGAGGAGGAAGAAGAGAAGATCATCAAGAATCAGTAGCAGAATCTCAAAACAACGAAGTTCGAGTTCAATTTGCAGATGAAACACCAAAAGATGCAGCAGATGCAGCCTCAGAACAGGAACTCGCACCCCTTGAAGACATCGAAGTTAGCGATGATGAAAACCGAAATAAAAGATTCCTCAACTTTGGTCTCAGCGGTGCAGCTGGAGGTGGTGCAGCCGCTGGAGGTGGAAGCGGTGCTGGATCTGGCAATTTTCTCTTCGACATCGTCAGGGTGAGTTCAACTCTCGATCTTCTTTGTAAATTAAAAAATTTCAGGATCAACATTTCTATGATAATCTGACGGTTTAAAAAATTCTCCCATTCTACTAAACTTCTTCCGCCTATAAAGAAAGTCCCCAAAAGAAAAAAACTACAATCACTATCCCATTCCTGGCTGAATAATCGTGTTTAATAGCTTCTTTAAAAAGCATAATAAAATGAGTGAAAAGTACTTACATATAAATTACTAAGGACAATTTTGCATTTAAAAGGATAGCGTGTCAAGGTAGCTATTTACATAGTTCGATTTATGGACATTGGATTTCAATTGATTCACGTATCGTTTTGTGAAGGTTGCTTCATTCAAGTTTTTTTAGTATAAAATTGTCTGGTATTGAGAATTGAGCATTCGATAATAATGATAAATCAATTGTCTTGTTCAAGTGCTGCTAATGATTAATACCAATAATCTTTAATGAGTAGTTTTCCTCATTCAAAAATATATTTTCTTTCGCGATCGAATCAGCATCGAAAGTTATAAATAAGAGAAGGGCGTATAGACTAGATATCGTAGACAGTAGACGGTGAAAGTCTAAACTAAATCGCCATATTAGTTGTCTGGTTTCCGTTCCAAGGTTTTGTGACCTCCTAGCCCGAAGCTGACCGCGTTGAGGAAGATGACTTGATTATGCAGACTGTGAAAGCAACCTGTGACTTCGTTTCAAACCTCTGATCTTTTATGCAAATTTTTCTAACGACTGCTCAATAATAACTTCATTATCTTGCTTACAACCTGCGAAAGTGAGAATACCATTTTCTTAAAGCGATGGAAAGCGCCTCCAAGTCAAACATCATACTCTTACTAAGAATTATTTATTGCTTTAAAAAAAGCGACAGTCAAAGTAAAATAACTTTTCCAGCATATATTTTATTTTATGATCCATATTTAACCGACCTAGTTTTGAAACCTCTGTTCTAGTTATGAGTCCTTTATTAACATATTACGTGTCATAATTTTTGCAAGGCATAGAATTCGCCAATGCCTAGAAAGATCTAGTTTCTGTAGTATTAAAATTTAAACAGTCGAAGAGAAAAACTAACATTAAATCGTGTAAAAATAATACCTCTATGAACGAGCGAGCCACAAAGAGCAACGATATCGCTGCCAGGAATTTCGCCTGTCGCTCCCAGAATTAGCGGAACGACTTTTTGCGAAATATCTCGGTTGACGAGATTGATCGTAAACCACCTATATTCATTATTTCAAATTAAAAAAAAATTAATAATACATTTTTCGATTTGTGAAAAGCTAGATGAATAAGCCTTTTATGCAACTAACAACACTTTACTTTTCTATAACACGATTATCAGCCTCCTTCCTGAGGCCATTTATACCATAGTAATATTTACTATACAGTAGATTTTACTACACTTCTGATTGGCTACAAAGCATAGTAGAATCTACTGTATAGTAAAAACTTATCACGGTGTAAACTATATCTCCCTGATTAATTTCCCATTCTCATGAAGAGTTCTCGTAATGGAATAATACGAATGTGATTGAGTTTTATAAAATAAAACGGAGGATTGATGTACCAGCAATGAAATGATGACCAGTGGAAGGATGAAGACGGGGCCTAATAACAATTTTCAGCAACTACGATTTATGGATGTTTGGAAACATCGATTCGCGGCTTGAATTTCTTTGCAGTGACCGATAATGAGGAGAAAAAAGAAATAAAACAATGATCGTCTGTCTCCCTAGCAAGCAGCCGACGGGGCGGCAAGAGCGGCGGGCACAGTGTACCGCGTGGTAGCCGGTACACAGAGCCTAGGGCTGGGCCTAAGCGCATCTCGTGATGTGGGCCCTGCTCCCCCACCCGCCGCCCCAGCTGCACCAAGTGCACCCCCTGCACCGGGTGCTCCCCCTGCGCCAGCTGCCCCAGCTGCCCCAGCAGCCCCAGCCGCCCCTGCGCCCGGAAACGCCACGAGACCAGCGGTACGCCAATCCTTCCTACCAACGTCACTGCCACCAACTTCACCACCAAAATCACACTTTTGACACCAAATTTTGTAAATTTTCAATTAAACTTCAAAATTTCATTTCTTTGTAGGGGCAAAAGTACAATAAAAGCCCTATTTCATATTTTGTTGTGGTAAAAGTATTATCAGAGTCCTATTTCATTTTTTGTTGGGAAAAAAATACTATCAGAGTCCTATTTTATTTTTCGTAGAGGTAAAAGAAAAAAAGTTTTAAAAAAGTCCTATTTCATTTGTTCCTGGGGCAAAAGTACTGTAAAAGTTCAATGTCATTTCTTTTTATAGAAAAAAAAAAATAAGCATACAAAACACAAAACACTTGACAGATTTGCATAAATACACAAAAATTGCACTGAATCTTCTCTCATTCATTCTATACTAGCTATACTTGCAACTGTTAAGGCAGAAGAAGCACCCTACCTGAAAAGCAAACACTAATTGCACGTAGCTGTTAATTACTTGCTCGTAGCACTTCTTTAACACTTCACTCGAAGTCACAACTGCCTTATAATCACATTTCACGTACTACTTTTATGGTATCTTCGATACTAGCTTTTCAGTCGACAGACTTTGTCGATAATAACAGTTTACTCTTATCCCTTTCTTTCTACCCTCCTTTCTAAAAATCTAAATAAATTTCTTTTCTTTCATTTCAAGCATCTTTCTTTTCTTTCTCTAACTTTCTACTCTTTTTCTAATTCTTTCCTCTTTTTTTTCTAATAATCTTTACTTATTTCTTCTATTTATTTCTTCTATCTATTCTCTTATTTCTTTTATGTTACCTGCCTGTGACTATCAATACTTCTTTTTCTTCATATGCATGGATTACGTATCAAGAACTCTTCTGTTATCTTATTATCTACTTCTACAATTCTAATACACATTTTGTTACTTATATTCGTGTGTGAGTAACGTAATTGTTATTATATATTATTTGATAACAAAGTGAAACGAAAATATGAAAATTGTTGCAGAAGTCTCTTGATATGTGATACGGATTTTTTGCATTCTCCCAGTTTCCATTTTCCGCTGTCCTACGAACTTTTACATCATTTCTCATCTTCATTTTCTGATTTCATTTCATAGAGAATAGAGTTGTAGTACTTGAACAATACGTAATTTTATGGATAAACTAAGAAGTCGCAATTTTAGAAAGTATCGAGGATGAGGATGATTAAAATAAATCAATAAGCTGATAATCTAATTTAATTTTCAGAAGAACCATGTTGAGAAAAGGACAAAAAAAAGGTTTTTTAAAACCTTCATCTTTGATTGAATTTTGCAATAATTTTCGGAAATGTCAACTTATTATGGGATAATAAGTTCCACCTCAGATACATTTTTCTATATTCAATTCATTAAAGTATTTATAATGCAATAAAGTGCAACTTCTCAAGTACTACAAACATCAGAGTTGCGATTTCGGTTAGATTAAGGACCTAAATTTAATTTATTAATTAAATATCAAATGTATTGATATCTAATATATGTGCCATGTATTCAATAGTATTTTTTACTCTCAGTGCATAATGGATTAATTATTTTACTGATTATTAATCTAAATCGTAACTCAATTTATCATATTTACCAGCAACTTTCATCTGACTGCTCTAATCGTTTCACCTCCAAATTTTCCAAAAAAATTCATCCAACCCAAATCCATTGCTATCCAGACGTTCCACTCTGCCAACGGTCCCGACGCAACGCTGACAATCACCGCTGACAAAAAAAAAAAAAAAAAAAAAAAAAAACTTGGCGAACCAACGGCTGATGGACTTCTCGTCTGGGCCCTTCGGGATATTCATCACGAATTACTATCGATTCTTGTTGTTATCCGTCTTAGATTTGTGCACCGTATTATTAGCGAAGTATCTTTCGTCATTAGATAAAAAAATGGGCAGGCGATCAGGTCGCGGGCCCATATCAAATTTTGAAATTTACTCAATTTAAAATACCAGTTGATTACAATTTCAAACTCGCGATATTAAAAAACATTCAAATTTCATTTAAACCTTGTTTAATTAAATCAAAAGAATTAATTATAGAATTAATTTCAAAGTTGGAATAAATAATCGCGCTTGAGTCGCCTGCCTTTTTTCCCTGCACCAAATTCTCGCTGTCTATTCAATGAAAGTCCAGTGATTATGTCAATTTTCATAAAACTTTTAACCGAATATTCTGGGAAAATTTGATCCAGGTGGATGTATATTTTTTTGTAGTGCAAATTATTTTTTGTAGAGGTATTTCCACGTCCAAAGGTCATATTCGTAGTGTGCTGGCGCGAATTCCGCGAATATAGTTTCCTTTTTTAATTTGAAAAAAACCTCGTTTCAAAAAAAAAAAAAAAACAAAAAACAAAAAAAAAAGAAGGAGATCGCTTTGAACTATGAAAAATCGTGAACAGCATACTGCGAAAGGCCGTTCGTAATGGCGTAATGGTTTTATAATTAGTGTCACTTTAGTTCTGGCGAACACTGTCTGTCTTTTGGAATTTTCAAAGACGAAGGAGCACTTTAAAAGAAGGATCGTAGCAGCAGGATCGATGGATTTAGCCGCAAGGATTAAGGATTTAGCACCGTAGTGTCGGGAGCGCTGGAGCTGGACGTGGAGCCGCAACTGTACATTCCTAGTTACTCCCAAGAAATCCTGCATTGCCTTCTTGAATTACCCTTGACCTTCACCTCCCAGCACAACTAATTCTGACACGCGCTGATTACAGTTGGTCGCCGGAAGCGGAGGCGGAAGCGCGCAGCCAGCAGACCCAGCAGCGGGCGCACCTACACCAGGAGGAGGAATGGAAGCTGTCCCTGGACCAATCACGAGGCTTTTCGTCATTGCAAATCGAGGAATTTCGAACCTTATTCAAGATTTGATTCTTGTAAGTATAAAATAATGCTCTATTTTTCACATGAAAAAAAAAATCATAATTCTATTCTTGCAAAATAATACAAATCGGGTGTAAAATTACTGGGAATTTTTCTACCCACATGTCAGATTTCAGCCACTTTTCATTTGCAGAATGCTAATTAGAAAATTATTGCACAAGGGACATGTAATACAAAAAAACTGCTCTCAGGTCGCGGACAGTTAAATTAGCTTATTTGCTAGCTGATTACAACGAGTTTATGAAACTCGTTCACTTTCAAATACTGCTGTTTGCGACAAGAATTTAAATTTTCCAGTTCTATTGACACTAAGCATGTCCACTACTTTTATTTATAATGATAACCTTACTTAGGGGTTAATTACCATCAGTGACGCAATATGTAACCCCCAGGAAACCGGAAAATTATGTCCTATCATGTACTATTAAGGGCGTTGGCCTCAAGTGTTAAGCTTAAAATTTCATTCTCCATTTTACTCAACGAAAATTATCAATAGATAGTTTTTTCGCTCTGTAGCGCTAATCTTTTTTCAAATATAAAACTGCGTACAGAGCGAAACAATATTTAATTTCGATACTTTTAGCATAAAACGAAGAATTCAAAATCAAACTTCAAAATTCAATACTTTCATTTTATTTAAAAAATACTTGAATTAGATATTTTCGAGCTCTGTGCGCATAATTCTAGTTAAAAATTGATTAATTCTACATAGGGAAGAAATTACAATTTTAATATCTGTTAAGTAAAATGAAGAAATCGAATTTTTAGATTAAAACTTGGCTCCAACACCTTTAATCAAAATTTTTCTACTATAATTTTTTACTACAATTTCATTCACTTTCAACCAATAGTAGCAAACGGAATCCTACCAACGACATTTTAATTTATATGTACGCTTCATAATAGTGATTAGACACAGTCTTGTAAAAGCACGTATTTGCCATCCTGTTTGACTTGAAGAGCCTTCAAGTACTTTCTTTTACTGATGTCTTCATTCCTTTATTATTTCTCACGATCACTTGTAAACTCAATATACTTTTCTTGTTAAAAAAAAATTATATTATTAAATAGACAATAATATATTGAATCTTTATTATTATTCTTGACTAAGAATTATCATAAATACAATACAATATAATTGTTCTGTACAATAATTAAATAATCATCTTTTAGTTATTTTTTTCTGATAACTTGGTGCAATATCAGTTTTGATTCTTGAAATAAAATATAAAAATACCAATTTATGAAAGATTTAATTATGTGTGATAATTAAAACCAAAAAGGTGGCAAAAGCGAAGCTGAAATGTTCCAGATCTAGTCTCCAATTACATAATGAGCCTCAGATCGATGGAAAGCAAAAATACACGCGACTTTCTCTATGAAATAGCTCGTCCATTTGCCGGTTGACTTATGCAAGTTCCGCGGCTGTTCGCTCCTGGCACGCGAGAACTGACCCGAAAACTTCTACCAAATTACATTGACATGTCATCAAAAGTTCATTCCCCGAAGTTTCAACTTATGTCAGAAAAATTGAAAAAATATTGCCTTTCCTTGTAGAAAAAGAATCTAATGTGTGTTTATAGAGTCAACACGTAACACACTGACATTCTCTTTAAAGCGAACAAAAATGATATTTCCTATATTATAAAACACAATGTAGAATAGTATTTATGAAAATTGAGACCCTTCAATTCGAAATCGTTTACGCTTCGCTTCAGTAATATCAATCTTTTTTCAGAGACGTACTTGACGCAGACAAAGCGAATCACCTGAAGCGAAAAAATCCCATTAATAGTTTCACCTCTCCATACGCAATAACTATATCATATCATTGTAGACTAACAAAGAATTATTTCCGTAATCAAGTTTAATTAAACAGAGTCTTCAGTAACAAATAATGCTGCAAACGCTCTGCAATCACGAAGCAATAGGAAAGTGTTATAATTCGATTACATTTTTATTATTACTCGTGCTGCAATAATCGACATAGAAAATGAAATCACATACAAAGGATTTCACTTATAATGAGAAATTTAAAAATGTTATAATCAAAGTACCTGAAATATTGAGGAAAAGTTGGATTTACTTCGACTTTGAATCAAAGAGATAATCTACTGAGATCGTCTTACAAGGCAAAGATTAATCTACTGAAATCACATTGTTATTATGAATTGGTTCTAGTCACGAGAGAATCAAACTACTTTGATGAAACAGTGTTTCTATTATTACTATTTTCCACAATTAATTTAAAGAGGTTGAAACAGTAGTGAAAATTAGATTAATAAAATATCTTTTAATTTATCATTTTTTATCCAGTGGACGATTCTTACTGATTAATATTGAAAATATTATGAATATTTAATTATTAAATTTGGTTAAAAACATTTTTAATTAATTAACGAAAATTTTTCAGCGTATGGCGGCCACTAGTGAGCGAATTGTCAATTTCAAGGCGCGATTGATCACCTCCATCATCTAGAAAAAATCCAGTTTAGGAAGCTCACAACGCAAAAATAGGAAAAGCTGAGATTTGATGATCCTCCTCAGCCATCGGGGACCATCGAAAAATTGCCGGAGGATTTTAAGGCCACAGTGAAGGCATTCTTGCCCCTCATACCTGAAATCCAAATTGACAATGTTTTATCGGAGAATCGCCGACAAAGCAAAGGAACTTCACCACAAATTCCCTAAATTATAGTTTTTTATTCCCCACCCAAGAAAATGTTTCGTCGAAACAGTCAAATCGCAAATTTAAGCTTTAATTCTAATCTTTGCTTCGACGAAACTTCATTTTTCATCAAGCTCTCTTACTTATCCACATATTATTCGTTCTGTAATTCGAATGTTTAAAAAGAAGAAGGTAGACAATTTTTTGTAAACGCAGAAATTTTGAACAAAGTCCAACGAATTATAAAAATAGTGAATAAGATCTTTCCTGATAAAAATGTTATATGCGAAAGTTTCAAACTTTTATTCAAAAAGTATTTAATATCATCTTTCATTATACTTTTAGAATTAAAGTTTGTATAATTTTCTCTTTTGAATTAATAGCTTGCAAAACAATTGTTGGAAAGGCTCAATAATGTTAGCAATTTTTTATTTTCGTTATAATAATAATAAGAGAGCAGAATGCAAGACGCATTCGATTAAATTAAATATGTTAATTGCTCAGATACTGTGCATTGTCGTACAGTTATTTTAATTATTATTAATTTGATCGTTTGCGAGATGTCCTCCATCTTTTTTAAACTTCGACGAATTTATCATCGTCGAAAATCGAAAAGAATGTTGGACTATGTGATAGTTGTCTCGTTGTTCGTTGGTAATTTATAGAAAGCTTCATTTGATTCCGCAAAAAATTCTTTTGAAATTCTATACAAAAAAAATACTATAAAATGTTACCAAAATGTTTCTTCTCCAAAAAAAAAATATATTATTGTGAAATTGAGGATGTGATTTATTAAGAAACTAGGTTTATGATTCAGTTTTTTTTTAAATCAAAAGAATTTTTGAGGAATTGAAAAATTTTTCTGAGCAACGGCTAAAAATCAGCCAGAAACACGAAACATTGTATATAGTATTTGCTGCAACAGTGCCAGGCATTAGTTGTTTTTACCATTTATTATATTGTAGATTCCACCCGCGATCTTCTTATATATCAATTTTATTAAAAGGCTGTTGAAAACCTTAAGATCTAAAACGCGGACATGACGAGGCTTGGAATCCATCAAATACACCAATTTAATGAAAATTTCACGCGAAACTTAAATTTAATTGCCAGGGAAATTAACTTTTCCATTTTTTAAATCATTTTTTTCTGTTTTGTCGTGAAATTTTTCAAAAAGAAATTTCGACATCACCTCAATCACTTAACGATAGGGTGTACCTATTTTTAGTTAGGTTGATAGAATCATCCCCAGTGTACATGGACTTTGTTATTTTGTAGTGTAAATAAATATTATTGTAATAAAATTTAATAAATGTGTTAATTTATTCGTCCATCGATTATGCTAAGAATTTCCAAAAGTCTCTGAATTTCAACTTGAAAGTTTAAAATCAAATCATGATTTAATTAAAATATAAATAAAAAACCATATTTACATAAACGATGAGTTTTTATTGTACAAATAATGATTGTACAAAAATATACCTAATTTCTCAGTTTGGCGAGTAAGTCGCTTCGATGCTTCATTAATATAAATATTATATTATCCATACCGAATTTGTAACCTAAAGAAATAAAAACAACACTTATAGGTAACAGAAAATTCAATTAAATAATTGCGTAGTAATAATTACACAACTATTAAAATACCATGTTCCAGTCTTAAACGCTTCTTGAAATAGAAATATTTTTAGACTAATAACAGCTAATAACATAAAAATCTAATACTTATTTGAAATGTTCATCCATTCATTTCACACGTTTTTATTGTCTTATTTTATTGCACACTCCCCTATTTTTATAAATACTTAAAAACAAACTGGAACGGGTAATTTATAGGCTTTAAATGCTATTTGTTTAAAAAGATAAATAAAATGACAGAAGAGGACAGAAACGCTTTTCAAAAATCCTGAAACTATAACGAAAACAATTTAATTTCATTCTATTCAAGTCTACCATTTGCAAAACAAAAAAATTTACAAATCGTGCAAATTAGAAACAAATCATAATTTTGACCATTGATTTAACAAATAAACATTTTTTAGGAATTGCAAATTAATAAAAATTTATGTAGGATTGTCTCCAGCGATTAGATCTGTCCCCTGGTCATCGAGAACGATCTCTTCATCACAGGAGCCCCAGCGATGATGCTATGGAGGCGTTTTTAAAATTGCCTCTTCATTTTCAGAAACTCCCACATAAACTGTATCTCCAAGTCGAACAGTGGCATTTGAACTTCGTAACCCTAAATGTATTCCCATCACGGGACTGTCGCCTGTGTAAGGTCGCAATTCAGGATCTGTTATTTGTCGGTATCTGGAAATTCAAAAAATTGTTAAACATTTTAAAATACGTGTACAGTTTTTAGATTTATTTATTTTATTTATTTACGATTTTAGTGTTTTCAGAGGTTCAACTTTAGAATTCTTTTTCCCAGTTTCTGGATTCACAGTAGTAAATATACATCTTGTGCAGGGTTTCACATTTCGGAAAACAATTTTTCCAATTTTGATCCAATCCCAGTAATCTTCTTCAAGAACTTCCGCTCCCTTCACAACAAAATTCATTCGGAAATTCAACGGATTTACTGGCTCTTCCAAACGATTATTTAAATCCACAATCGATGCTTCATTCAGTAAAGTATAACTCGTGCAGTCTGGATAAGCTCCCTAAAAAATAAGATACAAATTAGTTTGATAATTTCCTTCCTCAATTTTCGTGGCCCTTATACAACTGGAAAACAATATCGGTAAGAAAAAATTCTAAATAATAAGCGTGTAGTGGATTAGACACAAGATAATTTTTTATAAACACCCTTTGTACTCGTTTCATTCAATTCAATTCTATTCCATATAAATTGAACATTAGCTTATCGAAGCGAGAAATCGCTCTTCATGCACATTGTAAGACACGATCGAAAGTGAATAAAGTGGGTATTCTTCTGAGAGGTTCCAGCAATCACAGTAAATAGTATCACCATAAAATCATAGTGATTTCCAAGGATGTCCCAGAACTCAAGAATGAAGTAGAGTGCATCATTCCAGATGGTGTCCCGTTAGCCTCAAGGATTGTTGAAAGCTGCCAATAAGTGCTGGAAATGGTCCAATAAAAAGAAAAAGAAAAATGAATAAACTGACCGTGTCGATGGTGTCTGTCAGCGGGAAGGCCTTGTTTTTCGTTCGCACTTCTCGAGATGGTCGCTCTAACGGATAATAAACGAGTCTGAGACCAACATCTTCTTGAAGAAGAAAACGGGACAGCCACCTAGCAACTTCCTCCCCACAATCACAGGCATGTACAGCCTGACCCCAAACTGCAGCGCGGAAACCTTTTCCTCGCACCCTGGCAAGGTCGATTGAAACTGACATCATCCCTGGGGCACGAAGTGTTAAAACGGATCCGGCAACACTTGGCGAAATCTGAAAAATAATTAATTAATATAAGAAGATCAGAGATTCTAATAGAGGACAAATATTTTGTCTCTTATGTACTTGAAGTAATGCTACCTTGCTAACAGGAACAGTCATTATGATTTTATGTGCAACAGATGTTCAACAGTCTCTTAATCATTCTACAAGTGACATTAATGTCAAAATCGCAGTTAGTAAATTAATGTTAAAGCCGTTAAGCACATCGTGCATTCTGTGGCTGTAGATCACATACTCTAATCAATGTGCACAGTAATCGCAGCCGTCCGGTCATTCTTTTCTTGCACATCTTTCTGGGTTGTTAACTTAGCGGTCTCGAAAGATCGATTATCTTATATACACATTTCCCTTTTTCTTTTTCTTCTTCTTATTTTTAATTTATACTCATATATATATATATATACATATAATACCTTTAGAGACAATTTATAACGGTTGAATGAAGCGAATATCCGCCGGATGATAATTGATGAAACCCATCAACAGTATTATTAAAACGCCTATTAATCTCTATAAATTTCTTATTAATCGGCCTAATAAATTTGCAATGCCAGAGAAAATTAAATTGTGGGCGAATAGAAAGCCGTGAGGCGTTCATCTTCAAAGGAATATAAGTTTGCATCTTTCACCATCATATAAATATGTAATTAATCAAAAAAAAAGTTTACATTTCTCTCATGATTTTATGAAGGATGTGAAAAAGTGAAACCACTCTAATTTTAGTACACGGTTATATTTAGAGAGTTTGGGATAATTAAATTGTATTACTGTTCCTTTTTAACGGTATAAGTAGACTTTTAATTTTTCGTCAAATTGGTAATTAGCATTAACAGTTTCTATACTATAGATGCAGAGTCTGGAAAATGTGCTTGAAGCAGTGATTTATTGATAGTCTAGCCTCAATATCCACTCGGGAATGGTAATTTCCGATAATGTACATTGTGCTGGTATCACAGAGCATGAATAATTGGCAAATTAAATTAGCACCAACCTGAACCATTCTGGGCAATTGTCTGCCAGTGACAAACTGGCCATTGAGATCGATGACCATGAGGGTTCTATCTCTGAGCCAACCGGATTTGAGACCCAGAGGGGTGCATTCCATCTCGGTCATTCGAATAGGACCGAGGGATTTCACCGGAAAACAGATTAAATCACTAAGTTCCCCAACTTTTCGCCATCGAGAAGGTGGTTGGTCTTTTTGTCTTCGGGTCCACCACCACCAGACGAAAATAACTGCCGTACTGGCTCCCACAGCCGCTGCTGTTACATATGCCAGTCTGGATCTGTCTGTAGTATAAAATCAGATAAAATATTATAATAATTAGACAACATGATAAAAACAGTAATCAAGCAGTCACATACACTGTTTCCTGGAGATAGAGAAAATTTCGAAATTACAACTATGGCTTTGAATCAAAGTTGATATAATTCTATGCAATAGGTCCACAAATTGCTTACATTAGAAATGAGAGGTGGGAAGATGCATTGTGATTATTTGTCTGCTGTCTGCATTCTTCAATTAGCATCAGTTACAAAATCATGGAGACGATAAGATTAGATATCTCTGTTATGTACACTATTTACATTTTCCCAGATAATACAAACGAAATTTAATTGTCCTAACAAGCTTCTCAAAGCTGAATTCATAATTATTTTCTATTTTTGATGCACTTACTCCATAACTCTTGAATAAGATATAGTTTTTTGGAAAATTAATAATAATATTTATCTTTCGTCTCACACTGAATGTCGGAAGACTATGACCTACGATTTTAACATATCAAGACTGTTGAATACTAAAGTCCCTGTTCCTGAACGATGCACATGAGGCTTTCATTATTACGGGCCTAAATTCACGTGCAACAGAGCATAAAGCTCGAATGTTCGTTTTCATTGAATCGCTTATGCTCAAAAACCTCAAAAGAAATAAAATTCATGAGAGAAGGCATGACATGATACTAAGCAACGTAATTTAAAAATAAAATACAAAAAACAAACCAGGAGGAGGAAATAAAAATGCTAAGAAAAAAGTGACCAAAAGGAAAAAAGAAAATAATGTACTTGTTGAACAACGTCAGGTAGATAATCTTTATAGTTTTGTTCCAGACGTTATATTAGCATCTTGACGCTAGTAGCACAAAAAAATAAACGCGTCAATGATGTAACACTAATACTATAAATATATTTCTTATCGATGAGATGCACTTCGGTGTGACCCCGAGAGATAAATAATTATAGTGATTCTTAATAAAAACACTATTGAAAAAAGATGACAGTCCAGACGTAAGATGCTGGTAACTCATGAACGAAAAATTCAATTTATTTATTTGAACTCAAAGGAATATTGTGAACGTAATTTTATTTGTTTAATACTGTTATAAATACTGATACTCCAGGAAATCAATAATATAGCAATCGGACATTACTCTTACCAAGAAGTCAATAAACCCATAACAATCATATTTTTAAATTTTCAAGGAGCAATTCAAGACTTCTCTTGATTTATTTTTAAATAAAATATTCCTGAAGAAACTTTTAATAGATTATAATTTATATGAGTAAGAAAAGTCAGAAGATAAAATCAATAGCTCAATATTTCAGATGGACTTCATAATAATGTCTGAAGAGTTAAGTCAAAGGAGAGTTCAACATATTAACTTTTTATGAAAAATATTCTAGTAATTTTTATATTCAGCTTGTGCATAGTACAAAAAAAATTGAATAAAAAATTTGCAATAAACAGAAGATAAAAATTAGTTAATATCTAATTTAAGAATGCATAATTTCTCAACTCTTGAGATTCAAATCATGACAGCAATTTGTGGTTTGTAGGGTCATTCCACCAATTTAAAAGCCGCAAAATTTCATTGGCGTAAGTTAAAGAGTATATTTAACATAAAAATCAGCGAAATAATTTTATTTTATAGCTCCTTTGCAATTTTATTGTATTTTATAAATAGAACAATAAAAAAACAAGTAATTAACGAAGAGTAATTACAATTCGAAAATAAATCTATTGTTTTCTCCTAGGAAAAATGGCGCCATTAATTAAAAATACAGTAAAGTAGTAATATGAAAATCAAAAATACTTACCCATGATTATAGAAAGATCCTTGCCCAAGTGGGCGTGAAAAAACACACCCAAAATTTATACAAGAATAAAAGTAGTTATTTTTTAACACCGAGTTTAAGCCGAAAGCCGGCGATTCCGCAGATGGTCTGAGGAATACTGAATCTGAAGGTAGTAAGTGTACTTCTTGGAGGTAGAAGCACGCGCCGTCTTTTCTCAAAGACACCGTTATCTACCCACTACGTTATATTTTGCTATCTTTTTCATTGTAGTAAGACATGCTTCACCGACACGTGTGTAAAATCTGTCTGTGGTCTGCTCTTCCATCTGCTGCTCATCCAAAGGAAACACTGACACGCAACTTTCCTTAGGGAAAGAATACACATGCGCAAAGGGTTCCCTCATAGACTTTAATAATCGACCGAACATGAGAGTCATGAAATATGTACACAATTACGCATTTAAACTTCAAACTTTTTTCATGTCAGGAGCTAATTCGAGCCTGGGAATAAAGTTCAGCGCGGAAATGAGAATTATTCATAGATTCTTACTGTTAGAAATAAAAGAATCTCAAAATAACAGAAAATCCAAGAAAGAAGATCGAGATATATGTGAGAAATTAGTATTTAGTTATAAATTAATTTATCAATATGATAATTAATTATCATCAACGAGAAGTGCGACACCTCCCACCAAAAATTCAAACATGATCCTTTCACTCCTTGCTTGAACTCCAGGTGGTGGGCGTCTTATCTCCGGTATAATTATTAATTATATATTAATTAGATATCAATAAATGGTATGTAAATGCTAAAAAAATGTTGTTATTGATTCCCCTTTTGATTTATAACTGATTTTTTATTGAATATTCCTATGAGAGTCGACACATCCGTACCACTGAAATCTTATTTGTAGCACTTAGCATCGGCGAACGCTAACCCGAGATCTGAAGACGGATTCTCACTTTCTCTTTCGCCCGAAATAAATTTCAACAATCAATGAACAATGTAACAATGGTTACAATGAAATTTCGTACAAATACCACAAAGATTATGTTGAACGTGCATAGGAAGCTGGATTTTCACAAATTATTATTGGGGAGATGAAAAATGGAGGGTGCATTATTATCAGAGAGATTATTATTAAAACTACGAATTGGAAAACTAGAGCTGTTCTACAATAGTTTTAAAGTATAACTGTTCCGGAACAAATATTTGTTCTAAGATAAAAAAATAGATTTATATTACATTCATCAGATACATAAACATCCGTTATTTCTGAAAGCAGAAAAGTAATAATAATTTTATGATCTTCATTAACTTATTTCTAGAGCAGTAAATTCTGCGTTAATGAACATTTGCATGTTGTAAAAGAGTGAACATGTACAGTGACCGTTGGGAAATTGATATGGTCAGTAGTAACATTTTAATGAGGGTTTACGCATAATTGCTAATGCAGGGTGTCTACTAAAAGCGTGTGATAAAATTCCCGTATATTTCCCGCAAACTTTTTCCAAATTCCCGTATTAAAAAATTGTTCTATGATATGTTCCTATAAAAATGGGAATTCTTATTAATACAAAATATTCAGAAGATAAAACTCTAAAAAATTAATTTTGCAATGTTTATGTGAAACGACAATTTAAAATAACTTCCCCTTAAAGAATTTACAGTATTGAAATTCATTACAGTAAACGCAAAACATTCTCACAACCCTTCTATATAAATTTCAACCCCCTATTCAGATAAAAAATCACACAAGTGTAATTTTTTATAACATCCTTTACCTAAGATATCATGTATGAATTTTGAGCATTTTATGACAAAGGATGACAAAAAACGTTTTATCTCTAGCGAAAAAACACCAAATTCCTGAAGTTTAAAATTCCCGAAAGAAAATAATAATATTAAAATTTAAAATTCCCGAAATTTTGGGAATTTTCTGTATCAAAAATATTTTTCGCGAATTTTTAACTTCGGAAATTTTAACCCTTAGCTGCCACACTTCACGAAAATAACATAGCTGCCACACTGGGGCATTTCGTAACCCGCTGGATAAAAAATTGTGTTGCGAAGCAACTATTGATTTTCTCGACTTAAAAAAAATTTTCTAGTAATTTTTAAGAGTTATTATTTTAGAAGACTCACTGGATAGATTTATGGAAAAAAAAATATTTAGTATTAATAAAAAATGTTTATATGAAGTGGTAAAAATTGAATGGGGCCGAAAAATAAAATATCCTGGGGCCACATCGACACCAGTGTGTCATCTAAGGGTTAAATTTCGGTTAGTTTACGTGATCCCCTATTTATAAAAATATTTATTATCGCAAAAATAAAGTTGGGAAAACTAAATTGCTCTTATGGTAAAGTATATTCAATTTAAATTTCCCGCGTAATCTAGGAAAACGATACTAGCGCCTCTTACATCACGATTCATAACTGTATCTGGAATGCTTCCATAATGCTTCTGTTCACTTAGCGTGGCGTGCCTCTACTTGCAACAACTTGCATCTTGCATGCGTCAGAAAATATATTCTTTGTTATCAGTCTTTGTTTTGGATAACATACTTCTAAATATCAAGTGGGTGTTTCGTTCGTTTCGACATCATTTCAGCTGTTAGAATTATTAGTTAACAAATCAGATGCAAATTAATCCGATTTTCAATGTAAAATTAGATAAAGTGAACAAGAGGACAAACAGTGTTGTCCAATATTTGTGAAGATCCTGAAGTGCATTATTCTCTGCTCGTTTAATTACCATTCAATAAAAAGGTTAGTCATCTTCCTATTATTTTACTAACGACAACACTATAAAATCTAAAAAGTCTGTACTAATACATTCGTCTCTAATTGTCTTTTGCCTTCTGTGGCGTCTACCTCATAGCAACAGTAAATGCAACTGAGGTTATAAACGTCATCCTACCATTTAATTAAAATGATTAAAATTCATTTACTCATTGCTTATCTTCAATATTTGTGCAGATTCAGTTTTTAATGTGTTTTATTGATTTTCTACTTACTCTTGTGTATTCCATATTGTGGATTCAATCTCTGCATCTTTCATTTTCTCTTTACCTTATGACGTTTGTGAACTTTGACTGAAAATCTGTGAATCACAAATTTACGTCTATTAATCATAGTATTAAACTTTCACAAAGTCGAAAAATAATTATGAATTTTAAGGGTGTTGGAGCCAAGTTCTAATCTAAAAATTCGATTTCTTCATTTTACTCAACAAATATTAAATTTGAAATTTTTTCCCTTTGTAGCATTAATCAACTTTTAAATAGAATTATGCGTACAGAGCGAGAAAATATCTAATTCAGATATTTTTTAAGTAAAATGAAAATATTCAATTTTGAAGTAAGACTTTTTCCCAATTCTATTTTATCCAGAAATATTGTTCCAACTAACAATATAAAATCTGTTTATTTTTCAAGCGTTTGAGATTCAAGGTCAGGGTTTTCAAAAGCATTCACATTCGTATAATAAAATGAATAACACTAATACTAGTGCAAGGTTTCTGAATTGCAAGTTTGAATTATTTTCAATTCTAGGAAACGAAATGCAGATTTTATACAGTGTGGTAGCTCGAGGACCAACCGTCTTGGCAAAACATGCTTCCTGTGCCGGAAATTTCGAAGAGGTCACAGAAATGATTTTGGCTAAAATACCTCCAGCAAATGAAAAATTAACTTATTCTCAAGGGCCCTATTTGTTCCATTACATTAGCGAAGATCGAATTATTTACATGTGTATCACGGATGACGTAAGTTGCATGAAAAATGATTAAAGAAAAATAATAATTTTCTGTAAAAAAAAAGTGCATGATGAATACTCCATTTTTATTTAATTTGTAGGACTTTCAAAGATCAAGAGCATTTCTTTACCTGAATGAGGTCAAAAGAAGGTTTCTAGCTGTATATGGCGAAGGTGCTTTAACTGCACTGCCTTATGCTATGAACACAGAATTCGGCAGAGTTATGGCTAACGAGATGGTATGATTCCTAAATAATTATGAAATTACTAACCGAATTATGTCTTAAGTAATTATCAAATTAAGTACACATATCAATTAGAATCAATTTTATAGCGAGAATTTGTATATCTTTCCAGAAACACTACAGCGAATCTAAAGATGTTGATAAAATTTCGAGGGTTCATGGAGAATTAGATGAGCTTAAAGACATCATGGTGAAAAATATTGACAATATAGCAATGCGTGGAGAAAGGTTGGAATTACTTGTTAATAAGACGGAGAATTTGACAGCAAGTGTAAGTTTGTTAATTCTTTGTATATACATGATTTATTATATATACTTTATTATATCTAATATCCTTAATATTATTTTTTAAATTTTAGTCTGTGACCTTCAACAAGACTAGCAAAAGTCTAGCGCGCGCTCTCTTCTGGAAGAATGTCAAAGTTTATGTGATTATAGCTTGCATTATAGTTGTAAGTATATTAATTATAATAGATAGTTCTGTTCAATCTGGTTATTGTCACACTTGCAAAATCAACTCTTATCAATTAGAGTTCAATAAAAATCATCTTTGTCTGATTTCAGGTGATTGTATACGTTATTACGTCAATAGCTTGTGGAGGTCCATTGTGGTCAGAATGCGTAAGTCATGGCAATGGCAACAACACCAAAAACTGAAACGATGAATTCGCGACTCAATTCCAGTTTAAAGAAATTACTCAAGATTTCTACTGCACAGTATAAATATAAAATGCAATCGTCATAAAGTCAGTACTAAATATACTACCACTCATTGGAAATTCATACAACAATAAAAAAATCAGTATACTTCCCCCGGAGGGAAATTTGTATATAAAATTTATAGAATGAATCATTCGATAAAACTTTTTCACCTAGAAAATTAATTCTACTAATGATTCATTTAGTGATAAGCCCGAAAGGTGCAAGTTATAACTGACATATTTTATTATCTTTCATACACCTACGTACGATTGTGATGCCCACGCGATATAAAAATAATTATAGTTAAGGTATTTTAAAAATATATAGTTATATATTTACTCAAACAAAAACGTGTATTATAATTTTAAGGGATAAAAAAAATAAAAGAAAAATTGAGACGTATTAATTATTGTATTCATTTTAGTTTAATCCAAGAAAAATACTTCCCAGAGAATAAGTTAGGAATTTTCAAATACCTCAATACTAAAATAAATACATAAATATAAATATATCGTAAAATATAAGATAAATACGTATCTGCAAGTACATGTATACATGGCAAACCGACATTTGTAAATCGACGGTATGCGATCAAAGTTAAAGTTAACTGACTAGAGGGGTGGAGGGAAAGAGTAAATAAGAAACAGTGTGAGGGGTAAATGAGGAGGAAGTATTTGTCAAAGAATGAGAAAGCAATGAGAATCTGGATTTATTAGGAAAGGGGTGGAGGTGAGAATTTAGATATATGTATATTTATTAGGGTAGCTCAAAAATGATGAAGTTCCTTTCATTTGATGCTTCCATTTGGTGAAAAAACAACTGTAAATTGTTTCCAAATTTTTTTATCAAGGGGTATAAGATCCTCAGTTAAACCACCCCCAACCGTAAAAAATTCGTACTTTTTCACAGGTTTGATAAAAAAAATGTCTGAAAAAGGTATTTCAACTTCTCTACATAAAGTTAAACTTGTGAGAAAATACGAATTTCTTACGGTTGCGGTGGTATAACCGCCGTGGGATCCTATAACCCCTTGTTAGAAAAATTTGAGAAAAATTCAATTTTCTTTTTTCACCAAATAGAAGCTGTTTGGGGAGTGTCACCACAAATCAAAGGAATTGTAATTTGATGTTGAGCCTCTTTAATATTTGTAAATAGAAAGGGAAATATAAAAAAAGTGGAAATTAAGATTTGTACGACTATCGATTGATTGGGATCACTAGAGGTGACTAAAATCTAGAAGAGGGAAGGCCACCCCTAGCTGGACCGGCCCTGAGATTGCAATTCCACCGCGTAAATGGGGTGGGCGCTGACGTCGCGACGCCCGGGCCATTTCTGGTTTGTCTTCAGCATGTCGATGCCTCGCGTGGAGCGCCCTTCGGGGGTGCAAAATTCTCGTGTCTCTCCGTACGATTGATCGAAAACCTTGAGCCTAGAGCCGATGTCTTCATTCAACAAGTTTAACCCGGTTGTGCGATCCGCTGTCTGAGCCAAGTTTATTACAACTTTAAGTTGCCTATAAGCTCAAAAAAACAGAATGGGGCCCACGCCGCGCCGGCTAAATACATACGCATGCTTTCGCGTTACTCCGTAAATAAAATACTATATACGCGAGCAAAAAACGTACTCACTGGCACGTGTGTGTGACACGTTTACACGAATTCTACAATTTCTTTTTTTTTTTTTACAAAATTGTACTGAAAGAGAACGCGGGATGTAGCTTATTTAGTGCGAGACTGAAATTGAACTGACACTTTGTGCACGAGGAGGTGCAATTTTTTATTTTTTATTTTTTATTTTAATGTTCATGTGTCATTCGTTGGTAGACAGTGAGTCTGTGAAGCCAAGTGTGTTTACTATTTCTGCCCTGCGGTCGTTAGCAGCGCAGGGCGGAACGAACCGTCGTTCCAACGTCTTTGGCCGCACGAGACGATGACATCGACGTACTGAAGAAACGCGAAAATCTGGTCCGTAACTATTTTCTGAGAAAGTTATTGTAAAATAAGCCAAGAGTTTGAGGCAAAAACCAAAGTGCGAAAACTAAAATGTTTTTAGAAATAGCATACACGTAGTTTTGAATCAAGTTATTATTTTTTTTTTTTTGTTAAAAATCCTTGGAGAATATCATTTTTATAGAATTATTTTTATACATAAATTATCAAATATTTTTGTTTGGGATGCTTGTAATTGAAAATACTACTTTTATTGTACAGATCACACTCTTTAACTAAAAAATATGTTTAACAAAATTGAAATTGGAACTTTTGAAATTTTTCTTTGTGTTGGATCACTTTGTATAGAATTTGTTTATGTACTATTAGTTTCGTTTAGTTAAAATATGTATCATGATTTTTATCTTCAGACTGAATTAATTTTTGAGCATTTTAAATTCTTTTCTCAATAGAACATTGTCCCTGTCCCACTTTTTCCCGCCTATCAGAAATATTTTCTATTCTCTCTTGATATATTTCCATGTTGACAAGAGACAAGAGAAAACCTTAATACATATCTTGTATATTAAAATTCATAAAAAAAAGAAATACTTTTCATTACAAATAACATTAAATAAGAAATTTTTCTATTTTTCCTTAAAAAAGATATCTTCGAACAAAATATTGTTATTAAAGGTTTGAATAATTTTTGTAAACTTTTAATAACAATTTGTCAATTCCAAATCTTATTTCAACTGAAGGCACTGCAGAAATAGAATATTAAAATTAATATGCACTATTCCACCCTCCTGCATAATATAAATTGTCTCATCGGATACGCACCTTATCTACTTAAAGGTAGTCACGTATCACGTGCCGATAAAATTGAAATTTCGTGTCTGGAAATTCATATTCAGTATAAAAGTAAATTGAAAAAATATATAAAACAATTCTGATCAGTCTCATCTTGATTTATAATATGAAATTTTCAAAAAGCGTAACCAAAATTCGTTATTAATTGAAAACCTGAAATATGGGTAATACATTAATTAAACTTTTTAACTCAAATACTTCAAATATTAAAGCAAAAAAGGAGAACAGTAAATTCATAACACTTAATGTCACTTGCAAATTTTCTCGTATATTTCAGTATTTCAATTCTGTTTCTGGCTAAAGTCCGAAACACGGATTTGGTGTAAAAATGTAATTACTGTCAGACACGAAACCTATTGTGTCGTTTACTCCACACGCGATTTAATCAGTAAACAGGAATGTGCATTTAAAGCCTACCATTTCCCCATTTCCTCACGCATGACCAGTACCCAAATTGCAAAGCATTAGCAAAATTAGTAAAATGATTGCACCTTCCCTAGAAAATAGTAATGATTTTTAGTGATTTTCTTTTTTCATGCTTTTTCCGCTAACCAAATGATGTTTACTATTTGGTTTTAACGAGAAATTTTAGTATCCTGGTTTTATCTCTCAGCGGTGAGGATTTTGTTTACCGAGTTTTGAGTACTGACTACCTTTCTACATAGCATCTCCCTAAACCACGCCCCTGCCGGGAGCAAGTGAAACGCTAAAGAGCACTCAGGGTTTTTAAACGCCTCCCTCAAATAAAGAGCTGTGATGAGGGAAACTTTGTTTTGATGTAACTAAATTCGCGAGTTGCGTCGCGTCACCTCGTTAAAAAAAAAGTAAGGGTTAAATGTTTCAAAGTATGTGTTTTTCTTTTATTTCAGGGGTAGGTGAACAAATTTTATCGTCCTTGTTCTCGAGGGTGAAAAAATTCTGAATAAGGACTATATAATCTAGATACTTGCAATATCGTATATCATGAAGATAACAAATCCCCACAAGCATTTTTTTCATCGACATTTTAGGGAGAAAACACTTTCTTTGAGATTGAGATAAAACTCAACTCGAACGAAAAATTATCATTAAAGAATTGAATTATAACGTAGCTTTATTCTCACTTTAAAACAAACTATACAATACTTATAGCCGTTAGAGTGAGATCGTTAAAAATTTCTAGTAAACATAGCTCGCAGTAGTTACGGACATTATTAGTCAGACCATTAATGCGACCTCTAAAGAATGTTTAAAATCCTGAAGCAAACGCAGAATAATATTCCAAAAGAATATTTGGAAACAAATGGATAAGAAGATCATGAAAAATATAGTTTCCTTTCCTAGAATTTCATTATATTCTATTTTGAAATCTCTTTGTCTAGCTTCACTTCCGTGACGCATTCTAATGCACTAACTTGAGTTTTTCCCTTTTTCTTTGTGCGCAGAAGTCTCTGGACTCAGAAGGGGAGTTATTCGATGGGGAAACATTCGGTGGCGAATACGACTCATAAAGCTTACAACGAAGAAGAGGGTCCCGAACGAAAATGGCATTCTGAGCGATGCTGAACGACTAGAGGATGTCCCTAGACATTCGATGGGCAATGTAGCAAAGTAGCATCGTCATATCAACATATTGAGTCAGGGACCCTGGATCTCCAGAAGGCGAATGTCAACCTAAGGTATACCTTACGATATTACATCTTAAATTCTGTCGTCAAAAGCCTCAGAACTGTTTATTAACTACCATAGGATATTTCTGTCTTAGTTCATTAAGCTCACTTCAGACTAGGGACTAACATGACTAAGTATTCCGAAGAGATTTTCAGCTTTACTTCACTAAACCTGCGAATTTTCAGACTTCTCGAGTGTATAAGCTTGCAGAAAACTTTCCAGCCTCGCTGGCTATTAACTTTTAGATTTTCTTAACAGGGCCTTTGAGGTCTGGTACTTTTTTTAAATTACATGTTTTACTTGCATGTGATACTTGGATAAATTGTCGATTTTCAAATTACCCAACTTTATGAGCACAAAAATAAATATATTATAAAGAAATATTTTGCCAGAATCCAACACTGAGAAAAATGGATTGTAAACGGTAATGAAAAATATGTTACTAGGTATAATCTTGGACTATTAACTATGGGACAGCAATCTAGATTATTAAAACCATAATCTCTAGATGTTAAAAGAGAAGATATTATCAGATAATATCTTAGATTATAAACTGAATCGAATATAAATTTTAACATTTATAATCCAAGATGTTAAAATTTGTACCAACACTAAGATTTACATCTACATTTTACACAATCTAAAGCAAAAAATACCACTTACCGCAATTTTGATAATAATAATTATAATATTTACTTCTCCTAAGATCGGATTCCAATGTACGAACTTGTTAATAATCAATTATCTATGAAAAGTTCGAGACAAAACGTTCAAGTGTTTGAGAAAAGAGCAAAACACATGGGTGACCCATGCCCGCCATGATACTTTACGGGCGTTTATTATCTTCAGATGTTACGAATTAATTGCGGAAGATTATAAAAATTTAACATCTAGAGATTATATTCAGTAATATCCTTATATATTAGATAAAACTTATAGATCATATACATTAACATATTTTATGTTACCGGATATTATACCCTAGTTTTAACATCTAAGTTTTATGATCCATTTTTCTCAGTGAATGAATATAGTTTGAGGAATATTTTCCTGAGAATATAAATTAGTGATTCAAAAAATTGAAATATTGAAGATGCTCTTTCTTCAAAAAGGACAAATATTTTTGAGAGTACCTTCAATTATTTGAACTGAATGCTTTTGCTATTATTTACATGGACCACTTTAATATAAAATATATGGCTTTGGTTTTATTAACACGAAGCGACGAATGTCATTTAAGGGCTATTCTTTGAGGCACACTGATGCAAGTCCATCCGACGTGTGTGCAGCGGGGACACCCTCTTTAGAATTACCCATCCGAGGAGGAAGGAGTTTGTGAAAGACAAAAGGGTCGTGACGTCGGGTCGGTCGAGCAGGGAGTCGAGATAAGAAAGATGGGTGAGAGTTCGCCGGATCTCAGCCTGCGGCTTCGCCGAGGCAGCTCCGACTCTAGGGATTCCTTCTACATGGATTTCGCACAGGTAGTCTACAACTTTACAATATACAACTTCAATTGTCCGAGACTAGACTAAAATATGTAACTTCATGGACGATACACATGTCCATTTCAAATTGGCCTTCTCTGTTCTCTTTTCTCTCCCCATGAAGAATTTTCTTTCAGCACTTTCACAAAAAATATTTTTTTACCGAGTATGGACCATCGTTCAGAAGCGATGGTCCGTGGAATGAGCAACTCTTCTTCTTTAAAGTTTCAAAGGAACGTCTTGTACCTCAGGAAAAAGACATTTTTTCTTTGTTTCACGCTCTACTCAACAAGAATTTCTACGTTCTACACCATTTCATGTCAAGGGTAGTTTAGTATTTTATTTATGAGACGAAATTGCAGTTTCTTGAAAATGGCTTGACAAAATTTGAATAAATAACACACTTGGGAAATGTACAACAAAATCAGGCTGGCCATAAGATTCCACTTTTCAATATTGCTGCCATTTTTCCTTTTTCCTGACTTTCAGATAAATTTCCCTGATAGAAAAGTATTAAAAGTGCGGTCAAATTTCCAATACTAGTATCTATTGAAATTTTCCGATTTCGTATAATATCACTTTAAATGTTTTGAAATTTAAAACCACTGAAAATTCATTAAAATCTCTAAAATTTACGACAATCTTAAAAATCTCTTAAAACGTCTTTAAATTCCTAGAAACATCTTGAAATATTTTTTAATTTCCTGAGGAACTTTACAATTCTTTGAAATTTCTCTATAATATTTAAAATCCCATAAAATCTCATAAATTCTATAAAATCTACTAAGAATCGCAATTTTTTTTAAATCAGTCATTTCTTGTAAAAAAAAGTCAACATTGATATTGATATTGACTTTACATTAGGGAGAAGGGATAATAGAAAAATTAATGAAAACTGTCAATGCAACAGGGTATTGACTCGGACATAGAGGAGGTGGTGAGACCGAACAATGGAGGATCGATTCTTGGGAATCATATAGAGGACAGCGGAAATGATCTACCATTGATGGAAGACATCACGACGATACCGGAAGAGGCGTCAGAGGAGCTTAGAGAGGAAGAGGAAGCAGCTGCGCTTGAAGCTGCACTTGCAACCCCCGACATTCCCGTAATTAGCACAGAAAGAGAAAAACTGACACAAGAGTGAGTAGCCTTACAACCCCTTTGCGTACGAAATACTATTCACTTTCCCGACCCCTTGTCCTCTCTTTCCTCGTCATTAAATGTCCCGATATGCGAAATAAATATACTGAAAAAAATCGAAAAACGAAGCGTGAAAGGATTAGCAATTATTTACTCAAGCATAAAACACACTTTCACAGCTTTTAACTCTTTTAACTCGTTCAGCTAACAAGTATATTCACAATTATTTATTTGTATTACGTAAAGTCATAACTTCAGATACGGCATAGTTTTCGTCGAGGTTTTCGTTCAATAACTTATTTTCCTATTTTTAATGTTTCCTTGATTATCTCTAGTTCCTCCCGTTTCAATAAAGTTACTATTCTGTCGAAAATTTGTTGCTACCGGAGATCATATCCTGCAGAAGTGAATTCAATTACCCAGTATGGAAGAACCTTTAAAAAACTGAAAATTGCATCTATTGTGGAACGAGGATTTAATTTAAAAACGAGCGACCCGTAAATGTTTGCTGGTACCAGAAGATATAGAGGCAGTAGCCAGAATCCAATTACTTCCGGCGGACATCGAGCGCAAATTCGACAGCTCCCGTGATAACATTGGTTTGTCACTTCGTTATACATTTTGCACGTCCTTCGCTTCCGGTGACCCTTGTGGACTTCTAGACCCTTGCTTGGAATCCTAAATCGACTCTACTTCTCCTTTTGAACCTCTGTCTTCCATCGAAGCTTGAAACTTTGCTAAAAGCAGCTTATTTTGTCAATTTACATGCAGATACGATCAAAGTAGTTTCTTTTGGAGACTTATGGAGCAATATATATATATATATACAAAAGCCTCAAATACTCGAGAAAGTCCTTCTAAAGGTAGACAAGTACAGAATGATATTTTTCTTGAGTAGCATGAAGAAGGAGATTATCTAGAAAACAGGAAGAAAGAAAAAGAAGAACTTGAACGATTTATTAATTTTGATAGGTACTGGAATTTAGAAAATTTGAAGACTCAGATTATGTTCTTCCTTTGAAATTAAAAATTAAAATTAATGATCGACTTTGAAGGAATAAAGAGCCCAGCCTCTGAAAGTAATTAACTAGTTAAGGTGGTGCGAACGTCTTAGTAACTCCATCTCTTATTATTCACGAATTTTATCTGCTTGAAAAACTTTACAAAAGCCCTCATTATCCCTGTAATTACGTAAGACAATCTTCCAAGTTTTCAGAACTTCTTATTTTCTCGAAACAGTTGAATTACATCAAGTTTTTAGTAGGAAAAGTTTCTTCAGTTCGAAACTTTCTGAAAAGCACCGTAGTAAATAATTTTAATGCTCTCTCGTATTATTTCAAGACCCGTATTGTGACTAGAAGAAGAAAAGGAAATTGAGAGATTCAATCTAAAGTTTCTGTGTCGGATGCACTTTTAAAGTTTCTTTGTCTTCAGCCAAGTAACTGTAAATAAAGCGTTTTATTTCCTTCAGAATATTTTCATTACGAAATATTTACAGAGAAATTAAATAGAATTTCAAGACTGACAACTTGAGTAGACACTCTATTAACTTTCAGGGTAATTAAACATCAAACTTTGGTTATTATTGTAGATATTTCAAGAAAATATCTTCCAAAGTTCAATTAAAAATCAACAAACAAAAACAGTCTAGTGCATCTGAAAGTTTAACAGCCTCGCTATCACGCGTATGCAACAGTTTAAGTTTTATTCGCGCGTGGGACATTATCCCGCGATAACCAGTTCAACTCTAATATAATTCCAACCCGCTGAGCGGATGATTGAGATGGTGATAACTAATCTCTTACATCACAGCTGGACACGTTTCGTGGTGTCGTGTCGTCTGCTGGTGGTGATTGTCAGAGATCCATGGAGATCCAGAAGTGATATAGAAATGATCTAGAAGAGTAGAGGTAGACTGAGTCGTGATGATCCACCATATAGGCCAGATGTGATCAGGTCGTCTCTCCTGGTCAGAAACAACTCAGTCCGTAATGTGGGGTTCGAGAGTGTCGTGTTACAAGCCGGAGGGCTGTGATTGTACCTTCCGCTAGTGAGGATCCAACGATCGATCATTCTGTCGTAAATGAAAAATTTACGAGTCAAGGTCACGGAGATGCTCATCAAAGAGACATCGCTCAGGTAATAATGATCTTAAATCTCTATAAAATACTTTTTCCCCTAGAGTGGTTCAAAGGCCCAAAACCAAGGGCAAAATTATTCTTCAAAGAGAAATTCTTCTTCAGTCCAAAGAGACATTTTAGTTTCTATCCAATTTTCCGATAACATATATCCTTCATATTTACTCCGATATGATTACTGCTAACTTTATCCACGACTGATGCATAAATTTGTCTAACGACTCCAATATCTGTGAAATCGACTCCTCCGTAATTAAGATTCTCATTATCCTCCCCTAATAGATTGAAAACACTAACTTCCTCTCAGAAGCTGTTAAAATAGAGCGAAGCAATAAAATCTGATATTGATCTCAGCAAATAGAACTTTGTTCCTCACTACTTGCTAGGGGCTTTCGTTCCTGGAATATTTGGAAGTTTTGGAAGTATCGAAAGATGGGGAAAGATATCCTATGGGATTTTAGTCGAGAGATTGCAGGGAAGGCATTGACTTCGAAAGAAGAGAGGGTCAGGCTTAAGGTTCTTCAACTAGTCAGGATACATTCGCTCAGCACAATGAGCGAATGCCACTCAGCCACTGAATCAACCCCTCTGGGTCCCCTCTACCCTTAGCTACTCATGCATACTTCTCAAAAACTACGTGATTATTTCAAAATGCTTGAGTCTCGAGAAGAACTCTCCATATTTACTTGGGTTCGTCATTTTTTTTTCTCGCTCTTTCCTTTTCTTAAATGACCAGTTTTTTCTCTAATTTGACAAGGATTTCATATTTGGATTGAAAAATGCGATATAAAATACGAGAATTGAGCTAAAATATCTCAATTCACAATGTAAACAATTTTGTAAGATTTCTTATTGATTTATAAACGTCTAAGTTGTAAATATTCGAGAAAGAATGCCCTTGGGTGTACTGAAAAAAAGGAAACATGGCAATATAAATTGCGTCGAATGCAAACCCCTCTTTTGGAAAGTCGTTAATCGACATTCGATCGAAAATTCTATTAAGAGGGAGAGAAGAGGGAATTTTGATCCCCAGAGGTTTTTACACACTTTATATACTTTTCAGGTTTTCACAAAGGGAAGTTATGAAAATATACTACGCATGCATTTTAAATACCCATTGCCTTGCAATAACGTTTGCTTTTTGATCATTTAAAATTTTAATAATAATATCCGGAACAATTTTGTTTCTCTAAAAGGCTATGATAAAAAATTATTAAAATAGTAACTCCACGGAAAAAACTTTATATGGTAGTGGCAACTATCTAATCATAATTGTCTTATAATTATAGTAGTCATGGCAACCATAAATTTTGTTGTACCATATTTTACTATTTCTGTGGTTGTCACAACCATAGCATATGTTTTTTCCGTGTGTATTAAATCCATCTCCAAAGTGTAATTTGAGTCAATCATATAAAGGCATTTATCAATCTAAAAGCAATCTGTCATCCTTCCCTAAGGTGTGAAATACAGAATGTCAAACGTGACAAGGAAGAGAGAGAGAGAGAGATTTTTAAAAAAAGAGTCTATAAATATAGAATAATCCGAGCCAGACTAAAAGATATTTTATTACCAGAAAAGAGGTCACTTTCAGTCTAAAAAAAGTAGAATCAATATTGTACAAGCAGAACTGCAGAACTCGAATACGGATTTCATGAAAAGGCAGTGAAATGCTTCGGAACATAAGTATCGAATATTCAATATTGAAAATGGCTTGATCATTATTAATTGAAAATCCTTTATGCTATGATGCAAATATAATTCAGTAGCAGGTATACAATTTCAAGTGTGCACTTCAATGTGAACAAACTTGTTTATTATTCATGAGGTTTCTCTTCAAAGTTACTAGTGTTTCTGTTTAGAATCTGTGAACGCACACGAAATTGAATAAAGTTACTGAAGTGAATTATATTGTGTCTAAAACAATCAAAACTGCACTCTGAATTCACGAAGCAGACAATTGTTGAATAAGCAATAATCATCCACATATATTTTGCATTAACATAGAAAATAAAGTCATAATGTTATTATTATTCAAAGCAAAAGCTATATGCAATAAGATGCGTCGTCGGTTAGGGAAAAATTAGCTTTTCTCATAAAGTCATCAACTTTAGAGGTCTCTTCCTGCAACCAGTGTCAATGTGACATATCAATATTTCAACGACAGCTTGACCTTTATATTACGGAACGAGGACTCTTGAGCGAAGTGAAATCTATCGATTTTGCCTGCCTCATGGAAATTTGCTCTCTTATTTATTGCAATTTTTATGTACACACAAACACTTGAAAATTCTATCACTTGTCTTAATCATCAACATTTTTTACCGCTTGACCTCTATCATACAAGTATATACTTTAAATGAAACGATTAATAATAATAACAGTAATAATTCTAATCTTCTAATCTATCTTTAGTTGGCCGGGACTGCCGGGTGCATTACCGTCTCCAGCTTCACCGTCTGCGGTAATTGTTTCACCAGAAACGCTATCTAGGCACAGCAGCAGTTCACCTTCGAGAACTACTCGCCAACCCCAATATGCCTTGGCTTTACCATGTTCGACACAACCGATATCAGCAGTATGCTATCCACTGGCTCCAACTTATATCGATGTCGTGGAAGACCGAAATTGGAAAAATCTTGGATGGTAAGCTACCCATCATTTCCAAACTAATTGTTCACCAAATAATCGACATTGATAGTTTCAAATGAGATAATTTCTATTAAAAAGTATATGAGTTTCTAGAGAAATGTCTAGTCTATATTCATTTTGTATAACAACATCGAAACATGAAAAAAGTCTTCAATTAAAATTTGTATAAACGAGAAATTTTGCAATTAAATCTTGGAAAGTATCCTGTGAAATGGTCGATTAGGGGTCACGTAAATTTCACGTGATCTGCAACGTTGTTCTGTCGCCGTCCGTTACAATTACAGTCACTTTACAGATCAAATGCACGTGTATATAGCTGAGGAGATTAGGTGTAATTGAGCCAATTCTTACAATGTAGATATATATGTATGTGATGGAGACTATACCGGATAATGCTATACTTATTTATTGTGATTCGCGTGGGGCCACAATTTTAGATCTTTAAATAATTCGAGGCATCAATTCTTATATCATACGCGAAGTAGAAATTAAATGAATCTATCTAAATTTAAGTTATTACATTTTCCGTAGCGATGCATTAGCGACGACCCTAAGTGCACTCTATGGAAAACTACTAGTCGTTATGGGCATTGCCTTTCCCATGGCGGAAGTAATTTCCACCTACATCCCACCATCATTCTACGAATCTTTCTACCTCTACCTGTACTTCGGAAGTATGCTATTTCTGTTCTACATGTATGTCATGATGATCAAAGATGGAAGACCGAAGCAAAGTGAGTTAAATTAGAAATTACTCTACCGAGAATTAATGATATTTCGTAATGATCATTAATTTAAAAAATTAATTTACCATTACAGAAAAGCAAAAGGAAAAGGAAATTTCGGATTTAGACTCATCAAGATCATCAAGTGGGGCTGGAGCCGACAGTGACACGGTAGACACTTCATGTGCCCACATTGCATCTCCACGTCCTGCACACCATTACGGTAGTTTTTATCTAAGGATGGGAGCTGTGGCTTTTGGGATCGGTTCGATGATTTATTCAGGCTTGGAATTTGGTCAGTACTTTGAACTGGAACGCAACACCAAATGCCATAATATAATGCTGGCCTTGACTCCAGCTACACGCATGGCCTTCATTTTCATCCAAATGTACTTTATCTTCTTAAACAACGAAGTGAGTTAGAAAACACTTTCATGAAAACTGACATCTAATTAAAAATATCTCACCCCGTTTTGCTAAATTAACATAAATTTTAGTTTATAATCGGTTACAATCAGAATTTCATTTTTGCAATTTCCTAATTAAATGCTCTGCTTAGAGGAACTTATATTGTTTTCTATATTGTAATTGTTAAAGGTACAAAAGTAACTTTCTTCATGACTAGTCAACTTTAATGAGTAGAAAGTGTAGGGTGGAAAGAATTAAGGGTAGCTCTACTGAGTTCTTGCTAAACCTAATGCATTACTGGAAGCAGTATTCGTCAGTTGAGTAGCCACGATGTTTAATGATATAGAAAGGTGAATACCCTGAGACTATATAGGGTGTTCCCAGAATTATATTGTTCATTCTAGGGCCATTGCTAATACAGCTATGATTTTTAGGCCCTTCTTTGTCCCTTTTAATTTGTCACTTGAAATTATTCGTGATTAAAAAAAAAAATGTTTGCTAATATTTTAGCAGATGAAAGTTTATCGGCATCGAGTAGTGGCTCGATTTGGACTGATGCACATGATTGGAACAAATCTCTCTGTCTGGCTTAATGTTCTCGTGCAAGAAACGAAACATGAGATTTTGACATTCTACAATCCTGAGAACAATTCATTAAGGATCTCTCACCGATTAGGTAAGTTAAGCCTTACGAAGCCAAGTGAAATTTGGTAAAATCTTATACAATAGTGTCTGTTCATAAGGATCAAAAGGAAGTCTTCACATTGGCCATAGTCATGGACATCATGTGGACCACTTAAGGTTACCAAGAGGCCTAAAAGGACCTCATCATATGTTCGAGTGCAGAAGAGACAATATTATGGGACTGCTCGTCCAAGACGCAAGTCCCTTCCTATTTCCTTGCACCATAGAATATAGTTTGATTTGCGCTGCCATTTTGTACGTAATGTGGAAGAACATAGCAAAGCCGCAAAGCAAATCAAATCTGGGGACTCCTCCTAGACATCATGCTCATGCTTACAGGTAATGAAAACTATCTGAAATAAGTAGCATACCAAATGATAATAAATAATCCTGATATAATAATAATCTACAATTACTAATTCATAATTTTTTATATTTAAACAGGAGGTCACCCTACCACTACAGCGTCGATTGCGCTCAAGCCCACAAGGGACTCTTCTTTGGAATTCTAATTCTCGTCATGACCATTATTTCCCTAATCCTCTTTTTCGTCCTGATCGCTCGTCCAGAACACGTGAATTTTGCAGTTTCCGAAGTAAACATCTGCGAACTAACCCTCTACGGATTCTCAACCCTAGCAACCCTAGTTGGAATGTTCCAGTTACGAAAATTGCGTTACGATGGAAGTAGAAATCTGGAGTTGGACAACATTCTCCTAGTCGGAGCCCAAACTGGAATGTTCATCTACTCTACTTTTACTATTATTGGTAGTCACTTCACCCTCGAAAAGGACACTGTCCTAATTTTAGTAACTGCACTAGCTAGTGTCATTCAAACCACTTGTCAAACCATTTTCATTCTCGACGCCTCCAGGAGAACAGTCGCCACCGCTGAGCAAATTCGTCGTAAACCAGGAAGGCAAATCGTGACATTCCTTCTGGTAACAAATCTTGCAATGTGGGCGGTAAACACTCTTGAAAAATCGAGAGCTGAATCACATCCAGTACAGCTTCACTTTTACGGTCTTTGGGCTTGGACCATTATTACTCATGTGTCCATGCCACTAGCTATTTTTTACAGATTTCACAGCACTGTTTGCCTCTGTGAAATTTGGAAAAGAGCTTACAAAGTGAAACCGACTTATATGTGACGTAAGGGGTCTTCCCAGGGAAATTCGAAACGTAAGGAAATACAACGTCCAAGGAATTTGCCACTTAGGCAGATGGACTCTATTATTGAACACGATCCCATGTACTTCATCTGATCGCTCGCGCTCGAGAAAATCCAATTTCGATTGGTGTGTGATGTTGTAGCGTCTCCTTCTGAGACAGACTTTAGGGGTTTGATGTTGTAAATGCAGCTGAAATAATGAGGTAGATTAGAGTAAAGGGAAATTGGTTCAAACAAGGATTTTTAAATGTTTAGGAAACGATTGTAGAATTAGCATTTTAAGGTAGTTTAAAGATGAGATAGACATCTTTTAATTTACTAAGAAAATTTCGTTGTATCAGAGGATGAATTTAAATTGATAATTTTAGGGAATTCTCTAAAAATTGAACTATTCATTTGAAATTGTTTTAAACAAATGTGAATTTTAGAAGGAGAAATAAAATGATATGTTATCTGTGATATATTTTTAGAAAGCACATAGATTTTATGGTATTATTCTCGTAATGACTTCATTGACATTTTGATAATCATCAACATTCACTATTTCCTATTTATATAATAGAAAGTTAGACTGCACAATAATAACAATAATTAGTATTTTTTAAGAAGAATAGAAAAATAGCTTTTATTCTAGGATATAGCGTAAAAAAATCTATGAAATTTTACTTCTTTTTCTGTAGAATTTTTTTAAAATGAATATCCAAAGAAATTGCATAAGATTTTTTTACGTGAAGCTAAAACAACTGAAATTTGAAAATCAGGGTAATAAAAAATACTGAATTCTCAAATTTCCCTGGAAAATTACATTTCTGACAAATAAAAGTCTACCATTAAAGGGAGCAATCTTAATAAAAAATAACTTTCTCCAGGAAGTAAAATAAATATTTTTGAAGTATTTTTTACATCACTTATGTACACCCTGTGAAAATATTAGTCTACAAAAATATTCTTTAATAAATATTCAAAGTATTGTCACAAGAAATTGGTAAAACGCAATTTACCTTAAAGAAAAGAAGAGTGGATCACTTAAAAAAAAATACCACTTGATCAGCTGCATTTACATCACTAACAATACCTAGTAATAATGCTTCATAATCCCACAGATATGCAGTTCATTACCTCGAGTTCTGCCAATGGCAGAAAAAAATTCAAAGACAGGGTCTCCAGTTGTTTTTAGAAATAGATAAAAAAAGTAGAGCACTTGAACTAGGCACAAGACTTTTCATTCAACACTGGAAATAAATATTTGCACAATAGTTTAAAAAGAGTTCCGAGGCCTAGATTTTTTATCCGCCCAAGTATAAAAAGATTACTAGAGTTTTTATATAAAAATGAATAGTGAATTAAAAGTATCTCATTTTTATATACATATATCTATCATAATCCACTTTTACCTGGACGAATACAAATTGTGAGACTTTATATCGAATTATAAAACAATTGGGATCAACGTAGCCACTTAGTTCGACATTGCGGGTTTATATTGACTTGAGTACAATTTTACACCGACTTAGTTGAACAAAATAGTTTCGATACGATTTTCTATGGAAATTAGTTACTAGGATGTTGTGTACGATAAATTCTCGAGTTTGAACGTGCACTTCGTATACAAAATGTGATTGCGATAGAGCGTACGTTTAGAAACAAAAATTTGGACTGACCCAAAAAAAAACTTTATTATTAAATACTAAGTTTACTGAATCACAATTGCATCTCCAAAGATTATAATTGACTCAATAAACTGTAAGGGAAATTATTTTATTGAGTAAAAGGAACTTTTTTCTGAATGTATGTAAACTTGTAGAGAATGCACTCTTATCACGTTGCTCTTCAAACACCTTATAGCTCGAACACATTCATGGACATCCGTCTTCCAAATAGTACAAAACTTCTGAGTTACCATATTTTTACATGTTATGTGAGTGAAGAAAAAGTTTCCATAAAATTGTCCTGTTTTGCTATATCAAAGTTTTCTCAATATAAA
Organism: Synergus japonicus; assembly: GCA_900474275.1. Classification (NCBI taxonomy): domain Eukaryota; kingdom Metazoa; phylum Arthropoda; class Insecta; order Hymenoptera; family Cynipidae; genus Synergus; species Synergus japonicus. Next base: position 186,823 of record UCOH01011975.1, read on the forward strand.
ATTCAAAATCACCAAGGATCTTTCCATAAAAATTCGGATTTATGTATTTTTTATAAATTTTCATAAACTGGATACTTTTTTCGAAACTCGTAAATCACTCTAAACTTCAATTCAACGCACAATTTGTTAATTCTTCAACGCACAAGAACATTAAATATGTGATTAGATGTATGCTTGTAGATATGTAAATTGATTTCTACTGCTCTGGGGCTAACTATCACTTGGTGAATGGTTATAATCTTTTAATTAAGGAAAATTGATTTGAAAGGATACTTTTGGATCCTTGTCCATATTAAAAGATACATATCAAAATTGGATGTTAAATTTTAATCAGAATATTTAAATAAACATTAAGTCATTTGTTGGTCGATATGAAACTTCATCAAATTTAAAATTTCTTCTCAAACAATTTATTTTGAACTAAAATTTTGACCTGAAACCGAGTTCAATAGAAGCCGCAGATTTATTGCGATAATTTCTAGGAAGAGTCGCCTATGAGAAGTATGTATTTATAGCGATTGCGGGATTTCAACACGAGTGTAGGAGAAAATATAATGTGGTATTTCAGCTTTCCAGTACACGAGACAAGAAAAATAAAACGTAGAAATATTTCTGACAAGAAAATATTTTCAGGAATTCCTTCCTATTTTCTGGAAACCTTTATTTATCATATTTCTCATATAATTTTTGACTTTCAATATTAAATCAAATTTTAAATATTTAAATGTTCAGAAACTAATTTCTACTTTTTATATGCCTTTCCTAGCAATGCTGCAATCGTTGTAAAAGTGGAAAGATGAGAAAAGTACAATGGCTAATCATATCATTAAGCCTTCAATGAGTCCGTCACGAGTCTTGTCCGAACTCAGAAAAATGAAAGGGAATCAAAATCGATTAATGTCGAAGAGAACGATCAGAAGCGATTAAACGATCGGCTTGAGTTGTAAGATGTAATGCTCAACAGGCGGTATTATTAAAAAAAATGTTAGAGAGAGGAAGCGAAATAGTCAAGTACATTACCTATATTGATTTGAGCGGCTGAGAGTGTGTCCGTGTTCGACTGAGCGTAAGCGAGTGAAATAGTGAGATAGCTTTATACCTTAAGATCCCCTAGAAAACAAGAGAAAAAATTCATGTTTGTATTAATTAAGGACGTTTTTAATATATATTCGATATCATCGCTACTGCGACTTTATCGATCGAACGAGCTGTCAGATGTAAGATAGTTGACTTTAGGGATAAGACAATTGTAAATACGAAAAAGATACTTTCAGTGTTTCTAGACTAGTCGTGTCGACATGTTTTTCCCTATGCTTATTATTATTACTATTATTACATATGAAATATATATATATATATATATATACAACACACATATATAAAAATCAATATATTTATTATTGCGTTGTTCTATTGTAATATTTATTGTAATATTAGATGCTATTTAAGGACATACGCCTCGACTGTCAGTATAACAGCGTAACTCGTGTCTCGATTTGTCAACTTTTTACTCATTTTTTATATAAAACAATCTCAAATGAGAGTAAAGTATTTATTGTTAATTTCTTTGAGATCGTTTTTGATTCATCGAATTTTCCTTTTGATAATAGATTTTAGTAAAAACTCGTTTAATAAAAGTTATCAAGCGAGTAAAATATTACTTTTAAAAATAGAATATAGTTTAATTTCTGAAAATCAATGTTGACACGAGTGCTTTTTAAAAACATCAGTTCGCAAATGAAGCTCTATGTCACGTCTCTGTGCTGTACTTTTTCTATGTCCGCATACTCTAGTTCCTACGCAATATTTGTACCCTTTATACTATTTGTACCTTACAAATTGCAATACACTTGTCTGCAATAATCGGCAAAATTCTCCACTATCGATTTTTACTACCCTTTTTGTTTTATATTTTACATTATAAATTTTCATTCTCAATTCTAAAACAATTAATTTTCAATTATAAAACTTGAAATTCTGTAGCATTACTAATTGGAAATCATTATGATAAATAAGTGCAAAAGAGGAGATAATTGGTTATATAATTTGAAAATTAATGCTGAAACGCATGCATGTGTAATAATTAACTACCTTGGTCTTCAAAGAAAACAAGCAATACTCAAACACAATGATCATTATAATGGTTATGTAATTATCGTAATTAATGCAGAACACGTGGAATTATTCAACTGAACAAAATATATTTTCCATGCAGAAAGACATAAGACATTTGCATTCAACAGTAGACGAGATCCAATGACCTTTCATTTCAGAGTAGACTTCGTTTAACGGTATTAAGAGTAACCTTTCACGAGTCCAAGGTCAACTGGCAAGAAGCCCATAAATCTGGTCTTTCGGAAGTAAATCTATTAAAGCTTTCACTTTCAAAAGTACATCACTATAAAAACTCACTTTTGAATTTAAACCGTTAGTTTTGATCTCAAAAATTGTGATTAACATTAATATAATATTAAAAAGAAGACCAAATAAATAGCAAGTATAATCAAAATAAAAGTCAAGGTAATGTTTATATCTCTAAACTACATATCGGCCAATTTACGTACACGTTGAGTATTATTTATCGATCGTTTACTTTAAATGTAGAAAATAATAAATTTGATTACTGCAAAAACTACAAAAATCGACGTATTCCAATTTTTCTTTTTTTAAGATAAAAGGTAAATATTTTGAAAGAACTTCTGTAGCTGGAATTTGAGAGGAGTAAAAAAAGACTGAATTTCTGAAAAGTAGAGCAGTTTTATGGCACTCGACCTGGATTAACCCTCGCGGGAAATATACGAACTTCTGTTTTTTGCGTCAAGTTTCATAGAGGAGGGTCTATCATTAGACACATCATAAACTTGATGTGATTCGCAGAGAGTAAATTCCATGGAAGAGATACATTTGCTTGAAGTACATTTTTATGCGTGCCCATATAGACACCATAATATGTATATAAATAGTGGTAACGTGTTATGTGTACCTGTAATGCGTATTACATAACCGAGCGTGTGAACGAACTGACCCCTAATGCACTTGCTATAATTATATTTATATACTCCTAGGTAGGTGGGTGTGTAATTTAAACTACGTATTCATGCTGTTTCATCATTGAAATGTCTTACGACGTAATCATTGGTATCATCTGCTCTCAAATTACTTTCTCTGGTTAGATTGCTTTATCAGATAGAGTTTTGCTGAAAAATCTGAAATATGTTTTTATCTGGTACTTGATGAGGTCGAAGTTTACGATATTGGGTTCGAAAGATAGATTCCATATTTATAATGAAAGCTAAATGAACAAGTATGTTTTGGACGAAGTTTTTTAAAATTCCCTCACCAATTACTTCCCAATTTCAATAAAATATACGACAATTAAAATGAGATAACCGAGAAAGGTTTTATGTAGGGGTACTTTACAAATTGGAGATTTTTTTAGTTTTTGTCAGCGAGACAAATTAATCGGTATTCAAACCACTTGTCGCAGCAGTTGAAAGTGAAGCGGCTGGCAGGGTTTGAAGAAGAAAGGAAAAAAATAATTTCATACTAGGGTAGGAAGTCCTTGACGATAACGTACTGCATCTATCTGAGTCTGGGGGTCGTTTAGTCGTGCCACGCAGTCTGTAGTTCTTACTCAACCAGTCTCCATAATTATGGGGTAGATCTAAGGGTTTCTCCCCACCAGGGATTGTCCCGTTGAAGGGTGAATTCTTAGTAAGATACCCGAGAAGCTAAAACTTAAGCTATACAATCTGCGGAAGTCTAACTACAAAGTTCGAAGATCAAGGGATATTCTCAGAGATTCTGTTTAATATTCGATTTGGCTATGTATTTAGATTTTATTATTACTAAAAATATTTTGTGAACAATAACTATTGAAGTATTTTGGATCATTAAAGTCAAGGTTTTAATTAGCTTTTAGTAGTACGGTAAGTTGAAGTACTAAATATTATGCAAAAATATTTATGATTGGGTTGACGTCGTTGTTAACTGGGAAAGATAATTTTTTATCAGTTCAATGCCAGATCGATAATGTGAAATATAAAAGCATTAAACATGTGTAAAGCAGATTTTTATTACTTTTTATTAATTGACTGAAAATATTTTATTTCTTACGAAAACTATGGAGAAAAAATTATGCTGCTTATAAATATTGGATTATATTAGTTATAAAATATCTTTGGGGTAGGTGCAATTTTTCACTTTTCGTTTTTAATTTTTGGTTTTGGTGTGTAAATTAAAATTTTTAATTTTTAATGAAAATAGAGAAAATAGAGGAAGATTTGCCAAAATAGTGGAAATAGAGGACCGGTTATGATCCCTGAAATTTCCTTATTTTCCTGGAAATTTGTTTGTATTATTTTAAATAATTGAACTTAGAAAAAATAAAATAGCAGAGCCGCTTATTATGCTCAATATATATCTAACATAATCATATGCATATTTTCCTTTTTATCAAATGGCTTTTCCTTATCGCAATGATAATTATGAGGAAAAAAGAAAAGCAGTAATTAAATAATTTAGACGTAAGGAGTATATATAGCGCTCAATTTATAGAACTGAAGCATTTAAGTATTTGTATCTTTGTTGAAGTATAAAGCTGTGTATTCACATATTATTCAAAATGCAGTCGAATTTATTGTCATTCATCTTCTCCATCTTAATGCTACTTTGCATTAATTACTTCCTATCAGGTATGTTATTCTTCTATATATTTTTAATTATTCTAGTTATTTAGTCCTTTAAGGAAGATTTTTCTAAATAAACAGACAAATCCTACTTATGTTCTCGTTTCATAGAAATTCTGCATTTTTACTTTGGGAAATTATTATAATAAATTTAATTATTTAAATAAAGTTAAAAATCTTTAAAATCTTTTTGGGATTTTAAATATATGTTAAAAAATTATTACAATCAACTATAAACTTCAAGCAACCGTAATAATTCAATCAACTCAATCAATTTTTTTGTTTAACTTTTCTTTCAGTGGAAGCGCAAACGACTACACCAGCTCCAGACAGTTCAAGTTCAGGATTATTCGGCCTAATCAAGAATATTCTCTCCTACGTTACGTCCTTTATCTTTTAATATCCTGGATTCATGAAACAGTTTCAAATAAGTATTACAGAAGCCGGACAACAACGAAAAGTTGACTCTAATCCATTTACAAGAACTATGGAATGAAATAACCATTCAATTAAAAAAAATACAATGGATTCTATTCGTATCGAATTATAAACAAAAAAATGTAAATTTCACCTGATTTTATCTGATATAACATATAAATCCTCAAATAGACATCGAATTGAGTCATTTACTTGAAAAGGAGAGATTTTTATTAATTATCTTTCCATACCAAAATTAATGGACCCCTCCAGAATATTATAAACGTTAACTTAATCCTGGTCCTCAATTATATATCGAAATAATCGTGCAACTTTTCACCCGTTGTTTCTAAACTGCAATAATCGTCACACTTTGAGTATAGAAAAGGGAGGAAAAACGTGTCATTCACACTAAAGGGAGCAGCCTGCCAGGAAAATTGCCAGCAGCATTATGCTAAAATCTCGTACATCTGTGCTTATGAGGGGTTCGAGCCCATCACTAGAACTGAAAGCCAACTCGGGGGTGACTACCCCACGGCACGTAAAAGCGACTGCGGCCGGTATTGATCGTCTTCCCCATAACATGGGGGTTGTTCTCACCCCCATGAATTGCCGCCATTACAGCCATATAGCAATGGTTCTCGTACGGGGGTGCGAGGCAACCCCATTTTACGGGGGTTACTTTAACCGCTCTTCTCGCGCATGCTTCTCTCTCATGTTTACATCGAGACTCGAGGACCTACGCACGGCGGACTGCAGCACGCGCTTTTTGATTCTCGTCCAAAGAGTGGACGTCCAGTTCCTATCGTCGATTTGCAAGAATCTGCCATATAATAAATAATTTAATTATTCCACGCGGCGATTGCGCCCTGCTCACGGAGCCATTACGAAGCTCACTCCTGGACACGAGGTCGTCGTGCTCAACTCGACGCGAATCGCAATTCTGATCGAATTTTATCATATCATCGATGAAGGACGTCGGATAACTGACCCTTTACAATCCCTGGGATACGTCCTTTTTTTATTATTAAGAAGGTGAGTGAATTTTCTGTGAAAAAACATACTTGGATTACCGGCATGCCCAATCTGCGAATCTCGTGGGTGCACGCGGGCGCAAAACAAACCCGCTATGTTTGTGTTTTGTTCAACTTTTGTTTTGGTACTCAACTTTTCAGTTTTTTTTACCTTTGGTTGATTTGTTTGGCTAATTATTCATTTTGAAATTTGAATATTGAATGCGCTGTGCTTTGTGAGGATTTACACAATTTAATTTAGTGTTGTTAATATTCCTTGGCTGCATAAAAGTTTGTATTTTTTATATTGGATGTTTAAAGAAAAATGGATAAATCCTATGAAAAAATAATAAATTAAATATATAATTGGCGAGGGGAGTCTGTTAATACGTACAGTGTAATGCCAGTTGGAATTAGAAACTAAATTCAATTTAAAATTAGAATTAAATTAGAATTCCATCGATTCTGCCACTTTTGATTAAAGTCAATTATAAATTGCCTTCGTCGAAAGATGGATCGACAGGCTTTGATCCCCTCCTGAGAAAGCTGCAATTATCCCTACACTAAAGCTTGTAGAATATGAACTCGTGTGTAAATTTACCAGTAGGTGGATGAGATTTGCTTGAAAAAAGTAAGAAATTTAATCCCTCTGGAGACGAGTGCCTTATCTTAGATATTGAGTAACGCTTCGAATGTTTGGCTTGGCGATGAAGCGTCACAAAATCTGGGACGGAAGCCAATTTTATGAGACTTTTGGCTTGGCTCCCGATTCCTTTCCAATTCAGAGTTTGGTGTACTTTACTCGACGCGACCGGCAGCCGGCTTTCGAATGAAATTTCCGCGAGAGCTTTATCGATTTCGTGCGTGGCGAGAGAATATCTATGTGCAACAGGCACGACTCTTGTCCTTCGCAATTTGATACAATGTAGGCTGCCTCTCCATAATATTACACAACACTCGCAAGATTACAAAATTTGGGGTTCTTTGTGTTTATCTCAATGAATATACAAAATTAAGGAAAATGTTTCAAACAAAAGTTGTAGATCTCATCGAAATACACATTCATAAACAAATATTGATTCCAAACATCTTTTCATCTTGATACTTTTTATAATAGCTATTTTTTCCCCTCTAAAATTGAATCAGTGGAAGTTCACTGATTTTCAGTGACTCTCTACTGATATCCAGTATATTTTGCAATAATTAAAATCCTGAGAAAAGAGTCTCTGAAAATAAGTGGAATTTGACTGGGAATCAGTGAAATTTCTCTGATTTTTCACTGATTCAAGTTTTAACAACAAGTACCGGGTTATCCATCATTAATTGTTAATTATAAAAATAATGTATGTAAACAAATAGTCCAAATTGGTGCTTTTTCACGGAGAAATTCATTTTCCACTAATCTATCTTGTAGATTCGAAAGGCAATTTTTTTTTGTATTCAGTACACCTTAAAGTATTTTTAAGAATTTCTTCAGCATTTTTTCAAGGTTAAATAAGTGGTAAATTGTATTTTTTTACTTAAAAAAACTCTAAAATGCAGTATTTCTCATACCAAACCCAATATAACAATTGTATTTTATCAACCCTGTTCTTGAGGTGTTTATTTTCATCTCTGAAACTGAAACTAATTTCAAAATATTCAATTTCGAAAAATCCAAGATGTCGGAAAAAAAATGTCGCCACAAAATTTAAAAAATTAAAACATTCTGTTTGAAATTAGTTTTCAGGAGGTTTTTATGGTCGCTGAATTTAATTTGAATTCAAAATGAACAATTTCGAAAAATCCAAGATGGCGAAAATTTTGATTTTGGAAATTTTGAATTTTCAAGATATTGAATTTTGGAAATCTGATTCCGGATTCGTAATCAGCGACCCCGAAAACTCCCTAAGGTACTTGTGACTGTAAAATTTGTTTCTTAGAAAAATGTGTGCCGCAAAGGGTTAAATTATTTTTCAGGAGAAATTTGCAAGTCATTCTTTTGTTTATTACGAAATCAATTTTTAAAAACAGATATTATTTTAAACCAAAACTCATTACAAAAATCCCTACCAAAATTCTTATGAAAACTGCATGAGATTTTACGTTTTACTTTTGTGGCAATTTCCATGTGGAAATAATTAATCCCCCTTGATAAATCGATCATAAAGCTGTGTGAAGTCTCGTTTTTGATTGGCCAGTTTGGCCAGAATGCTCGTTCGAATCTGAACGAGCAGCCGTTCGCCATGGCATTGAACTATAGCTCTTTGCAGGACGAGGGACAAAGTATGGCTATGGGGGTGGAAAACGAAGGGAGTTTGCGAAGAGGGGGTTAGCGGCAAGGGGAACCGACGCTCAGAGGCTCGAGGGGTTGCCAAGCATCGCGACGCTCAAATTCATGAGCTTTTTCTTTCGCGCCTTTCAACCCGAGACGTTGGTTAGGTCAAAGACTAGTGAACCAAGTTTCTCGTAATTAAAATTGTGTTTGAAAAACTGACGCGCGTCGTTGGACGAAAAGTGAAAATTCAATTTTCCACCTACGTGACGCTTTCAATGCTTTCATGACACCAAACTTCAAGTGGAGAAATTCAAAACAAAGAACGCGCTTTCGATTCAAATAAAAGACTTCTCTTTTCGTGATAAATGCTACGTTTAATAAAACGATGAGTTATACAATTTTAAACAAGATGGTATATACTTTTTTTGAAGATCTTGAAGAGTTATTAAGTGACTAATTTTCGAGAATAGGAACTTATTGAGAAGTGGAATTTTCATATAAAAAAAAACTTAATTTACAAATTTTTAAGTTCTTTTTTTTTTATAAATTAGAGGATATTAATAGAACGTCTCGCCCACAATTGAATTATGTGTGAGTGCATTAAATTCTCAAGGAAGCATGAACTCCGACCGTGCGACTCTGACTTGAGAGAAAGGATTCTGTGAAGAAAGATCAAATACTCATCGTGAACAGTGAGGCGATTATTCCCTCGCGAGTTGCCGGGAAGTCCGCGTGTGTTTCAAATAGAATTGATAATATAAACTGTACTTATCAAGAATAAAATCTAAAAAAGGACAAGGAAATTAGTATCTCTGTTAGGAATGTAATTTTTAACTTCATTGGGAGTAGATAGTGATTTCCATAAAACTGTTAAATTCATCATCTAAAAGTGTTTGATACACTGAGAAAATAGAGTGACTGAAAACAAATTCACAATGCAGGTGAGAATATTTAATATAATTCCATTTATTTTATTTACTTTCGATTTAATTTAAGACTACTAATTGACATTATTTAAATTTAGTTTTGTTTTGACTTATACCAATATCAAAAGACAGTAAAGAAATCATTGGATCAATAATTTATTATTGAATATACACATCTTTCTTTACATTTTTGTTGATTTGTTTATTTATTTATATAGTGGAAAGTATGAAATAAGATAGAAAGAGAAAGTTCAAGATATAGACTATATACTCGTGAAAAATACTAATATTTAATTTATAACTGCTCCAAATCACAAGTTAAAATAGAGAGTAAGCACTCTTTGGAAACAGTGAGAGGAAGATTCACTTCTGCTGCTATATTTAGTTACTTTCACTGATTGGCGAGGAGCCAGACGAGAGAAGACTGCACTGCAATGCATTGATCTCGTTTTGAAATGTTTATTTACCTGAGTATACCGACATGCAACAAAAACATAGTCACGTGGATCGAAAGTTCAACAGCTTTAGACATACCTGTATGAAGACATATCAGAGCCCCAATCAATAATACAAAAATAATCCAATCCGTCGCTTCATTATTTAGAGAAAAAGTCATTTTGCATATATATATATAAGAATTTTTTTGGCTCTTTCAATTTCGAAGATAATTATCCATGTATAGTAACTTAATAAGCTAATGAAAAGGGATCTAAAGCAAAGCAATTCAACTATATAATGAATAGTTCTTAGTTCAAGAATTGTTTGATTTTTGTTTTAGACACCTTCCCATTTTGACCAGCCTCTTTCACTTTTGGGTGAGTTGCCTTCATGTTGTATATTTGAAGGAAATAATTTGAAAATAATGCCTAACCTGTGAATAAATTGTACAAAATTGTGCACAATGTATAACAGAGTTGTATATAAAATTGTTCAATATTGTACAAAATTATTCCAAAAATATGTGTACTAACAAAAGTGGAAAAGAGAAATTATTGATTGGGTTTTTAAAGGAAGAAGTATCGTCTTAGGATAAACAAATCTGACCTTAAGACTTCCCCTCAATATCAATAATCCTGATACCTTTAGTATTCCTCACCTTGAGACGGTAGGCACGGCTAAAGCAGGTCATTACCTCGAGAGGTTATACCCTAGTGAGGTTGCTGAATGAATAGGCCAATGCCAAGATCATTTAGATACTTCCTAATCGAATTCCCGAATTGCTATTCCATTTTTGTGGATAATGTCTACAAAGAACGGTATTTATATCATAATTTCATTGCAATGCCCCTTAAACATTTCCTCTGGAACTTATTAAGAACAGGAAAATAATAAATTAATTGATTGACATGAATGACATGATGGACATGAAACAAAAAAAAAAACGAAGAAAAAATTAGTAGAAAGTTTAAAAAAAAAACATCAGATTCCTTCAAATTGGAACTTTTTCAATGAAAATAGCAGGGTTTACAATTTTCTTACAGAAAATTACATTATGAAACAGCAAAACTGACTAAATTCCAGGAAAAATGCGTTCAGAGCGTCTGTTGACTAATTGAAATGGCAAAATCAGTCATTTTCTTTTATGTGTGAATCAATGATTACAATAGAGTTCACCAGAATTACCAGAGATTAACAAAATGTTAAACCAGAAAAATGTGTAGTAAAAAATGCTGGTCATTCTTACCAGAAATTCTTGTTTCAATTATCAAAAAAACTGATTAAAATAATCAGAAGATGACCAGAAACTTATAATACTTTTAACTAGAATTGACAATAATTATAAGGGCATAATTAATATTATTCTCTAATTAGAATACTAGAATTCTCTTTATTCTCAGAATGTCTTCTAGGTAATAATCACATGTCCCTAACACATTACGAATCACTCATATTAATTAATCTTCTCCCCCAAAAATAATTACCCTATCATAAAAATAGATAAGATCACCCCTAATTTGAAATCACATCCTGGACTTTCAAGAACTAAAAATGCAGGTGGTGATCGATGGAAGTTCGACGCCGGCGCTGGGATGTTCACAGGTGGTCAGACGCTCCACGCAGTCTGACCGTTCTTTCTCGTACGAGCGCTTCGCGAGGTTTCAGGGTCTTCGACCGCAGTCCCACCATTGAATTAAGGGTCACTTCCGGTTTTCGTTTATTATGACGGCGGAAGGAATTAGCGCGATGTAACCCGCCAATTTGTTCAAACCAGACATTCTTAATTTTTGAAAAATTGTGTCCTGAGATGAAATAGTATAATAAATTTGTGTATCATTCTAGCTATTCATTACTATACGGATAGAGTAAAGATCGCGTGTAATAAAGAAGTGAATCAATGAACCTGAACGTCCTTAACCTCCAAATGAAAACTTCCGGTTTCGGAACCATGCCATTCAACCCCTAACATGTCGGTAAATAAGGGCTCGACAGAGTGCCTACGATTTGTCTTATCGCCTCGAGTCCTGCTACCAACAGAACATAACTTTCCTAACGTAACCTAACCCAACCTAACGCAGAAAATATTAGCCCTTAACCGGCAGTGATAAAACCACGGTGTGGTCGGACATTACGTGATAATCGTGACCCACTGGCGACTAGTGTCGGCTACTCTATTATTCAGGTATCTTTTATAGATTGAAATTGAGACTGAAAATTCATTTCTATCTGAAGGTTGTCCGCCCCGGCATTTTTCCGATTCAGTTACGCCTTTCCCAGGCATGGTTGGAAGCTGGCGTCAATACTGGGGTAGAATTATTGATGCTTTGTTATTATCTTTTCTTACAAATAATTAAGTTTATACTCTTTAAAAATACTTCTGCTTGGAACGATTTTTTAATAGAAACCTTTAGAAAATAGTGATTTATCTGAGCAAAGTAATCGTATTTTGTAATAAACATGACCCAGTTTACGTCCACAACTAATTCTGCAAATTATGTTTTCTTCACACCCAGAAAACAGTTTTTTTGAATCAAAGAAACTTTATTTGAATCATAGTATTGATATACGGTCAAAGAAACATTTCTTTGAGTCAAACAAATTTTTTTTTAATTAAACAAACAGTTTCTTTAAATTAAAAATTATTCAAAATAATTTGGTTTGAACCAAAGAAACTTGGTTTAAATCAAACAAAATTATTTTAAAAGAAGGAAAGTTTTCTTTAACATAAAGAAATTTTAAATTTGAGTTATTAAAATAAAAGTTTTGATTTAAAACAAGTTTTTTTTTGAGTGTGCACCTTTATATATGACACTGATTACTTTTTTAAATTAGTTCTTCTCCATCTAAAATACACCCAGAGAAAAAGTTTGCTTAAATCAAATAAACGTATATTTGCCTTAGAGCCAACTAAAAAACATCATTGAATTAAATAAAATTTATTTGATTCAAAGATATTTTTTCTTTGAATTAAAAAATATTTTTGAGGCAAATATATATATTTGCCGAATCAAATAAATTTATAGTAAATAATAAATAGTTACGTTATAAATAAATAGTTATGTATACGTTTATTTGATTCAAACAAACTTTTTTTCTGGATGATATTTAATCGCTTTTAACCCGTTTAAAAGTGAATTAAAAAGAAAGAGGAATATTGTACAAATATAAATTTGAATTGAGATGTGAAGTTAACGAGGGATGACTTTTTTTATTATGTAGTTTAATCCTTCGAAAGCCCCGTTGAAAAGAGGAAGTCGGGCTTACATTTGTGGCATTAAAGCATCGTATCTCAACTGACAATTCCAGAAGAACTATTCTTCTTGATCCAGGATAGAATATAGTATGAGAATCACTATAAAAGAATTTCTCGCGTCTTATGACATAGAAAGCTTCCCAGCACCTTTTAGATTCAAAGCTAACCTAAATCCTGAACAAGGAAGGGCTTTATATAAGCGGGAGAAACCGATAGCATTTCAGATTAAGTTAATAGAATACTGTCCTATAATATTTTACTAAAATTCGCTATTTTATATGCATTTTTTAAAATTATATAGAATGCACTCATTTTTTTAATGAATTTTTAATTTCTCTATTATATCCAATTTTCTTATGTTAAAGTGTTACATTTTCTACGCAATTTCAAGTATTAAGTCAGAAATTTCATAAATGCTTCTTTCTTTGTACCCTCTTTCTTTTCCGTATTCTCCAGATGATGAATGGAAAAGGGAAGTAGAATCTAAATTTAGACTTCTCTCGCAGAGAGTTGAAGTCTGTTTATGGTACAGTAACCTCATACTATTCACTATTATTCAACCAACCTTATCTCAATTTTACATCATTGAACAATTTTTAAAGTCCACTTCCTTTTCCTATTGGTTTTCCAAATAAAAATTGAATCTTAGGAATAAAAAAGAGACAAATAGTGGTCATTTTTAAAATTTAAAGGACAAATGCGTTATAATTTGCATTTCAAATAAATTAATAAAAAAATATCTCGTTCGAGTAATGAGAATTCTGGTTATTCTAAACAAATAATAAACGGCCAGTTACTTAACCAGAATTTTCTAGACATATTAACAAGAATTTGTGGTTAACATAACTGTAGACATTTTTTAATCAGAAGCATTTATCAAATTTAACCGGAAATTTATTTTGAGTCAATTTTTAATAGATATATCGTTTAATTTAACTAATTTAGAAGGGCGACGGTATGGTCGAGAGGACAAAGGCATTGCCTTAACAGTTCCGTCAGACGAAATAGTCGGGGGATTCGAATCCTCATTCCCATGGAATTTTTGTAAGAAAATTAACTCTTATCCTAATTAATGAAATCTTCTTTTAGCTGTAAGTATAAATGTCTTCCTTACATACAATTTTTTTTTGCTAAAAATCACTGAAAATAAAATAATTCAATAATTCAACCGTTCAGATTCGTTTACTAAATTGATTAGCAATTATTTTTTCGTAAATAATGACTAATTCACATTAGTAGCATTAATTATAAATCTGACAAATGAATAGAGTTTCGAACGTTCAAATGAACGAAATATTTTTTTCAAATTATATTTTATCCAGAAATATTGTGCCAACTAAAAATAACAATCAGGATTACAAGTTTATTTAATTCTTTATTATTTTCAATGTAAATAAATCAATATTTAAAAACTTTTTATAGTTACAAATACAATCAATACAAAAATTCGTTTATTTGATCGTTCAGAATTTTTCAATCATTCTACCTTTAACTAATGTAGTTCCTTCTCACGAATTTATGAACTGAGATCCGTAATTACTTCATTCCGAAAGCTTTCAGTAATTGTTATCGAAAATGAAAAGAGCTTTTTCATTTAGGTCTCTAATTCCTACATTAAAAATTGTATGCAGTTGAAATTGGGAAAAATGAAAAAGATCTTAACATCGATCGCTTTCAGCCTCGTTCTTTGCTGACAATGCATCATCGGAGGCTGAAGGACGCCGAATATAGTGGAAGGAAAAAAAGGGAAATAATTCCGTATTTGCTGAACCGTGCTTGCGCATGAATATTATAGAGACTGGTCCATGGTCGCAAACGCGTGTGCTCACGTGTCATTCGTATATAAGCGACATGTGAATAGGAAAGCCTTGCGATATATGCCGAGCATGTGGATCATGATTAAAGCCCACCCTTACAGCCTCGCGGATTTCTAAATATACCTACTGCTTCGCGGATATTCATACGTGTAAGAATAGGAGAGCATCGAGGCAGGCGTCGGGCTTCCAGTGAGCATCGCGACGCGACCATCGTCTCAGCTCGATTTGGATAGGTCAGTGATCGTATTAGGGTTGCTGTTGTGTAAACATTCTCGCTTTACTCAAACAAAACACGATAAATTAATTTACGATAATTTACTTTGGTCATTTACTTTGAATTACAAAAAGTCGTTTAGATCTAAAAGTCCCTCTAGAAAGAATATAAATAAAAAAAAAACATCCTTTGACTATATGTATAAATCATTCTTGACTTAGAAAAGAATACCCTCCTAAATATATTTTGAAAATTACCCATAATAATAATAGAATCTCAGATAACATTAATATAAAAAGGAAAACTTGATTCAAAAGTTTATGCTAAATTTGCGATGTACCGGATCCTTCAATAATGAAACTTGACTGGAGAAATCGATGAAATCAATTCACTCTACTGGTCTAAAGAGCGTAAAACTGCTTTTTCATTAATTTAATTGCATACCACTTTTTCTGCAATCAATCCATTTCTTTTAATACCATCAGTCTCACAAGCAGTTCTTTTAAATGAACTGAAAGTTAGCATTCTTCTAAAACAGCTTTTGAATTTATTTGTGAAATTCTGATAGACTTTCTTCCAGTATTAATGGACAATCGCAATGTAAAACAATTTTACGAAATACGATTTTTACAGATTTAATTCTGGAATTAAGGTTTTTCAGAGATGTTGAATTTATTCCGACCTAAAAATCGGTAATTTGAGGAAATGAAAGTTCTGCAGGAGTACTTAATTAAAGTTTTTATAAAATCCTCTACGTATGTCACATTTCACATTTGCTTTCATGTCTCGTCTCGGTTTTTTTTGAATAAAGTATCGAACGGAAAGAAATACGAGCGTGATCACACGATCGCCAATCGCGACGCCTTCTTTGGTGATCTTAGGCTATGGGGAGAGAGTGAGAAGCAGGTCTCGTGAAAGACAGTATCGAACACATCATGATCCTCGGTGCCGTTATTGCTCACCAGTCTCGTTCGATTGACCGGTAAAGCTCACTGACTGGGTTTTATTGTTAGATGCATCATCCGTTTATTTCATTTTCAAATTAAATAAATAGATAAATAAAAATAAAACATATATTAAAAAGTGTCTTTTTTAGTGAATTGTATATTTCTCGAGAAATGACATGGACGAGACACCTATCAGAAAATCAAAACGCGTGAAAACGTGGTTTAAATCATGGTTTTCGGAACCAAAATCGAGGACACCCGTAGGCGGTACTATTTTTTAAATAAAATTTTAAAAAATTAAAAAAATTTTTTAAAGTAAACATGGAAATTAATTGAGTTAAACATTAGATGGTTTTATTCACATTGAAGAAAATTGTTTCCCTTCCAGTGTTTGTTTACAACAAGTTCTTTCAGAATATACTAATATTCATACGTATGAATGAATGAACGAATGAAATATATATATATATATAAAATTGAGAGAAAAGTGAAATGCAAAGGGGACAGTGTTTATACTGTTTATAGATGTGTGCACTAGTTTTTCAAGTTTAATCAATGATTCAGCTGTTCTGCATATTGCTTTATAAATATAGCTCCCATTCAAAGTAAAATAATGTAAGATACTTTAATATAAAAAATGTAGAATTTCATAAATATAGAATTTATCTTATTAATTCAAAAACAAAAGTTGCTTTAAACTTCCTAGCGTTATTCATTTATTTTAAATATTGAATCGCGATTTCAATTTTGCAAATGACTAATTAATGTCTTTAACTTTTTAGAACAACAGAGACCTCGTGATCTCGAAGAGATGCAACGTTGTCCGTATCTTCACGAGATGAAGGAGCGTCTGCTCTCGCAGCCGACACCAACGGACAGTCTGGACATGGAGCGTCTCGACGGAAGTGGCACTCCTGTAAAGGAGGCTCACTTGCACAACGATTACCCAGCCCACACAAATCCAGGAGTTATTCCTGATCCGCCAGAAATGCCACCTGACTCCTTAATCGGAACCGTCGTCAAGGTAAATAACGGATTCTAAATCATGGTTCATTAATAATAAAATAGACTGAACTCTCATCAATTCCCATCAATCTTCTACCCAAATCAATGATAAACAGTTGACAACTAAACAGTAATTAGCAGTCTATACATATATATAAACGATTATGTACACGCAGAGACGTATATATAACCGGAAAGCTTTTTCCATGTATTATATTTCTCTACATAATTACTTATCTAATTCAAAATCTGTATATGAGAACGTCGACCTCACGTCAATCAATAAGTTTCTATTTATATTTTACGTCCATTTTTTATTTGAATATTTTATGCACTGAAAGCAATAGTCTGTAAAGATTCTAAATCAACATTCGAAAGTTTAATTTATTAGAGATTTAAGCATAATTATTTACGGAAAAGGTTTTACATTTTCTCTTAATATTTCTATTTCTATTTGAATTTGTTTAGAAAAAAAGTGATGTTACCATATATTTTAAAAAATTTTGTGAAATTTATTTATCGTGATTTTATAGTATCTATTTTTTAATTTTACGGGATTTCATGACATATTATGAGATTTTAACTCCTTTTAAAGGATATGACCATATTTTCTGCAGCTTTAAGTAATTTTAAGGGATTTTACGATATTTTATGGAATATTAAATAATTTTAAGGACTTTGACGGGATTCAAGAGACTTTTGCATCGTTTTAAGTGGTTTCGAGAAAAATGAAGTATAAAATAAAAGTCATCGACTTGCAAAAATTGAAAAAAGACAGTCGAATAACCGCCCTTTGAGGTGCGAGTAAAATTGCAGATGCTTTGAAAGTTTATGTATGGGATGGTGAGGAGTCTGTGTTTTCGAACCTTTTGAAAGTAAAACCCTTTTATTTTGTCTTTTCCAGCTAAATTCCGACGGCTACGGGTCTCACACGTCACCGGCGCACGCCAGACAACCCCTAGTACCACAAAATGCGAATAACCAACCCCTGTGTTTCACACCCACGCACACAGCACCTACCAATGGCATGTTGCCAAAGAATGCCAAGTGAGTACCTCTTTGAAACCTTTAACCGAAGACAGCGGAGTTTTACATTATTTAACGACAATCTTATTCGATACCTACGAGAATTCCTGTCACTCCAAGTACGGCTCGATCAGCCAATATTCACTACTACCTCCGAGAAAACTTTATCGATTTCGACAACCAAAAAAGTATTGACGTGCTATGCAATTTTTATATTACGCCAGAAAGATAAGAGAGAATTTAGGTCCTAGAAATTTCCTGATTTTTAATATTCAGACAAACTATAACTTACAAAAATATTGAAAGGATTAATAGAGATTAATAGAGCTAATGATTTTTCGAATAAAACTTCACAATCGCTCTCTCCCAATATAAATATCAGCATCAATTTCTGAATTTTTTAAAACACTCTTTGAACAAGACTCGAGAAAGCAGTAATATTTTATCAAATCCTTTCGAGAGTGTAATAAAATAGCACCGACTTAAAATTCTGCCTCAAGGCTTCAATCTCTGAGGACGTTGATATTTCTCTTGGCTGAAGTGGCGCCTTATCTAGTGGTTAACCACCAATTGGAACTAATGGAGTGGTACAGAAACACCTTCAAGAGGCAGTGAAAGAACTTTGATGCAAAAGAAATTTTCTTTCGCTCCCTCGTTTTTATACAAGAATAATGACAAAGAAACATTGTCTCAAGATAGGAAATATTCTAAAAGATCATATTTATAGAAAACTTTTGACTTTTATTTACCTGACGGTTTTTAAATGACCAGACACCAGTTTTAAGTATATCATAATTGGTACACGTTTAAAAGCATAAAGTTGTGCTTAATTCAAGCACAGAGTCTATTTATCAACATCCTATTCAATGCGTGACCTGCTTAACCCACAAGCTTTTTAAACTAGAGCATCGCTCGTAATTTTCCCAAGGACGTTTCTCCCGAGATTTATGAGCACTCGATGTCACCTGCTACTCGTTTAAACACTCGATTTAATTGTCAACATCTTCATACTTTCCTAGTTGGCAAAAATTTACCATAATATTAAGAAAGAGAGGAACCTAGAGCCAATATTAGCCACACCCTAATTAACTTTACTACGATAAAAACTAATTTTGGAAAAGAGAATGAAAGCCAGAGTTTTAACTCTCATGGTAAGTCATTGCCTCTGGATACATCAAATGGGCCAAAGGTCAAGCCATCAGAAAACGAGGAAAAGTGATTACGAAGAGTAAGTAAATCAAGTTGAACATAAAATGAATTGAACAATTAGCATCTCTGATAAAATCTCAGATAAAGATGTAGCTATCTATTCACTCTAATTTATTTAATCAAAAATTAAAGATTTCCAAAAACGTATATCAATTATTAAATCGAATGGCAACCTTCCAAATTTTCCTCGGGAGGGTCCATTGAACTCGAATGTGAATTCAGAAGATTCCTATAAAACTCCACAATAATTTTTTTTTTTTTAAATAATGTATTAATTTATAAAAAAAAAATTAATCATAACAAATCTTTTGAATATGATCTTCAAATTCCATATTAATCCCATCGCTTTACATTAATAGAGCTTTGGCTTTACAACGGCCATGCCACGCTGAAAACAACATTTCTCGTCGAATCATTGAAGTAAAGCAGCGTTGGGCGCGATTAGTACTTGGATGGGAGACCACTAGGGAATACCGTGTGCTGTTGTCATTCATTATGTTACTTTACTCTAACAATAATAAAGAGATGAACTCATTTAATATTTTATCATTAAGTCGTGGTTTTTCCAGACAGTGCTCGAGGTATGGATTTCCATACCTGGATTTGTTCCAGGTATGGAATTCTCCATGGCATCCCTACTATTTACGCCGCCCCTGCACTAGATAAAAATGCACTTTAAAGACGTGCTCCAATGCAAAGAATGCAATAAAAAAAATACAGGTTTTAGGTAGACTCATCTACTTTTTTCCTTGTGGCTGGAGTTTAGTTCCGAGGACGCGGAATCGTGGCAGCACTGCCAGCGAGGTCGAAATCAATACTCGACGTGCGTGAGACTCGGTTTTTGTTGCAATCCTTGGAATATGATAGTAGTAGATTATTCATTATGACTTATGTCTCTCAAAAATAATCTCATCGAACAACCACTCCGCCAAAGAATTTTCAAAACAGACTAAAAACTCAGCACTCATTCAAAACTGAACATTCAAAAATCCTCTATTAAATCATCAAAAAAACGATCCCTGCGGGTCATCCACTTCCATAATCATCGCGAAAAATATATTCCTCTCTTCGATTTACTAAATATCCAAGAACTCAAACACTTGATTTGCAAAAAAAGCAAGGCAACGCCCTAACAATGATTGAAATCTGAAATTCGAAGAACTGGAAAATTAGAAACCTGAAGTATCGATTTTGAAATAGGTTCGTTGTTCTAGGGAAAGAAGTGAAAATATATTCTAGAAAATCGGTTCCATTGCTCATCTTCCTCAGAAAAGCATTCTTGGAATCGTTGGCTGTAAAATAACAACACAACTGTCCGGTCATGGCCTTCTAAAGGCCACGAGAGGTTATAAGTCTAAGCACAACAGAAGAATTTAGGACATCGAACCCAGAAAGGGCCGCGCCGTTCGAATTTTGTACGAGGGAAAGGTCAGTGACCTGGGTGGTAGCGTTATCGAGCGGGTCAGTGGGTCGCAGAACCGCGGAGCAGTTTGCCCCTTTTATCCCCCACCTCGACTCACTTACCACCACCCCCAACCCCTTTCGTGAACGTCTTCTCCACGGTGCAAGTGCACCGACTTGAATGTGCCTGGACCGATACTTGACCTCGATCGCGTTCCGAGATCGGCAGCTCTTCTCTAGAGAATGTCCCTGGAGCTGATTAGGATGCTTTCGAGTGCAGGGTTTTCATCAGAAAATCTCAAGATAGACCGGGTTCAGCTTCGATGTGAATATTTCTTGAGAGATGTGGGTACAAATAATAGTGCAACGTCTTTCAAGATCCTCTGGTTCTATACAATTCTTTAAAGTTTGGGAACCTTTCTTCATCGTTCTGTATTCATAAAGCAAGATAATATATTTGCATGGTCTGCTAATCCTTGCTAAATATTCTTTAATACAGATGAATTTCTTCATCCCAAATCAGTATCTGCAAACCAATCTATGATTATAATTTCATATCGACAAGATTCTTCTTTAATCGCTCTTATTAATATGAAAGTAGCACTATCTCAGTAGATATAGGTCATCAGAAGATTCCGAGGTAAACGGAATTCATGTCTGGCTTGAATAGATCCGAAAATACTATATCGGCCAAAAGTGACATGTTGCTGGAAGAAGTTGTACTATAAGCTCCCCTATGTTCCTAAAAACTTCTTTTAAGTTCGCTAACCTTGGTATTTCAAACAAAGGAACTTTAGACGAGCTTTTAGAATTGTGTACAATATAGGCAAGATCTTTTCTCATTATCAATAATGAATATAGAGAAATCTTGATGTGAATCTCTACTGCAAAGTCAGAACCATATAAAAAAATTACAAAAAGATTTAAACTGGTGGATCCTATTGGATCTAGATGACCTATACGAACAAATAGGATACTTTTTATTTGCTCTATCACTTAATAGTCCTAATGCTTTATCTTCCCTCCATCAAATCATTTTTATGCAACTATCTAACCCTGATCTTCTTGCATCCTAAATCCCCATCACATTAAACGGTTTACTTGTAGATCAATTATGGCTTCAAACTGGTGTCTATTGTTCAACAAACGATTTCTGATACCAGTCTTAATCCATCTGTATTCATTTACCTCCCATCATTGTCAAATTGCCCCAATCAAGTTGTCAATCCACCCGTCTCAGTGATTCGAGTGATCTATCCAAACTGGTCTAACCCTCTTTTTTCCCATGACCTTAATTATATGTCACAGAGTCAACCCTTTTCTGTCCCATCATTTATTAAAATTTATTTGTAGAATGTATTAAATTTTTTCCTTTTTATCGTTAAATCATTCAATAAAATCTGTCAATATCTGTCACAATTTTTCTCCCATAATCAATCTGCCACAATCAATCATAGTAAACTCCACTGGATTTAGAAGACCTTCAATGAAAGATACAATCTTCTGCTGCACTATTATCTAAATTATCAATCACAGTGTCTATCCCTGTCTTTATGACCTGTCACTAATCTAGACAACAGATCCATCTTCCGCTTTAATAATGGCAAAAACCTTAATAAAGTAGGCTTCAGAAACCTCTAAAGAATTCCAAAAATCAAAGTAATTCATCAACAATGAGTCAATGAGTCATCTCCCAATCAACACTGCAAATCCCAAAAGTATTCAGACCTCACAATCTCACTGTTTTAATATCCCCTGTAGTAATATACCAGATGGACTATTTATATGCAGATGCACCTCTACTCCAATCTCCATAAATCAGAACTATACTCCTAACTTCCAGCCTCAATTGTTGAACATCCTTCCGATACAACGAGTTTAAAAATAGTTGAATCGTAAAATACTGCTCCAGGCTATCATCCTTAACGTATAGAGGACTATCGAACGGAAGTACACCTTCTGTTCCACATCATTCAAACAGTTTATTTGTAAACTACGTCCAGTGCTAAATTGTCATATCGTCATTTCTCTCATTATCTGACCTACTTCACCGACCACATACCTCTCATCCTTGATCTAGAAACCACCCATCATCATATTACGTTCTGCAATTATAACTACTCTAATCCTAGACAAAAATTCAAAAGCAGATCCAATTCTGTTGAATCCTGATTTTGAATCATTCCGTTTTTCTATCTTTTAAATCATCCTTCATCCCAACTCAAAATTGACTGACTAAATACAGAGACCGTTGATTCTACAAAATTGGGTACATGATCCGCGGCATCCCTTGACTCGCGAATCGCAACGATATAAACGAAACGATATACGACGGAAATCATGGGGTGGATTCTGCGCTTGTGCAAGAAGCTGCTGCTGCCCGGGAAGAGACCTCCCGGCCAGCCTCAGTCTCCGGGATGCTGGGGGCGGTGATCGTGATTCGGCCCCCATTTCATCGCGTTCCGATATCATAGTGGATCTTCATTTTTCTGTCAGGGTGATCGGCGATCTCGAATCGTCAAAATTACCCTCTCTTTCATCCGTGGTCCAAGTCATTCAGGTAGATTGAGGATAGACGACACGATTCACGCGACTCTCTTTCAACGCATCGCCCTTCGTACTCTTCTCTCCTATCCGCCCTTCTTTTCCCCAATATTTTCTCTTCCTCTCTATAATTTCTCTCTTCTCATTTATCGTGGTTCACTCTCTACTCCCAAACTAGGGTGCAGTTACCGCGAGAGCCATTGACCAGGTGAGAGATCCCGTCGACGTTTCTCGACAACATAGTCGTCATCAGTCATCGGAGCGAGAGTGGTTTGATCCTCGTGTTCTCGGATTCAATTAGCTCGTTCAAGCGAGTGCGCCAGATCAGAGAGTTCGTGTTTGACCATCATCTGTGTTCCTTTTGCATATTTCCCTTTTCCCCTTTCTATCATCATGCCTATTGTGTCACCTTCTCTTTCTCACTCTCGCCCACTCTCCTTAACGAAGAAGTGTTGAAAATCCAAGGGGTTTCCTCAGGACAGAAGGGCTTACAAATAAAAAAGGATAGAGCAAGCAAGAACAAGGGTGAGCAAGCCCGAAGAGTGGCTCTTTCATCTGGGGTTGTGTCTTTCGGTTTATGCCTTTCATGTGCAAAACCAACCTTGATTTCAAGTACCTCTCTCACAAATTGTACTGTTTCACCAGGTAGATGGATCAATGAATTCGAGTAGGGTGTGGAGTTAACTATTCGGAAATTTTCGATTCATCATCTAGAATTGATCCTGGTACATTTGGTACATTTGAGCCTCTTCTAAAGTGTTCTTCGTAATCCCATTTGGAATGCCGGGATAAAAGAAATGGATATCCCCTCGAGACTTTAGTATAGGTTACCGAAAACTCCATTTCGTTTTAAATGGGATTCGCCAGCCTCTTGGATTATCAGATCCTTCGTCGTCTCCAAGACCCAAGGATTCCCCCCAGGCTTTGAAAGTAGAATTTCTTGTCCAATATGTCAACGATTCCAAATCCAATAGGTCATTTCTCGAGAGTGGATATCCTGAATATCTAGACCTCTTTTAGTGTCATATCCCAACTTGTAACTTCATCAACTACCATCTCAGACAGAACTCGTCTTGTAAATTAACAAGTGAAAGAAATTCATCTTTCATCAAATTCATTATTCTCGTTGTTACATTCTGATTTCTGATCACGACCATCATCAGAATATTCCGATTCCCATTCAACAGTTAATCCAATAGCAGAGTAGGTCTATTTTCAATGGTAAAGAGGGTGTCGACCCCAGGTTTGGAAATCGAATAGCTTCAGATTTGAGAGAGCCAGTCACGAACCGAGTTACTCATCGGGAGAATTATTCAGGGAGAAGGGAGCTTGTTGGGGAAGGTTACGTGATTTGGATACTAGTTTTAGAAATCGTATTGAGCGAAATCTGAAGGGCGGTGTGTTGGTCGAGAATTAAAAAGAGAGGACAAAGTTTTGGGTTCACCAAAATGGCGGGAGCAGCGCGCGCCGGTCGTCGACATTGGAGTGAAGCTTCTGCTTCGCCCCAATGCCCCGATCCCCGAACCTCATCCTGGAAGGTTCTCGGGATTTCAAGCAGGGTTCTTGTACAGGGTTAGGTGGAGTCCGGAAGTTAAACCTGACCCAAGATCGCGATGGTAGGCGGCGGCGATTGTAAAGTGGCTACCGTTGAGGTGGAGGCATCAGCCACTAGCGACAACACGGCTACGCTTCCGGTTACGAGACCTCTCAATCCGCAAAATGCACCACCCAATTCGCAGGACAACGCTGAGAAGAACAATGCCGCGAATAAAGAGATGGAGCTGAAGAACGTGCGATCCACCCCCGCGAAAAAGTAAGCTCCCCTTGTAATGATTTAGATTTTTAGAACAGTTACCCTAATTAGATTAGTTGCTTAAAAGATGCTGCAAGAATTTTAATTATCGCAAAACGGGAAACTCTGGATTTCCCAGTTTTTGGCTGCTTTTAAATTTTAATGGATAGAAAAGAACTGAATTAATATTTTTTAAGATGATGAACAAAAATAAGAGTTTGACAACAAATTATGTACACTATCGGTTAAAAATTTGGCTTCACGTGTTTTTTGATGATCCTTCAAGTTCTTTTAAATTTAATTACATCAAAGATTCAGTTTTTTCTTTAAAGTAAGTTAAAAGTTATCAAAAGGCTGCATAGAATGATAACTTAAATTCTTAAATACTTAAAATGAATGTTAACTTAAAATCAGGTGAACCCAAACTTCTAACACCGGTATAGTGTATATCGGAAATGAAGAACTAGATTGAAGAGACTTTTAGTATTATTTTGTAAATCTATCTGTGATGAAAGTTTAATTATCAGTTCTGAGCAAGCTTGGAAGTTTCATAACTATGACAAGGGTCAGCTTGTGAAGATAGAAATTTAATAGGGTTTCCCGGCCATTGAGTGAAATGATACACGTGGAACGTCAGAGTGACGATGAACACGAGCACGTATAGTAGTTTTATAAATAAAAGGCCGCGTGCTCTAATAAAATAGATAATGAGACAATAGAGGTATAACAACAAGCAATAGAAGAAAGCACAAGGAAACGCATCGATAAAACCATACAATGAATTATAGAATTTTTTCTCAACCTTTTTCCGTAAATCTATAAATATGTTTCTATTTGAAAGTATCAACAATTGAGATTAATTCATGTCTTAAAATCGAAAATTTTGTTCCAAATTGTGTAAATGTCTAAATTCTAAAAATTCGGCGTAAAAGAATAAACGAAATTCCCAAATACCAATGAACGTGCAGATCAAAAGATTTCCATCCGGGTGTGGAAAATGGAAACTGTGGAAAAGAAACGCTGCGAATGGTTTTAAAAACAGTTAATGAGAAAACGAGTTTCTAGAAGAGAAACGAAAGCAGGGTAAGAGACTTGTATTTGAGTCGCGTTTCCATATGCGTCGTACTTCGTTAGCTCACCTCTGAAGTACGTATGCATACATGGCGCTTCATGAATTACGTAGTTCCGTTATATACCTAGAACACATTCAACAACCCCTAACAAGTGAATAACATAAACTTGAATAAGTATATTTGCACTTCTGCAATTGAAAATTCATGTCTTATCACAAAAATAAAACAGGCAAAAGTAAAAGAAGTTTCTTTCAAATTCGCTCTGGTTTGATTGAAAATTTCTTGAAATCTTTATAATCCTGTAGAATCAAGAAGGAATTCTTGGAAATCTTCTAAAATATTAACAGATCAATTTATATTTTCCCTGACAGCTATACTCGTACATCTCTAAAATTTCCCTGATTTCCCTGACAAGTAGCCACCCTGTTTTTACTTTAAGCGTTTACTTTACTTTAAGTTTAAACAAATCTTTAAGTTTCTCAAACATTTCTTGAGTGAAAATATTTGGGATGAAAAGGAGTCGACTATTTGTACCGAAATTCATAAATATACGAATTATTTCGGTAGGAATAGAGACTGCTTGAAAAACATGATAGTGGTTCCTAAAATTATTATCAATGTAGGACTTGCGAGTGAAGTGAATGATATTAATTTAAACGCTGGAGGAACTGTAAATCTCGCTGCTAATTTCATGTTATTGATCTAGATGGAAAAGTGGAGTGCATGAGGCTAACACTCATAACAATATGCGACGTATGCGTGAACCTTTTGCAAAGCAGTGTCTTCTCGAATTACATTCGCAGACGCAGTAATGTTGTCACGACCCCACGCCTAAGCATGGATAGCGTCGTTAGACATGATCACATTCAATATGCAGTTGCAACTCAACCCTCGAGTACGAAGCATCGTTAGTTCTCGCTTTTCAAAGCGGGACTTTCGATCGCAAGCTTCGAAGGTCTTCATCTGACTTCGACCCTATCACTCGTGAAATGCTTAGTGAAGCATGGTCTAAAATAATGACGCCGAAAGCGAAAGTTTAAATTCGGGATGAAAAGTGCTAACAATAAATTTTCAAAACGTCGGCACATTCGGTTTTCATCTTTTTTCGTGAAAATAGTAATCGAATAAATGAAAAAAATGAAAAAATGCAACGAGAAGTTATGAGACTTTTTTATAGTGTGTGAAATTTTAGAAGTAATGATTATACATTTGTTACTTTTAATCAAGAAAGTGAAGTGTGCATACTTTTTCCATATTTTAAACGGATAAAATTACAAGCAACCAAAAAAAGGGGAATCCTCTTGTTAATTTTTAATGAATTGAAATTTGATTCCTGTCTCTACTTAATTTACATATTGAAATATCAGGGCTATAAATTATTTAGTAGGCAGCTTCTCTTGGGGAAATTTGATACTGGATATCTATTACCCTTTTTACAATCTCATTTATTATAATATTAGAATCGATGTCTCATGGATAAATATTATCTTACATTAATTTATATATTTGCTAATACGACATTTTCATTGGCAATCGAATATTATTAAAAATTAGAGTGTTAACTTACTCACGTTATCTCAAGTTTTAAACCACTTTAAGTAGATCAATTTAAACGAACGCTTGAAGCAGAAAATAAAAAAAAAATTACATAAAACTCGTAAACTTAATATAGCTCGCAAACTTTATAACCTGAACTTGAAAAAGCTTATCTTAGTGAATTTTATAGCACAATATTGTCGCCTATCCAACAAAAACCAGTGAAATAAATTAAATCTGCAATTTACGAAATTGAAAATTTAAAACAGGTGGGATTTAGACAGAATCCAAAAGAATCCTCGAATCACAAAATAGTATAAAAGAGGAAGGGATGAAAATGGAAATTATTCCCTCAGGACGAAAAAGCTAGACGAATAATACAATAGAAAGCAGATAGGATGATGAAAAAAGAGAGAGAGAAAAACATAAAGAAATTGAGAGTCGAGTATTCAACCGTATTCAACTACTATGGAATATAGAGGGGGCGAAGTCAGGCGTTGAAAGTAGGTACTTCGAGATATCGACCAGCTAGCCTGGACCGCGCTCGGAGTCTGTTATTTCCACTTATGATGCTTTCATGCCCGAGAATGAATAAAGCTGACTGGGACACTGAGATTTCTCTGAATTCTTTAATCCTAGACCAGCTTCTCTCAGAATAATTCAAAGTAATGTTTTTTCCTATTAAAAATTAATTATATCCAGTGTCAACCTGTTAGAACCCTGGAGATTAATAAACAAACCACCGGGAACT
Organism: Synergus japonicus; assembly: GCA_900474275.1. Classification (NCBI taxonomy): domain Eukaryota; kingdom Metazoa; phylum Arthropoda; class Insecta; order Hymenoptera; family Cynipidae; genus Synergus; species Synergus japonicus. The sequence goes on from UCOH01011975.1 coordinate 215,130, forward strand.
TCCAATTAGGCTTCAGTCGAGTTATAATTATTGCAACTATTATTATGACTATTACAGAAATCTGTATACTCTTCTAAACTTAATTTAATTTATTGAATCACCAGAAAACTGCGGAGAGTGAATCAGAAGAAAAAAGTGACTGAGAAGCCCTGATTGAATTCTATTGTCTAGACGATTCAGAAGTCAAACAAAGAAAAACGTCTAGGAAAAGAATTGATGTTGAAGTCTCACAATATTTAGTCGTAGCGTTGGTGGTTTTATCAGAGCAAGTAAAAATGTTTGAGTCGAGTGTACAAGTTCGTGTGGAACACAATAAAGTCTGCGCCTCAACCCCTGGAATACCACCAGCACAAAGGGTGGTTTAGCTCTTGTTGACAAAGATGCACCATGCGGTGTTTCGAAGTCGATAGGCAAGGTGATCTTAAAGCAAGACTGATAAACGAAGCGAACCCCATAGAAAATAATGACAAGGGTGCCTTCGACTTCAAGAAGACAAATATCTCATATATATCTCAAGAAAATAAACACTCCTTCTTCTAATAAATTCAATTTTTGGTGATCATAAATAATTCATGAATTGTCAAAGAAAATCTCAGGCCTGATAAAAAATATCTAGAGCATAAAGCTTCTTTTAGATTTACCCACAAAAAAAGATCAGAAAGGGCAGTTTATATAAAGCTTGAAAAACTCAATCATTTTCCAGAGAAATGATTTTTCAATGAAAGGGTATTTTTAATTATGGGAAGCAACAAATGTCAATAGATGGAGTTTAAAGATAAAATTTCACTGGACACCATTATTTCAATTAATTATTTCGATTCATTTTTATTCAATTAGAGAAGAAATTGTTTAATATAGATGTTTTTTTTGTAAATCAGAAAGGGAAGGTTTGCATGAATAATAGGTATACTATATTATAGTGGGCGAGGCTGTGGATAAGAAATATTCAAAAATAGATCTCCGGCTGTCTAATTCACTGGAACTCCACAGTCTCCTTATAAACGTGAAGGCGAGAACTTCGTGAGATTCTTTCTGCTTTACGTTTTCGTTTAAATTCATTTCTCATTTCAACAGTGTTTCTTTTAAATATTGGAAAGTATTAAATATTTCAAAATGTCTACAGACAAAATAAATTTATGATTTACAGTAAGTTAAAAAATCTAGTGCCATGGAGGTAGAAATAATTCCATTTGTTGATGCAAAAGAAAATAAAAGCGGAACTCTGCCGAGAAGGCGCAGCAGTAGAGTCACAATGACTAAGAAAAAACGGTAAGAATTTAATTTGCCCCTATGCCAAACTTGAAACCTACAAACAATTCGAAATGTCTTCTTAGTAAACTATCGAAGTTTACTGAGTGACACCCTTGCCCCTTTACAAGTTTAGATCCGGCCCAAAAATTAACAGAAAAATGAATTAGGAGGTTTTATCGACTTTAATGTATTGGTTACCCAAAAACCACGAAACCAATTTGTTCAAATCAAGAAATTCTTGTTAAAAATAAAAATCCTCAAGTGTTGTTTATTTTGATGTTTCAGAACGTCTCTCTTCATCATCATGAGCTTTATATATGCAAAGCTCCTAGTGGTTATGTGCATTGCCTACGTAATAAGCGATGTAGTTACGTATAAAATACCTGCATACTATTACGAAGGTTTCTTCACCTACCTTTATGGAGTTAGCATCCTCTTTCTGCTCTACGTCTTCTGCTTCCTCCTTCAGGAAAGTGCCTGCTGCTCCAGGGGTGTTGAGACGCCCCCACCTCCTCCAAGGCCACCAAAGGCATCTAAAGAAGCAAAAGACAGAGATAAGAAAAAGAAAGATAAAAAAGATAAAGATCAGAAAGAAAAGAAAAAGAAGGTATATCTAAAAACATATTTAAATCAGTAAAACTCTTTAGAAATATCCCTTTAAAATAGTAACCAACTTGTAGTTTACTGCGAAATATATGTCTACGGGTTCGCAAAGTTAGTAAACTGCAAAAGTAGAAATAAAATTACAAAACGAAAAAAGAGAAATACACTAAGAAGTTACGTAATTAGGTCAGTTTACCACTTATGGCTCCGTAAGGAGGATAAGCTTCAAGCCTTAGATCAGATACTATGTGAAACTCAAAATAAATAATCCGACCATTGAGCTTTGTTAAACCGGATATGAATCTTTTCTCGAACTCCTCCTCACTTTGTGTTTTCTTTTTGATTCCTCAAAGAATATAATGCTATCTAATTATTTCTAAACTTGGGATATTCTTAAAGAAACTATATCAATTTAATAAACTGAAAACTAACTTTTTTTTATTTCGTTTTTGTAAAAATCGTGAATATTATTACAAGTTCTAAATTTAAAACTTGTATACTCAATTGTAATCCCTAACGTTTGTGCTTTTATATAAACAAAGTAAATGTATGATATAACAACGGAAGCTTGAATAGAGAGCTATGTGCCAAATGGCTGATATAAATCTTTCACTTTATAGTTTAACATAAGACTGTTTATTTCAGGAACCTGCGGACGTGGAAGCGGCTGTGGTTACTCGAAAGCGCAAAACCACCCAAAACGACCAAAGTCATGGAAGCTTCTTCCTCAGAATGGGCGCCATTGGTAACTTTAAAACATCAATATCAATTCAGTTATAAATCGGAAATACAGCTTTTATCATTTTCAGACCTTAATTATTTTTCTAGCATTCGGTTTGGGGACAATGGTCTACAATGGACTGGAATTCGGAACTTTCTTTGAAGTTTTGCCAACATCACCATGTTATCTGATTTTGAAAGGAGTGAATCCCGTTTTACAAATGATCTTTACCTTTATGCAGATGTACTTCATCTTCATGAACTCTAGGGTGTGTTATTTTGTCAATACTCTCTGATTCTTCAGCTAAAGTCAAACAAAATTCAAAACAAACACCACTTTCTTTTACAGCTTAACATCCACCGGTTCAAAGTGATTGCTCGATTTGGTCTTATGCACGTAGTGGCCACAAATCTCTGCGTTTGGATTCGAACATTGGTATTAGAAACTCTGAAGGACATCACCGTTTATCACAAAACACTCGGAAGAAAAGAGATTGGTCTATTGGGTAGGCACTCTCAATTACTTCTAGTCCTCTTAGATTATGTTGTTAACAAGTATATACTCTTTTAATCAAGTCTATTAATACTTGAAAAATTTTTTGTTACAGCGAGTATCAAGGATCACACCATAAAGAATTCTGCTGGAATATTAGGCTATGAACCTCGTGACATGGGTCAGTTACAAAGGTTGCCTTCTTATTTGACAACAATGAAGCCTCCAACGGCCATACGAGCTGTAAGGACAACTGTAGCATCTTTAGGAAGAGTTGCTAGAACAACAGCAAGGGCTGTTGCACGAGCAGCCACAACAGCTACGACAACAACAACTGCTGCTTGGAGAACCACATCTACAACAACTCCGTCGACTACTACAACTACCACCACAACAACAACAACTACACCATTCCCGACCATTCCTACTAGACAGACAACAACAACAGCTGCAACAACCTTCTTCACAAACTTTACTACCCTGGCACCTGCTAGTAACAACACATGGAGGGAGATGACAACTCCATCAACTACAACAACCACAACCATACAAACAACACTATCACAGTTCGTTGCAGGATTATTCGACTCGCCACAATCCTTTAGCAAGAACCACATACCACAGTCTTTTGAGGTCAACTCTAGCTTTCCGAGTCATTCCAATAATGACACCACCTACTGGGGATCGAATTTCGGAATTTATGCAGAGGCTCTCACTGCTAACATATCGAAAAAGAATTCTTGCGAGCGAGTTAGCATCATGGGTACTACAGTTCAGGACGCAGCTCCGTATTTGTATCCATTTATTATCGAGTACAGTCTGATTGGTGCTGCTGTGATCTACGTTATGTGGAAACATATTGGACGTCATCCTCGATGGCCACGCCAAGCAGAAGCTGACTTGGAACGTCGTCTAGAGGCCATGCTCTCACGAAGGGCTGTTGCTCTTGCACATGCAGGTTCGTTCAATCTTTCTATTATATTAATTACGTATATACTCCTGAGAAACAGTTATTTGAGACATTGTAGAATGTACCCCTGTAGTTAGATGCAAATTTGAGGACAGTCTTCAACGTTTAAGCCAGATTAGAGTCAGTTATGAATATTTTTAACTAAGCAAGAGGAGCTTTATCGAACAGCAGTGTTCGGAAGTAACGCTTTACTTTAATTTACATTATCGAAGAATGATAACAGAAGAAATTGATCACAAAGAACTAATCAGAGAACGCTTTTCCCCAACTGTAACGCGTTACTTTCGAGTGGTGACATTACGAATATTGTCTAAAATACAGTAGGCCCCCCCGTATTGACCTAATCCATTGAGGGCCGCGAACCCCGTCACTAATGACTACTCACCACTCTCGAACCGATCTCATTATCAAACCTCTCCCATTTCCCTCCAATAGGGGATGAACCACCAAGTGATAGCGAAAATGCTCCGTCCGTAAACGAGAGTGGAGAATCCAAACAGACAACTACGGGGAAGCCTACTGTTAAAACTGGTCAGTAAAAGATCGTACGACGTTAGATCCGAACAAAATCTAAATTAGTGAACCTTGCCCAAATAACAACTCAATTATGTTAACTCCATCCCGAGTGTTCAACCTTTGTAGAATTAAATCTTTAGTTTGAATTTGCATTATATTTTGAATTCTGATCGATTTATTGTTATCTGGGTAGGTTTCTTGCAGAATCCCTAACACCATATCTATTATTCTCTATAAATTATGCAGGACACGGCAGAGTGGATTGCGTCGGAGCAAGCAAGGGTCTATTCTTCGGATTGCTTCTTTTGGTGGGATCCTTGATCTGCCTTATCTGTTTCTTCGTCCTGATTCGCAACCGTGGAATGGGTCTTCTGGCAATCTACTTAGCAGATGCTTCACACTGTCTCCTAATGGCTCTATCAATAATCGCCATCATCATTGGATTTATTCGCGTCCAGAGCTTGAAGTTCAAGGCTGAAGAACAGAGCGACCTGAACGACATTCTACTCCGTGTTTCCGCTTTCGGTCTCTTCATCTATGCCGCTTTCAGTGTAATAGCTGGTTCTCTTTCTGCATTCACTCATGAACCAAATCTTCTAGTGATGGTCACTGGTCTCTTAGCAGTGACTCAAGTGGTCCTGCAGATGCTCTTCATTTCTGACGTCTCACGCAGGAGAGTCCACTTACCAGAACACGACCGCAGCAAGCCTGGCCGACAGATCGTCACCTTCCTGCTGATGTGCAACGTTACGATGTGGGTAATTTACTCATTTGAAGCTCACAAGGTCAACCTCAACCCTGTTCAACTCGACTTCTATGGATACCTTGCTTGGGCAATTGTGCAAAGGGTCACTCTGCCACTCTGCATCTTTCACAGGTTCCACAGCGCTGTCACGCTTGCTGAGATTTGGAAGACCAGCTACAAAGCACGTCTTGAGTAAACAAGAAAAAAACAACGACTATATGATGAGAATCGATCGTTCGTTTCAGAAAGGGTTGAGTCACGACCGCAAGAGAACATGGAGAGCCAGATCTTAAAGTATTAAAGACAAGTATTACAGAGGATTAAGGAAGATTGAAGATGAGTATTAAAGATAACCAGAGAAACTAACTTGCGGAGACTTGCCCAAGACACCAGTGGGTCAATGTTTTCTTTCGTTTTGAAAGCTGAGAGAAGGATCAAGATAGGATTTCAATTTCCGATAGAAGAAAGTACCGATTGACTCGCCAGAGTTACAACGAACGAAAAAGTCCCTTTCAAGCGAGGGGCTGAAGATTATTACTCGTTTCATTATTCTTTCAGTCAGCGAAATACGGGCTGACCTCGAAATGAAGTTTAAAGTCCACTGCTGAAGCAGAAAGAACAGTATTTCTAAAGGGTCACCGAAAAAAGAGAGATTTAAACTCGGATTCAGAATTCTGGTTGACTTTTGCAGATAAAATGAAGATGTGGAATTCCAAGACGATTACGGGTGATATCATCCGGGCTTCAACACTTAAATATGAGAAACACTTCAGAGTAGCGCGCATTTTATTTAACGCGAACATCACTAGTAAATTTTATGCTATTGTCGTGTTTTCTACTTTTATACCTTGACCACGTCGTGCGTCGAGATTGATTGTTCAAACTTTCATAACTCGATGCAGGGACGAGGCAATTTCATTGAGTTGTTTTAACAAAGAAAATGAAGGAAAATTTGTGATTGTACCTTGCCAAAAAAAAAAAAACAGAAGGGCTTGTGTACACAATACAAATTAACGCGGACGCAAATTTACAAAAAAAAAAAAACAAGTGATTGAGAAACATGCTCTTTGATTTGTTTTGTCCCGCAATTCTGTGTTCACTGCGCATCGCAAAGTACAAAATTGTTTCTACTTTTCCAAATACTTTATCACACTGTCTTAAGTATGTAGCATCGCGTGACAAGAATTGAGAGGCGAATTGGGGAGTGTTGGTTCAGTAAGTTGTGAAGTGGAAAATGAAAAGATTTAAGAGAGGTGGAATGAAGAGTAAGATGTGTTGACGAAAAGTGTGTATAGAGAATGTAGTTATTTTTTTTAGCGCTGATCGCGTATAAATCACCGATAAGGAGACGAGAAGAGACAGAATCCAGTCATTAATAAAAGCTAACTATGAATAATAGATATCGTTAGGTATAGTAGGCAGGAAGTGCAACAGGTAGGTTGTAGAGTATGTTAGTCGATACATTGTTAGACGAATTCATCACTCACGAAAAGATAAATTACTAACTATTGATTAGTGTCTAAGGACATTTCAGTAAAATCGATCGTTCATGATACTCTCGACGTCGTTAATACTGAATATTGTCTCGGCAGGCCATTGTAAGAGATTCACATTAGGAAATATTGCCGAATTTTTCCGCACCCCTCCTTTTCATCAACCTCGTATTCTCCATCCTTCAAATATGTACTTACATAGCTTTCGAGTCTACATATTTTAATTATTAGATTTATGAAAAACGAGAGGTTATTATTATTATTGATACGAAAAAATCGCGCAAACATCGCGTTAAAGTACATTATACATACGAGTATTACTATACGTACATACCCGAAATGACACTATTGATATATACATATATATATAATATACGATATAAATTATATAAATATATATATAGATATAAATATATTATGAGAAAGGAATGCATTTTGATTGCGCGACTGAGTGCTGAGTGCGATGTAAATATCAATAAATTAAATACGACAGAGCGTTCGTGAAACGAAAAACGTGCCATTTCACTATTTGTTTCTCATTTTTTGCTACTTCGTAAGCAGCTAATGTATCATCGTATAATTTCACCGACGCTCTGCGACCGAGACTTGCGTGTATCATGGGTATTGAAAAAGCACGAATAATAATGTGATCAGTGGAATGACAATGTAGCTACATAATCTTTCGTTAACACGGTTATGTGCCCGTGAGAGATACACTGCCACATTGGACCAACCTTAAAAAGGTAAAAAAAAACAGAAGCTAAATCATTGAGAAAGATCATAGATCGAGAGATCCAACCCTTTTATCTGGTCCAGTCATAAATTACCCAAAAATCCTTCCACGAATTCTCGCGAATGTGAGACTTATACGAGTGTGCGTGCAAAGTGTGAATGAAATCGAGCGAGTGCGACGTTTTCATTCGGCAACGACGTCTTTGTAATATGTCCGTATCGTGAGAAAATTCTTGTATAAGTACACCGATATCTTAAATATACAGTAGACTTAAGCCTAGCAAACAAAGCCGTGGATTTGCAGAAATTGAGCGAATCAGAGATGGGAAAAGCGATTTTTTCAAGAAAAAAATCAGCAGTTGAATATTCATTTTAGACCTATGCCCTTTTCTGACCAATTGTCAAAATTCTCCCTTGACAAAAAGTTGTTCACTTTTTTCAAGGTCAGATCTATGAAAATAACGGTTAAATGGACCACAATATAATCTAGATTCGAATAGTTTTAGAAAATTAAGGAGTTGGATTCGTACTTCTGTTGTATTCAGATTTGGTCATTATTTTGTTTTCCAGCAACTTTTTCCAAGTTGAACGACTCTTCATCCATTTCCTCCGGTTTTAAGAGACTCGATTAACTTGATCATTGAGCTGAAACAAATAATATTTTTTAATGATATATTAATTAATATTCTTTAGATATTGTATATAAAAGGGATGATGAATTTTATTCATTCCTATAAGAGCTGCTTTACCAAAGTATTTAGCTTTGTCATATATTTTACTGTTATTAATATACTCTATTTCTTTTATACTTAATGTTCGTTGTTTGACAACACCCTTTTTTTATAAGTTTTATATTTCTACAACTTTTACAATGCTCTGTACCTGGTGATTTATTATATTACGCTTAAATCCCATCCCTGACTATAAACGTAAGTGTGAGTCTGTGCGTACGTTCTCCAGCTTTTGTAGACCAAGGTCAGGTTTGATAATCTACATCTAGTGGAGGTGCAATTTTAATGCTTTTCGCAGCAAACCAATCGAATGAAAGTTTAAAGAAGGCGTGACCATTACGTACATATATATAGGATACGTTATAGTGACTATGAACGTTGCAAACTTATATAAATACTCAGACTCCAGGAGGCAAATCCGCGGCGATGTTATTTAACATTATGTAGCAAGTTTTTGATGTCTTCGACTATAATTATCAAAGTTTGTACACACACGCGCACAAGTGACTCATACTCACAACTATACAAAAACACAATTGAACATTAATATAAAAGAACAAGGTAATTAAAAAATGCATACATGTTGTCGAGTAACCAGTTCTTAATCCAAATAGTGATAAAGAACATTTAATTCATTCATTCACAAGATCATTGATTGTAATGTTAACGTTTCATTGTATCCGTTGAATGGCACGTACGCGCATGTCTCATTCGCGTAATTTGTAACGATAACGATTATATTGGTTAATAAAAGTTATCTAGATGTACATACGTCCCTTGTTTCGTTGTTATTTTATCCCTTGAACATGATTTGATTGAAAAATTAAGTGGTTACAGTAGATAGCCATAAATTAGATTAATCTAATGAAAAGTGAAAGGAGAGCGATTTCATTTATCATGAATCATGAGTACAACAAAATTTTATGGTACTATATCATTTAATTTAAAGTGGAGCTAGTACATGCAATACTATTTCTATTCTTTTTTTTTTATTTGCGTTATGGGCAGGAACTGCATTTACGTTCGTATTAGCCTATTAGGAATGCTTGATAGGTAAAGTGTAACACCATTATTTCAAGGTAAATGAAAGTTATAGAGGTTCCAGCTGGTACGTAAATTCCGATTCCGATAATGAGATCTATCGTTGCATAAGAACTATCGATAAAATGAAAGTATTTACACACCGTAACTAGTCGAGCCCCCAGTCGAGGCCTACTGTAAATGCAGGCCTGCATTTATAATATTGCCAATACTTTTCCATATTTTCAAGTTTTAATTTTTACAACTAACTAAAATAACTATAAAGGTTTAACAAAAATAAGCATTTAATAAAGAAAAAATAATAAGGATATCAAATTTCTGTGTTTTGTTATTTGTTTAATTCTAATCTTTTAATATATTCGGCAGGCCGGAGATTGGAGGTCATTCGGGCCCAGCTATTTATCCAAATTAGTAAAAGAGCTACGAAAGGAAAAGAGTGAATGTTTAAGAAGTGAGTGGTCAACTTATACCTCTTTACAACGCAGATACTTTAGTTAGAAAAAGTTTGAGTTATTGGTGCCAATATTGAAAGTTAGCGAGGGAAAAAAGTATCTTACAAAATTACAAAGAGATTAGTAATCTAGATTATCTAGAGGATATTATATCGTTGAAGACAAGTTCTAATCTAAAAATTAGATTTCTTCAATTTACTTGACAAATATTAAATTTGAAATTTTTTCCCTCTGTAGAATCAACTTTTAACTAGAATTATGCGTACAGAGCGAGAAAATATCTAAATCAAATATTTTTTAAGTAAAATGAAAATATTGAATTTTGAATTCTTCGTTTTATGCAAAAAGTATCGAAATTAAATATTTTTTTGCTCTATATGCAGTCTTATATTTGAAAAAACATTATTGCTACAGAGTGAAAAAATATTTATTTATAATTTTCGTTGAGTAAAATGGAGAATGAAATTTTGAGCTCAACACTTGGTCCAACACCCTTAAAATCCCTTAAAATTATTGAAAGTCTTTTGAAATTTTAGGAAAGATTATAAATCTGCTAAATAAATTATAAAAGCTATATATACATATGTAATTCGTCAAAAATAACAGCATAAATGCATTTCCCTGACATTACCTATGTGGCCACCCTGATCACCCTGATAACTTCATAATTTGATCAAAAACATTGGCAAATGTACCAGAAGTTTTGAATGTTCAAACGAACGAAATATTTTTTCCCAATTCTATTATATCTAGAAATATCGCTCTAACTAAATATAACAATAGAAAACAGGTTACTTTCATACTGAATTATTTTTCTTAGTTTGAAATACAAGCAATTTATAAATACAATATTGAGATTAATTAAAATACAATATTGTTCGCATATCTCAAAAAGACTAACAGAATACAGTAATACAGTAAAATATAATTGAATAAACAATGAAAATTGGTAAAATCTATAAAAACAAGTTGTACCTCGAATAAGTGAGGTTAAAGATCTGAGTGTGGCAATTCCACAGAAATGGACCGTCGCGAATGGACTTTTATCGAAAATTCACAATACTCCCGGATAAATGAAGAGAAAACACAGCAAAAACAAACTATCTTTTATATCCATTCTAAATTTTACTGTCAAGCGCGCCTTCACGAGTAGCCTGGTGGTTTTCCGCGTAAACTTGTGCCACGTTCCTTGGCTCAGTCGATGTTTGTCTGTCACGTGGTACGGATGGAATTGGACTGAAGAGTTTTGGAAAAAGTTAACCTCGTGGTTCGCGATGGCTGATGAAACGAAGACAAAACTTATTGAGCAGATAAAACAACAAGGAGATCTTGTGCGAAAATTAAAAGCTGAAAAGGCAGATATTGCTCATGTAAGTTTTCTTTTAATTTGAACATTCTATTCGGTAATTTGATTAATGGGTTATGCTACTAGTTCCGTATAGAATCGCACAATGCATATGGAGTACGATGTCGTATTTAGTCAATTTTTACAAGAAATTTGTCAATTCAATGGAAATTTGATACACACGACGTTCTCTCGTTCCAAGAAAATGATCACGGTCATTGTTCTGTAATTAGAAAGTTGAGCGAAAGGAATTAATCTCGATCACCGGTTTTATTGACAGGGTTCCATTCTAAAATTATTCCATATTTGCCGTTTCTTTCCGAGTCTTGACCTTTCGGATACGTTTATCTTCTTGATCTCATCACGATCATTTAATATAACTTAATTTTTAATAATTTCATTCTGGTTTTGTTATTGAAATGTTTTGAATCAGAATCTTTTAGGTTATAACTATTAAATGTTATTTTCTTTGTTATTATAGCTCGGTTAATTAAATCTTCTTGGAGTTTCACAGGGTTTGACTAATTCTATGTAAAATTTACTTCATTTTGTTGAAGGATTACACTTTTTAGTGAAAATTTTGCAAATATAAACAATTTGTACATGATGTGAAAAATTTCATCATCTTTTTTATGTGTGCCAATGTCAATGTTTACATCATTTTATGCCCTACTTTATTGTAAATCAAGAATATTTGTTATGATCCTTAAGGAAAGTAATACAAATTTAGAAAACGAATGTAATTGAATACATTGTTTGAATAAATTTATACAAATTTTACAATACTTTGTGTAATTCCTATTTCAACTTGGATAATTCCAAGCTTAAAAAGTGTGCTATAGGAAAGATTTGACAACAGCCTCTCAAATTCTTTAAGTGTATACATTTTGCCGAATTGATTACATATACATTTATCTTAATTTTTTACTTCGGTATAGAATTAAATTTAGCATGGAAATAATCAAGAATGAAGATTCGTGAAAAATGTGTTGCTACATCTGAATCCGCAACTACCAATTACTGTTATTAACATGTTATAACAATTATCACTTCATATCAGTGCATGGTCATTTATACAAATAAGCTAACACCTCAAAATATGTAAACCATGATTAGAAGTGATTTAAAAGCTGACAAATAATCCTGTACACAATTTTTATCTACTACTTTGGTTTTGAGAAGTTACATTTTCAAACTTGATTTCGTTCCTAGGAACCTAAAACCTCAGCAGAAATAAAATCAGAATTAGCGATCATAAATAAAGATCTGGCAGAAGTTAGCTATGTTTGTGGCTGGATTCCCACAGATAAGGATGCCAAATTATTTGAATTGTGTGGCAAATATGTAAATGGTGAATTAACAAGTTGGCCCCATTTGAAACGATGGTTTGATAATATGAAAAGCTATACTCCAGTAGAACGCTCGAAGTTCGTTACTCTAAAAGGAGAAAATTCACCTTTAGTTAATAAAGTCAATCTTCTAATAAATCCTGAAGTGTCAGATGGTAAAAACCTAGACAAAAAGGTGAGGCAGTAGTTGCTGCGGGCTTTCAGCACTGCCACAGAGGAACACTTATTTAATTAAAATTGATAAATAAATAATAAAATATTTAGGCTAGAAATAGTGACTCGTCGAAAGCTGCGATATGTTCGGATTTGGCTATTATGGTTACTAACATCCTCCCATCAGACCCAAAACTTATTTATAGCTGGACCCTGAATAGGTCAATTTTGATATTAATTTATGTCATGCATCTCGATTTAAAAAAAATTTTAATATGAAAAATAGAATTAAAAGAAAGTCTTCTGTGGTGGTTGCATGCTAGCTTGCTAACTTAAATTATGTCTGATGTTTTAAGTAGTTCGATAATCAACACTGAGGCGGACTTTTCTTTTTCATTCTGGTTACGGTATTTCTCCTCGAATCATGTTTCGCCTGATGATTCCAAATTTCGTCGTCGCTGCCCGACAATTTCGCAATACGTCGACAGTCGTGGCCCCACAGGTACGAGACTAATTTTGAAACCTCGTTGTCCTAAAAGAAAAGCTAAAGTTGATACTCGAACTACAAGCATTCTTACCAGAATAACAATACCTTTTTATTATTTTTGTTTAGATATCAGATGAGGTAGCTAAATTACTAAACCTAAAATCTCAGCTAGGAGATGACAATGTTGTTCAGAAGTTTACACTCAAAACTCCCAAAGGCACGAGGGACTACAATCCTGAACAAATGGCTTTGCGACTCGGAGTTCTGGAAAAAATTGTCTCCGTCTTTAAACGCCATGGTGCAGTTACTATTGATACTCCCATTTTTGAACTCAAGGTTTGTATTCATAAAGAAACATGATACACACAGGCTTTTAAATTATAATTTAAAACCGTTCAAATTTTTACATTTAAATAATTTCTTTGTACAGGAAGTTCTCACGGGAAAATATGGTGAGGACTCGAAGCTTATATACGACTTGAAAGATCAAGGCGGAGAAATTCTTGCTCTTAGGTACGACTTAACTGTTCCTTTCGCGAGATACTTGGCCATGAGCAAAATCTCGAGTATCAAAAGGTATCATATAGCCAAAGTTTACAGGAGAGACAATCCTGCAATGACAAAAGGACGCTATCGAGAATTTTATCAATGCGTGAGTATTTCTATAAAGATACGAAATAAAATTCAAAATCAAATAATCTTTCCATATCTTGCAAATTCATCTTGCTAATAAAATGATTCCAATTTCAGGATTTTGATATAGCTGGTCAGTATGACCCGATGATAGCAGACGTGGAATGTCTTCGCATAATTTCTGAGGCTTTATCTTCCTTGAACTTAGGACCCTATTTAATTAAGGTTAACCATAGATGTATCTTAGACGGCATATTTGAGACGTGTGGTGTTCCCAAAACTCAATTCCGCAGTATTTGTTCCGCCGTGGATAAGCTTGACAAGAGTCCTTGGGAAGAAGTTCGCAAAGAAATGGTGGAAGAAAAGAACCTGGATGGCAATATCGCTGACAAAATTGGCGCTTATGTCTCACTGTGTGGTCAAACTGAACTTATTGATAAGTTGAGACAAGATGAAAATCTGATGAAATCTGCTAGTGCTGTACAAGGTCTAAATTCAATGGAATTGCTACTCAAGTACTGCGATATTTATAAAATTAGCGACTATGTAAAGTTCGATATAAGTCTGGCGAGAGGACTTGATTACTATACAGGAGTTATTTATGAAGCAGTATTAACAGGTAAGTTTTCTAAATTAAAAACGAAGTAAATCAATTTAGTTATGTCGATAGTGTACACTGTAAATTTTAATAACTCGAAAATAATCAATTTTATTTTCCAGGAGATGACGTTGGTGTTGGAAGCATAGCAGGTGGAGGTCGTTACGATAACTTGGTTGGAATGTTCGATACAAAACATAAGAACGTTCCCTGCGTGGGATTATCTCTAGGAGTCGAGAGGATTTTCAGCGTCTTGGAATCGAAACTAGAAAATAATGGCATGCGTACTCGAACCAATGAAGTTGAGGGTTTCGTCGCGACAGCACAGAAAAATCTCCACGAAGAAAGAATGAAAATTCTTGCTGAATTATGGGACTCAGATATCAAAGCTGAGCACTCATACAAAAAACACTCGAAAATTCTCGCTCAATTGCAACATTGTGAGGAGAATGGAATTCCCTTGGTCATTATTATCGGCGAAGGAGAATTGGAAAAAGGCGTGGTTACATTCAGAGAAGTAAAGACGAGAGCTGAAAAATCAGTACCGAGGAAAGAACTCGTTCAGGAGATTCGAAAATGGATTGCAAATTCACGAACAAATCCTTAGCCAATATACTGTTAAAAGTTATTTATAACTTCTGTCAAAATAAGCATTTTATACCTTCTAGCCCTTGATGCATGAATCTTTACCTCAACGGGGTTTGTACAAAGTAATGTTCTATTCAGTATCAACGATTAAGCCGGACTTAAACTGTTCAGAAACTTCAGAGACGCACTGATATATGTAAAGTACAGAATTATATTCAAATTTAGCATAGAAGTAGATTTAATTCATAGTACCGCACGGTTCTTATTTAACGAGTGATAATTCATGTGCTAAACCCTCAGTTATACGATATTTACCTACAAAAAGCCAAACTTTTTATTTATTGCAATGAATCTTGAAATAAAAATTTATTTGATTGAAATTCACGATTTCTTATTCATTTTTTCTTTCCTATAATAATAAGCAACATTTTTTACTAGGTAGATTTTTTATTCTACTTATAATTTTGCTATATAAAATACTGATGTATTTACAATTCAACGCTCAACGCTTCCAGCAGTTGTTCACTTTACGTTCACCTGCGAATTTAATTAAAATTTAAAATAATACCTAACTCGTACCAGCCGAGTAAACAACTAGATATCGTGATTCTATCACAGTGTTATTCTTCAATACGAAGTTTGTCTCATAAGAACGCAATAATAATCCCTGGAATTTAGAATTATAATATTTCAGTGCGCAGTGTTTAACACTATTGTCGGTTACGATCGTCGAATCGTCGTCTTTATTTACAATCTAAACTAGCTTCACTATTATAACTATTTATTTATATAGCAATATGTTCATCTGCGATCAATATTCTTTTCGACAAACACTCACTGAATTTCATTCGAGAGCTAAAGTATAAAAATTAGACGTCAGTTTTGAAATCTAAAATTTAAGTTGTTCTCTTTTCTCTTGGATATTTCTAATTAAAAATGTCTATTTATATTCAACGCACATTCATTTTGGACAAGATTTCTCGGCTACAGACTCAGAACCTGTTGTTTTTGGTTCCTCAACCTTTACTTCCGTTAGCGATCCTACTTCATCGACTCCCACCTCAATAGTTGCCTTAAATTTATCAGAAGAACTGGCTGCTTTTTCCACCTTGACTTCAAACAGTTTTGGCGATTTGGTTTCTAAACTCTTCCTGATTCCAGTCGGGGTTTGCGAACTCGTCGAAGTTCTACTTGAGTCGGACCAGGGTTCAATAGACACAATAGAAATTTTCCTTTCACTTGTCTTCTCATCTCCACTTTTTGCAGAAAAAGTTGCCTGACTTTTTGAAGGATCTGTTGACTGAACAGTTTCCGAAATTTCCCCACTTGGTTCCTTTTTGGTAGGTTCCTTTTCCAAACTAGATGATTGCCTACTATTGGTCTTTCTGTCTAAATTCTGAAGATTACTCGGTTTTTTCTTGAGAGCAATGACACATTCAGAGGTGAATGAATCGTCACTCTGATCTGTGTCTTGGCAAGAAAGTCTGTCATCTGAATAGACAGTTGCTAATTTTGTTGCTCCTTGAGAACTTGGATAAGTCTTCAATGCAGCAAACCTAGGATTAACGACTCCTTTACTTCTTTCAGACAAAGGACTCGTTTCATAATCATCAGCTCCGAGTTTAAAGGAAAAAGGATTCTGATTCAATGACTGGGATTCGGATGAAGATTTAGAGAATTCATCAAATGGATTCCTTTTCGAGGAAGACTCCTTATAAAATTGAGAAGCATTGTCCCAACAAGTTTCTGGTTCAGCTTCACTTTCAGAATAACCTCTTTTGCACGAAGAGCCTTGTTTGGAATCTGAAGCCCTGGAACTTGAAGTTTTATGCTGGGGAGAGACAATCGTGACTGTCTTTTGAATTGCTGATGTAGTCGCTCTGCCTGTAAATTTGGAAGGCTCCTTTTGACCAACGAGAGTTGTGACTGTTCTTGATTTTTCAAAGGCTAGAGGACTGATCCCAGTATTCTTATCTGTAATATCAGAGTGAACATCACTGAGACTGAAAGCTCGGACTCTACGTTGAAGGTTCTTTTTGCTAATCTGGCGCTGAAGCATGCCAGCTTTCCAGCGAGGAAGTACTCTTGTTTGCTGGGCTAGTTGAGGATTGAGAGACACTGAAGTGGCCGGCGGCATTGGGGGATTGTCAAGTTGAGCTGGTCTTAGAGAAAATCGACGAGCTTCTGTAGATATTGATATTGGAGCCGAAACACCTGGAGCACCTTCCAACTGCATCAGAGGTTCTTTTGGACACTCGACGTTGAAGGACTCATTTGTATAGGGCGGTGGTTCCGATTGGTTTCCCTGGAAAAATTGAAGTAAAGTTAAATCGGGGATATAAATATATAATATACCGGTTGAAAAAGAAATATCTAAACATTTCTTACCAAATAAGGCGAAGTATATTGAGGTGTTCCAATTGGAGTTACAACTGGCCTCAAGGAAAACCTTCTTCCTTTTGTAACAGGCGGAGGTTGTGCAAAACTCCTTCTACTATAAATAGGCGTAGAGGTACCTGAATTTTCGACAGTCCTCAAAGAGAACCTCCTAGATGCAGCATTGTGAGCAGCTGTGATAGTATTCTGATGACTCTGACTTGCAGAATTCAAGTCTGAATGCTGTGAGAAAAGTGTAAAGAGACTAGGAAGCTTTGGTGGAGTTAAGGAAGCAGTTCCCATCTTCCTCTGAGGTTTCCTAGAGAAATCTTCAGGAGCTCCGACCCTAGTTAGCGCCCTAATGAAATCTGCCAAAGAGGTTTCCTCTAAAAGACCTTCCAATCCTGTATTTCCAGCCCCTGTATGAGTAAAGTAAGGACGAGTCGTGGACGTTCTAGAAGAGTGATTTCTGTTCATCTGCGATTGCAAAGCTTCTCTATCTCGTTCATCAATTTCTCCAACTGATACTGTACTTCTCGTGTAATCCTCTGTTGACTTTTTGTTAGACAAGTTTCGCATCCATCTAGGCAAAAAGCTCTTCTGGACTGACTTTGGCAAAGCTATGGAGGGGAACTTAGATTTGAAGTCCTTGACGGTGGATCTACGAGATTTGATCATCTCCTGGAGTTTACTGGAAGCTGCAGGTCCTGACCAGGTCCACTCTCCATTTTCCTGAAGGTAATTGATATCTGGTTTCTCTAGTCTGACTTCGCTGCAGGCTCTGGATCTTGGTTTGGGGTAGGAAATCTTATCGCCCCCTAATATCCACTCAGAGTCATTCCAAGGAGCTTCACTAGCTAGGATCTCCTTCTCACTAAAGCCTTGGATACCTTCCTTAATCTCGGTTTCTTCTTCATCATCAGGTGGTGGTATGTAGCCTAGAATGTTGACTAGACGAGCTAATAATTCAGCTGGTTGAACCATTGCATGAGTTGCGAAGGTTGCATTCTTGTCGATTCGTTGAAGGTCTGTCTCGGACACTACCCGAGCCACTCGAACCTGGAAAATTTGACAGATTATTTTCAATTCTTATTCTTTTCTTTCTGATTATATTTGGAAGGGATCTCACCAGAGGCACGACTTCACTGTTAGCCCTTCTTCTAGGACAAGGAGGTTCGGGAATTTCAAGACCTCCATAGATAAGTTCCCTTAAATCAGGAAAGCTGTTACTTCTGGAAAATTTAGGAGTTGGCGTGTCGTAATCGTATTCGTCCACATAGACTCTCTGCACAAAAAAATATTACATAGTAGGTATAAAAAAATCTGTAGATTGATGGAATCTTTATTTAAAGTAATTGTACTGCTTACCTTGACTTTGGACAATTGAAGTTCATTGAAAACTCTTCTGAAGTAGCTGAGTTCTTTGTTAAATTCATTCCAAATCTTGCTCTGAGTGTGCTTGAGATTCATGGCCAGTTTGTGCTCGATTCTTGCGATTTTTTTGCTCCTCATCCCTCGAGCAATGAAACTCATGATCATGACAATGTAACCCAATCCAAAAGATATCCAACAGATGAGGAAAGTTTTGTACAATATAAATAAAACTCCACTTCCTTTCCTGTTGTCTTGCCCTGATAGATTCAATCAACTTGTTAATTTTTTAGCTTTAATTATCATTATCGATTCTTATGATAAACTCCCTCCATCAAATTACTTACATCAGTTAATTATCCAACAAGTTTGCATAGATTAAATCGGAGTTATTAGTACATGTCATAGTAATAAAAAAATTCATATAATTCAATTGATATTTAAATAGATATTTAAAGAGATGTTTAAAAATTATAGTGCAAAACTACTGACACGAAACAAAGACTGAGAGTCCAGAGAATTGAGGAAATACAAAAACTTGATGGCTAATCGCGAGATAGTGGAACGGATTTGCTAATTCCGATAGTCCACAAGAAAAGAGTCGCTGAATTGGTTCCAGTTTAAAGTGGAGAATATGAGGAATGTTGTAAAGCATCAATGATCAGTTGATGAAGAATGTTAAATGAATAAAGCTAGAAAAGCATGTCTAACCTGCCACATAATCTCCAAAACCTATTGTCGTCAGTGTGACGAATGCGTAGTAAACAGCCTCGTCATAACTCCATTCCTCGTAGTAAGAAAAGAGGAATGCCGGAAAGAAAATAAACATTACAAATCCTGGTATCAGATACATAAAGATCTGCATCGCGAGTCCTGCTTTTCTTGTTTCCAAGGTTTTGTGCTTCTTTTGGCAGTCATTATGATCCTGCTGATATGATTTGTATTTTTTATGGGCCTTGACGAAGACCTGTCCAAAGAACTCACCCAATTGAGAGAGCAGGATTCCATTCATTGGAATTCCAATGAGACCATAGAATATCATCAAGATGCGACCCAGCATGTTCGTCGGTGCCAAATTTCCATATCCTAATTATGACATTCTTGTAATACTGAAGAATTTCAAGAGTTTTAATCTAACTCAAACTCACTTACCAATTGTACTGACAACTGTGTAGGCGAAGTAGAAACTGTTGTAGAAATCCCATTTTAGCTGATCTGTTTCACCTTCTGAATAATTGTGAAAAGACTTGCCACAGTAGCTGCTTAGCTTTTGCAAAATCTGATGATGATCGGCTGCTGGATCATTTGGCATGTAGTGCTGATTCAGCAAGGCTAAAAGTAAATATTTGAATAATTAATTTTCTGATCCTAACAAATGTGGATACACAAAATTAAAAATTCTCGATGAAAAAATTGTTTCTTCTCTGATCAGACAACATTCTTTACATCAATTTTAATTGGATTTCAGAAGCGACATTTTATTTCTGGTTTGAAACATGTTCTAATTGCAAATTTCTTTGAATAATTTGAATGCTTGAGTAACTCGTTAGTCCACTTTAGAATACAAGCATCTATATGCGAAATATGTATAATACATTGTCATTATGTATCTCGATTTTTTAATTTTAATAGATTTGACTTCCTAAGTCTCATTGTCAGTATTTTGTATCATTAACTTATCATAACAAAAAGTTTAGATATCGTTTCCAAAATTGATTTTCTGTATTTATTAATTTTCATTACATTGTGAAGCCAGGTTTATATTTCAGTTGATAAACGTGTCAATAAGGAAATCATAATCGTAAATTAAAAAGCTGCAGACTACATAAAATATGCAAAAGAACATTTTCTAAACACATAGTGAACATTGTAAACAATCATGTAATTTCTGTTTATTATTCGTGACGTCAAAATTCTATGATCCAATACATATAGACCTAGGTATAGATGGTACAACTTAAATATCATTGATGTGAATATTCGATTTGAGGTAGATATAATCGTTTATATGATTATTCTATAGGTTGATCCTGCCACTTATTTTGGCAGAGGGCTATTTTCCAGTTAATTACGACCTATTATCTTATCAGTTGATATTTACCAACGTCATTGCCAGTTTATTCAATTGGTCAGTTTAAAAATACCCAGGTGTGGAAGTGTGAGAAAAGGAGAATTTGAAACAGTTAAATACACACACTCTTCCTCCCTTAATTGCATAATTTTCTATTAGTTAATCTACACACAATTTGCAAGATCGGACACTTAATCAAACAACATAACTCAATTTGAATATAATATATCTCTTTTAGTAGCTGCGCAAATGCACAATAATAAAAATTCATTCGTATACGTGCGATGCAAAATAACTCTTCATTAGCATTATAATTAATTTATGCTTGCGATGTGGAGCAATCCGGAATTTTTAGGAAATAAAAATAAACCCCAAGGTTTAGAAATCTCAAAATTTATTTTACCTTGAAACTATGTATTTGTTAATATTATTTTGCATCAGGTCAAGGCGACTCATTGTTTCTTTTAGATTTAATTACAGAGAAGCGGTCAAGTAGATAATTTAAAATTATTTTTATAATTGAAGTAAATCTTCTCCAGGTGGTTTATATATGATTATATATAAAAAGACTTTTTTATAAAAAAAACTTCTCTTTTTCTTTAGTGTTCAGCTTCAAACATATTTAATTAAATTAAGGAACGTAAAGAATTAATTGCAATGTTTTAAATCAACAGTTTAGCTGGTTACTCTGGGTGTGAAAATGATGCGTGATCGATTATTTATCAATTAATGGCAGGCAGGCATGTCATGTCATATTATTACGTCGATTAATAGATTAATGGATTCCCAGATATAATAATAATAATTACGTGCTGCTATTCAGCACAAATTCACAAGATATTGATTTAGATATTGTCGATTGTGTTTACTGAGATCTCGATGCTTCGGTTTTGATAGATAAATAATTGTTATCATTTACTTAAAAGTCACCGCATTTGATACACTTATGTAAGTGATAAGCGAGTGGCATATCAGAGATTTATCTGAACAGTTTATAAAAATCTAATCTAATTTAATAGAATTGAAATCGTCAAGTGCACAATTTTGACATTGTTTCTGCATTAAGGACTATTAGAACAGTTTTTCAATAGATGTTTCTGACAAAGAAAATTGTGGCTATAGAAGTGACCCAATTATACGAGCAATAAAGATTTTTGAATCGAACCCAGATAATGAATAAGTAGAGGGTGTGGGTAAAAAGTAATCGTAAGCAGGAAGTTTAGACGATGATCGGTTGGGTTCATGGTCCTCGCAATTATATCGATCGATGTGAATAGACTGTCTGGCATTCAATGTCGTAAATTGTTCTGGATCGAGGAGCGGTGGCATTATTCTCTCTTTCGTAAAAGAGTCTTAATGACACTGACACTGGTTTCAGTGCTAGTCCCTCAACAAAACGACATTGTGACTTGTCACCAAACAGAGCTAGCCTTCCATTCACTATAATGCTGAAGGCACAGTCATGCATATAAAAATTGTCGAAACATGTCGAGAGTACAATACTTCTTACACATTTTTAATTATTTTTTTTAAAGAAACTTAAGCACATACATTATCTAATATTTTCTTTATATCTTTTTAATATCTGTTCCGAGTATTGTCTTGAAATATAACGGAAATTTAAGAAACAAATTATCCTGACAAATTCTGTAGTATATTTCAGTAAAATACTTAATAGTCGAATCATTTACCAGAAATAAGAAGCTGTCAAACAAATCATGAGTTCGAAGATTCACAAAAGCTAAATTCCTCTGTTTTATTATTCCTTTTAGTCTTGCGATGTTTAAAACGCGAGTCGAATTGTCAATATGACCATAAGAGGAAGGAGACTGACGATGTCATTATTCATTTAAATCTGTCATTGTCGACTATTTTGAAAATACGACTCATGTCTTTGGGATTTACAGCAAAAATTTCTGGGGAGAATTTCAGGATTTCATGCACTTGTACATTTTTCAAGACCACTTTTTATTAACTGGAATTCACACTCGGTTTATGGCATGTGATAATTTTCATGATGCTTTAGGCTGATTTTAAACGTTTCCATTTTTGTCTTCCTTTCATTTTTTTTCAGTTTCTGTTTTATGGTTTTATATTATTTGATTTTATTATATTATTTTTTATTACAGACTCTTGAGGTAGATTAAGGACTTATCAGTCAAATGGGTATCGCGTATTATGGAAAATTTTACAATATCCAAAATGTGGTGATATCAAGGGGATATTAAACTTATTAAGCTTGATATTCGATCAGTACACAAGGAGGGGTCGAATTCTTAGACGACATATCGACAAAAGATAACAAATATTTATTTGTCTCGTCAACAAATGAAATCAACCAAAATGAGTGCAGATATAAATAAGAGATGTCTTTTCCTCATTTTCTTCAACACATTTTATATTTTATCCTTATCATTTGCCATTTTTTATAGACGAGACGATATGTCTAGCAACATACGATTGTGCCATATGAAGCATGATTTGTAATTCAGATAATTTTATAATGAGATTCTTTTGATTTGAAGCCGCTCGCATTTTTTGCGTTAAACATTTGCTGTTCTAGTTTCTCCAAAAGGTGTTATGCTGATTTCTATTTTAATGCCCTTAAATGGATTTGAACCCTTATAAAGAAAATCGTTGTATTTCCTTTATTCAATTTACAAAAATAAAGGTTTATTTCAAACTAATAATTATGATTGGAAGGTTGCTAATCCAAGATTTATTATTAAAAATATATATCAAAAACGAAAAGAGAGCATGGAAGAAAGGAATAGAAAATATCTTTCTTCTTATTTATATCGAAACCGATATTAGAGATTTCTTCAAATGATTTATAAACACGATTTATCAGTACAATTATCTTAAGTGGATACGTCAACAAAGATTAAAATTCCATTAGATAATTACAAGTGACATATTATAAAAAGGACTAACATATTTCAGGGATCTTATTGTTACGATTGTTTAATGTTTTTTTTCTTCATCTGGATCAAATTTTAATCTTTGATTGATTAGTTCTTATTTTCTGTTTTAATTCGCAAAATTGTCAAATCTGCCAGAAAAATGGGTAAAAAAAGTTTTCCTTTTGAAGAATGCAAAATGCGAGGCAAAATTATAGAAAAATAATATGTGGAGAGAAAAAAAAACTCACCATTAATCTCGATGCGCTCTTCTCTGGCCTTTTTGACTTTTTCGACCTCGAGGCGACTCTCGATGTGGTAGAAGATCGATGCGCCCAGAAGAAGGTAGGTCAAGAACAGCATCAACAGGACCATCCATTGCTTCTTGGACATGTTCCTCCAGAAGGTGGACGCGATCTCTCTCACGATGAGGAAATTCTATTCCCCGAAGCGGCTCTTCCTCGAGGCCGATAAAACCTTCGTCACGAAATCATCGTTGAGGGCGATTAGAACTCAGTTTCAACCACAAATGCTTCACCAACACGCTGGCCACTCAGACTGCCTAAGAGCTTTCGCGAGAAGACTTTTATCTCTTGCGATGGCCTTTCAATGAGAACTCGCTATCTTCTCCGATATATGAAGTCTCCTGTATCGTTATCGGTGACCCAGGGCCTTTACAACGCACGAATAAGACTCGAATTACCTTATTAGCCTGGCCCTTTCTTCTTGATGACCTTGTTATTCAACTCCTCCGTAAGAGCTTCCAAGTCGTCACTGAAAACCCAACAGTTTCACATTTAAATCCCTCTCATTCATTTTTATTTTCCAATTTATTTTCTCTACTAACTCAATGGGCAAAATATATTTTAAAAGTTTTTGGAACTTTTTTTGGCAATTTTCTCATCTGATGCAGAAATAAGACATTCAATAATCGCTTCTCTTCCAGAGAAAGACTAAAAACTTTTTAAAATTTCCTCGTCATTTATAGGAAGATTGTGGCATTTATCCTCATAAAAGATCAAATGTATCCCATTAGAAATTCCAAAACATTAATAAGCAACTAAGGTAATAATGTGTCACCTCCATGTGAGAATAACCACACGGAACTTCCAATATTTCAATTAATATATGATTCAGCACGAAATGAAAAATCTACTGAGATTTAACGCATTAGTTAGATTTTGCATTCTTGAATGAAAGTTGAAGCCGCAAGGTCAATGAATCGAACAAGTATCTTCTTGTCTCTTTTAAATAAGGACAATAAAAACAATAATAATCATAGTTGAGGAAAAATGAAATAAAAATTGAGGTCGTATCTACTTCCGAAGGCAAAATAATGATAATAATAATAATAATAATAGTAATAATAATAATAATGGTCGTTAATCAGTATTTTACATAAATTGCTCGCATATAATTGAACACATTCAATATGTGAATTATTATTTATCTCTACCCTGATAAAAAAACCAATTCCTTCGTTTACTGCTTTTTTCAAGAAATTGCTTTAGCTTCGCTAATACGAAGATAAGAAACAGGAAGTCAGAAATACGAAATATTGTTGCTCACCGATATTAAATGGCACTCAGAAAAAAACTTGTTTTAAATCAAAAATTTTATTCTAATAAACAATTTTTAATTCTTTGATAATATTTTGATGCACGTAATAATGAATATGTATATAAAATTATGAAATGATTAATTTACCGAATGAAAAGAAGAGATGAGGGCTTTGCGGGCGAAGTGGATGCTTTTTCTTTTAGACACTTATATTGAAAGGTACAACTTGTAAATGGTCAGGCGTATATGAAGCATGGGCATTTCATTGACGGGATAATAGGTATGTCAACCGGATTGGTTGACGGGTTCCAATTCCAATTACCAAAAATTGAAATTCTCATCTCCTGATTCGCTCCCGAGGCCTGCGAATTGGCCTTGTTACACTTGTTACCTTAGAACATCTCAACCCACTCGCTAACTGGCTTCTGGTCTTTCTTGGAAAAAGGATAATAATAATAATTATAATAACAATAAACATTGCTTTACCAATTACCCTAAAAGTGCCTTTTTCAGTTTAGGTCAGTCTATTATTTTTCAGAACCTTTTTAATACGTTTCTTACTCTTACTTTGTTTTTATTTCCTGCAGTTATTACAAATATTATCAAAATTATTTTAAATATCTGTAGATAGTAATTTCAGATACAATTTAATTTTAGATTGTGATACAAAATGATTTCCTCAATTCTTCCTGAAATCCCTTATTTCCTTGAATCTTGAAAAAAATTGCACGTACTTCTGAGGTTCGTCATTCTTTTAATTCGAAAGATAAAACGTGTGGTGCTTTTCCAATGAAGATACTACGTCGCATTATTGGTAAACTCAAAGATATAATGGAAGCAACTACAATGATAATATCTATTCTTTTGCAACATAAAAGAATTTACAATAGCTGCATACATTTATTGAAAACGAAATTTTCTTACTTCAATTGGAAATCTCCGTTCATATATTTTGTGATTGTTGATCTTTTATTCAAACTGGAATCATTTTATATCAGAGGATTTCACCCTTTCATACATTTATCAACAGAATAATTTTCAAATTTGCTACTACGAACAAAAGTTCATTCACCCAATTTGTTTCTATCCTCCCGCTAAAATATGATTGCTACTTATTTATCTAATCTTCTGTGAAAATATTTTCTTTACCAAATTTCATAAGCAAAGAATGTTACACACAACAAAACTGAACTATGCTTTTGAGCATCTTCAATAATACTGTATAACAATAAAGAACCTCGACAGCTTTTAAACTGACGAAAAGTGTCGATCTTTAGAAAAACTTTCTATTCTTTTCCGCATCACATGAGTGAACTACAATATATCTGTCATCATCCTGTCATTGAATAACAGGTTCAAGTAATGACCAAAGTCATTCTGTTTTTAATAAGCTATTTTGCATAAGGTGCGTTTGCATGGTGAGACAAATGCAGACACATTCTGTCAAATGTTGAAAAACGATCGATGGGATAAGTAAAATGATTAAAGCGAATCGATTTATTTTAGATGTATACATAATGAAATGCCAGAAGTGGGTGATTTACGAGATGACGAAGAGCAAAGATGATCTTGTTTGACTAAGTATCACCTTGATCTTATGTTTACTGATTATGATGTCTGTTCTGCATGCTCTACTTATTTACACCCCCTTGACAAAACTCACACTGTACGTAGGGAATTCTTTTTTAGAGAGTTCTTTGTCCTCTTTTATTCAAACTGTTCAAACTGAAAAGTCTTCCAGATAGGAATTGAAACTTTTCAGTTAAAAGAATATTTAAGATAAAAATCTAAAGTTCGGATTGAAAAATAGAATCACACAAAAATGGCTTACTTTAAAGTAAATTTACTTCACATTAAGGATGTTGGAGCCAAGTTCCAATCTAAAAACTTGATTTCTTCATTTTACTTAACAAAGATTAAAATTGAAATTTTTTCCCTGTGTAGAATTAATCAATTTTTAACTAGAATTATGCGTACAGAGCGAAAAAATATTTAATTCAAATATTATAGAAGTATGTAAAATGAAAATATTGAATTTTGACGTCAGATTTTGAATTCTTCGTTTTATGCAAAAAGTGTCGAAACTAAATATTTTTTTGCATTTCCAATTAATTAACTAGACTTTTTTCCATCCTATTCTTTCCTATACTTTGCCTATAATACTTTTAATATTTGATCATAAACATTTAGAAAATTTTGTTGTGTTATTAATTATGAAGTTGAAGGACGTGGTAATCAGTGTAATTAGCGCAATGCTAACAAATGTTTTATTCCTTTAAGGGGTGAGATAAGATTTCGCACGTGTAAAATTATGTAATGTGTATAAACAATATGTCCTATAGAGGAAGTATCTCGCATATAAAGAACGCATCCATATATGAAATTCTGTATTACTATATTTTAACATGAAGAACTCAGTAGCGTCGGTGGTTCTATTAGTCTCATTTACACTAATTTACTTAATTGTTTACCGAGCTAACCACGAGATAGCTAGAAATACGTACATCCAATATCTGACGACCGTGGAAAATCATTTCAACTCAAATCTTAATATCCAATCTTCGTTTCAAATCTTCATTTCAAATCTTCATTTTATAACTCAAAAAAATTAGCCTTTAAAGAAAGTATTATTCCAATTGACTAAAAAGATTTATTCAAATTAGCGAAACATTTTTTAAACTTATTTATCAATTTACATATTGTGGCAAAATGTTATGCTTCTTTTTATGTTTAAGGGCGTTGAACCAAAGTGTTAAGCTCTAAATCCCATTCTCTATTTCAATCAACGAAAATTATAGATAAATATATTTTCGCTCTGTAGCGCTAATCTTCTTTCAAGTATAAGACTGCATAAAGAGCGAAAAAATATTTAGTTTCGATAGTTTTTCCATAAAAAGAAGAATTCAAAATCAAACTTCAAAATTAAATATTCTTATTTTACTTAAATAAGTACAAATTTTTTCTTTTAATAGAAAAAACAAAAGAATGCAGATACTGATTATAGGACCTTTTAAATAATTCGAAGCTTATGATTATTTATCAACACGAGGCGAATTAACGTCCTAAAAGGCAATCGATTTAGAAATCGTCATGGTCGAAGATTATGAAATCTCTATGGCCGATAAATTAAATATAGTGACAATAAATTTTTACTTTACTATTGAACATTCTGCATCTACTATGAATTTATTTATGAATTTTTTAAAAAGAAAAAAATAGTTTTGAGACCCAACTAGGCTTGCGGTTTTCAAAGTAAAATAATTGGCGGTTTTGAAATTCCACAACGGCGTTGATTTCTCTAACATGAGGTTTGCTTCAATCGATCGTTAATTTTCTTATTTATTCCGGCGCGTGATACGCATACTTCTCGAAGAATAGGAATATTAATTATTCGTCACAGCACATCTGCGAAAAGGGCCGCACTTTCAATATCACGGGCCCAAAATTTGATAATCTAACGGAATCATAACTTTTTAATAAATTATCGATAAACTAAAAAAATTAATCAGATCAATATTGCAATTATTGATTTTTTAAAATAAATATTCTAAACTTTAACTTACAATCTAGGAAATAGTTTAAATTTATTTTCCTGAAGCAAATGTATAATTATTATTTGTTATCAACAAATATCATATATTTCTTTGTAAAAACGATGGCTGATCATTTTAAAGAGGAAATATATCTTCAGGTAGAACAATTTTTAAATATGTTAACTGATAAATTTTAATGAGCATCAAATGCATTTTTCAACAAACTATGTAAAAGGAAGTTAATTAAAGTATTCATAATTAAATTATCAGGATCTAATTATTATTTAAGGAAAATTACCAGTTCTAAATAATAATAAAAAAAAATTTTCCGAGAAGACCAGATGATATTGTGATGTAATTCTTAATTGCCCTGGTGGTTAAAGAGATAGACTTTTTCTATCTCGTTCATAAACCGACCCAGTTTGTGTACAGAAATCAGCGGACATTGATACGAAGTTTATACAGAGGCTTATCTTCTTCGTACACTGCAAGTTTGGACTTTGAGATATTCGTGTGCATTGTATTTAAACTCGAAAAGGCTAATTTAATTAGTATACAAGTTCATTAACGATTTTTTCTAAACATATCTATGTGACTATCACAATTGGTCTAATGTTATTTCCATAATTAGAAGTGCACCAATAATAGATAAAGTGACCTATTCCGATAAATCAAAATAGACTTAAATTTGAAAATTATAATTCTGTTCTCGAGTATTTATTTTTATCCCTTACTAAAAATCTCTAATAATGATAATAATTTGAAAACTAATGATTAAGAAATAGGACTCAAAGGGGCGTTTGTGACAAAGTAAATCGGGTAGTAAATAAACGTGAGAATGTCAATAAATCTGGATAATATTATGAGTGCTTTATGATGGAATATTCATAGATAAAAGTGAGATATTTATTTAAATGAAAATATAAAAGCTTAATTTCTCAATTTTCAAATTTTGTTGAAATAAAACTTCTTTCTTATCATTATCAATTTCACTGGAGAACAGGGATTGATTCAAAATTGAAATATAATTAATAAACAACAGAAATGAAAGGGAAATTGGGAGGAAAATAAATCCCGTAGTAAATAAACGTGCAAATGTCAATATAAATCGGGGAAATGTTATGAATGATTCATTGTCGAATATTCATCTTACCTGCCTCTTACGGCGTGCATCGGCACAAGGATCAGGAATAATCATGAATCGACTGTAAATCTTGGCAGCTGCACTCGATCGATCTTTCTGTCAAGATCTTTCACTTTCGATCGGGAATCAAAGTGAAAATTTAAGACACAGAGTCTCGTGGGAATGGCACTCGTGGTCTCAGCGAAGATTGGCGGTACGATAACGACGTGTGACATCTTTACTTTCGGTCCGAAATAATAGTTTCAAATACTCATTTCGAAAGGAAAGAACGAGTTAACATAATGCCAGCGAATATTAAGGCCCGGCATCAAAACTGAGTTCTTGGGCACTTGTTAGTCGAACGAAGACTATTCGCATCGAGCTCTATTCCATTGAGGAAGGTCTTCCGGATGGGGCTGGTGGGAGAACGGGAAGCCGGAACTTCAATGATCCTCGGGTGCAGCACGTGCAGAAAAAGGTCCTCAGAAGCTGATCCAATCTGAATTTAAAGAAAAATCACACAAAGGAATAAGATTCAAACGGTTCATTGAAAAAAAAAAAGTAAAATTTGTCGAGTTTTGTAATCTTAAATCTGATTTTAATCCTTCTAATTTGTTGACTAGTGTCTTCTCTGAATTTATAATCCAGAATTAAAAGATTTCCAGTTAAAAAAGAATTAAATTATATCATTGGATCGAATCACTGCTTTCTTATAAATTTATTCTTGTAATAGGTTTTTGAGATCTAGCGGTAAATTATCTCAACAGTACCGGTTCATTTATAAAAGTCATTCTGCAACACAAAGACGATGTGGCTCAAGGATTCCGATAAGAGTACCTTTTTCTACTGAAAAATAACTAATTGTCAATTTTTAATTAGAGTAGTTATTCACAATATCACACATTTTATATTACTGAAAAAATTAGAATCGATTACTTAAAGCTCAAAGGAATTATCTGAATCTGATTTAAAATTATAGAAATAAAAATCACTATTAAATAAATAAATAAAAAAACCTTAGAAAAATTGGTTATTTATACTTAAAAGAAAAAGTTAGTAAATCTATATTTAAGATTTAGATACAAAGTAGGTATCTGGATATGTAATCAGATCCAGTCGACCAATTATTACTGATACAAGTTTTTGAAACCGTTAGTACTAAACTTCAATGTTTGTATTTCATTTAAAGTATATTTTAAGTATCTTACCTCAGGAACAAGCTGACAAGAAAGGTGTTTGCTCTGTGCTCATCGTACTCAATACATTATATTCAATTAAATACACTTGACGAACTCAACTGTGTAAATAACAAATCATTTGAAAATAAAGAAAAGCTAAGATTTTTTGTGTTATAATCAATTAATCATACGAAATCGAACGCGCGGGCGTTTACTTTGTTTTCAAAATGTTATAATTTATAATAGATGTAATAATTAAGATTAAACTTTTTAGTTTTAATTTCAGTTTTATATAAATAACAGTTACAGGATATGAATTTTAAAAACTTAACCAAATTTTAAAAAATAATACATATTTATAAACAATGTTTCCTTATATTTCATGAACTAAATAATTATTACATGCGATTTCGATTACAAAAAATTATAGATGTGAGATTGTTTTCAAAATGAACGACGTTTACTGTAGTTTGGATATTTAATTGTGGTTTCGATTTCTAAAAAAAACTATCGTATTTATTGTTGTATAGTATTATTTTAAAAACCGGCAAAAACCACGATTCTCGATATATTTCGATATATTTCAATCATCTTTTTATAATAAGAAGAAATAGATTTCTTCAAAGTTATAATTTATCCTATGTCCAATTCAATTCTTAAAATTAGAATAAAAATGATAAGAATAAATTAGACACCGATAATTATTTTAAATTAAGGGCATGTGATATTTTACATATTTTTTTACCAAAACTTGATTTATTAAAATTAAATACGTTGAAGATAAAAAAGGACAAGTCCTTTGATTTGAAATATCAATTCTATTGTTTGTACAATTACATATAAAAACTAGATGTACTAAATTAATTAAGACATCTGGATCCGGGTTTGTATGTAACGTTGTATATGACGTTTACTTAGAAGCTATTCAAATCATAGTTACCACCTGTCAGTCCTTCGATAAAAATTAATACAGCCTTTTGTCCTTATATTGCTAGTGTGATCCAAAATTTCTTTCATTACTCTGGTTCTTAAGAATTGTGTTAACGAATCCTAGGTCCACCCAAGTTCCATCCCTTCGATTTTTATATTCAAAGAAGAATCCAAGGAAGTATCGATTGTAGAATTACTGAAAGTTTCCTCCATTCCCAATTGCTGTTATAATCATAAAATAGGCATACAAATAATTATAAAATAAGTTGATAAAGAATTTCTGATTTATAAAAGACCTTTCAGTTAAAAAAAAATATTTACTTGTAATGTAGCGACTTGTGTAGGATCTTCAACAAAAAGAATTTGCGTTTCATTATCAGATTCATCAGAAAATTGAATTTGTCCGTTTTTAGTCAACACCAAATTCTGTGAATAAATTGTCTCGTGTAAAATTTAGGAAATAAAATATCCATTTTTACCAAACAAGTGTTTATTTGAATTACTCACACTTTGTTTTGTGATACTCTTTCTTTTCTTGTGATTAGAACCGTTTAATTCTGAGATCTCGTCTAAATAAATATCCATACCATCTTCGCTCTCTATCAACGAGTGGGCTGTCCTTTTGTGCAAGGCTAAAGTGTTGCTCTGTCGATATCTTTTAAAGCAAATTTTGCATTCAAAAGGCCGGTGTTGAGTGTGAACCTAAAGCAGAAAATGGATTTACGAATCAAGAATCTCAATTCCATTTCCTTTGCAAAATAGTCACTCAAATCTTGAAAATTTGTTTACTCACTAGATGATGTTTATAAAGACTAGAATATTCGGTGAAACGTCTTCCACAGTTTTCCATTGAACAAACGTATGGTTTCTCTCCGGAATGGATTCGCAAGTGATTCTTATAATTTGTTGCACTCGCAAAGGCTTTGTCGCAATTTGGTTGTGTGCATTTGTAAGGACGTTCGCCAGTGTGCGTTCTCATATGAACCTATAAAAAATACAATTCATATTAATAACTACCAAATTAATTAAATATTTTCTATCAATTCACTAGCTTGAATATACATCATACCTTCCGAATATTGCTGGTAGTAAAAGATCGACCGCAACCATCCATTGGACAAATAAAAGGACGTTCGCCCGTGTGAGTTCTGCCATGTTTTAGTAAATCTCCAGAAGTTTTAAACTTTTTATTACAAGATGCAAATACACAAACATAAGGTTTTTCGCCAGTATGTGTTCTTAAATGTGCTTTTAAACTATAACCGGTTGAAAAACTCTTCGAACATTTCGAATGGGAGCACAAATATGGCTTTTGTCCTGTGTGCGAACGTTCATGAACCTGAAAAATGATATTGAGTGTAACTATTACATAAAAAAAATGTATATCGTATTAGTTCCTTAAATTTTGCTATTAATATTTAAAAAAACGAACCTTTAAGTGATGAGGCGTACTATAAACTTTCAAGCAACCTTCTCTGGGACAAGGGTGTTGGATTTTGATTTTAGGCTCTACGAATTTATTTAGCACAGCCTTCTCCTTCTTTTTCAACTTTCCATCATCCTGTTGCCAAACGCATTCATCTTGCTCTAACTGACTAGTCAACACATATGTCGTGCCATTGACTACTTGAACCTGAGGATAAGTGTTTTCCGTATTATTCGCTTCTTGTGTTTGAAGAAAGGTCATAGGATCCAATTGCAGTTGTAGCAATTCCCCATCCTTCAAGATTAATGCCCCTCTTGTTTCTGCTTCCGTCAAATTCTTTAACTCGGGCCCTGAAAATATTTCAGAGTAAGATTTTATTTTAATCCTTTACATACACTGTAAAAAATATTTTTTGTAATTTTATCAATACGTTTTATAATTATACCAAAATTTGTAATATTACTTCCTTCAGAGTGGTGACTTCTTTACTCCCAAAGTAGTAATTTTACACGATCTTGTAAAATTACTACTTTGGGAGTAAAGAAGTCACCACTCTGAAGGAAGTAATATTACAAATTTTCGTATAATTACAAAACGTATTGATAAAGTTACAAAAAATATTTTTTACAGTGTAGTTAAATTGGAAGAAAATAATTGTTTAAAAGTAAAGAAGGATTGGACACATACCATCACTTTGAATGTTTCCTGTGACGAATGCCTGACTTCCATCAGGCAATGTAATTGCAGTAAGTGTGGTTCCCAAAATTTGATCATCAAGCACAAGTTCTTGAACCTCTGCATTACTAGAACTGTCTTCGCTCACAAAAACTGAAAAACATTCTACCGTGTCGCCTGAATATTCCTAAAAATGATGAAAGTAATTAGAAATGAAAGATTTTTGTTCTAGAATAAATAATTAGTAAATAAGATAATTCTGAGTACAATTATAAATGTGTTGAGGTCCTCAGTAATTAAAAAAATATTACAAACTAAAAGGCGGAATAATAAAATTAAGTGGCGTATGGCAAAATGTATATTGATGAGAGAAATAGTAAACTATGAACATAAATAAGAAAACAAACCTCTAATCCTTGTAGAAGAGTAAAATCACCTTGCTTCTCTCTACGATTATTGGGTGGTTTTGAATTTTGTGCTGACATAGTTTTTAGAGAAACACTATAAAAAGCAAAACGAAAATTATAATCATTTTTTAAAAGTAAAACACTTCGAAGCACTCATTAAACGAAATAATGACACCAATAATATTAGAAATACTAAAAACAACAATGAAACTCCAATTCGAAAATCGAATTTCTTCAGCTGTTGTCAAAAGAACAATAAAATTAACAATCAGACTCTTAAAAATTATTTATGAAATTCAACTGATCATTCGAGTGTTTAACTCATTATTTGAATGTTTATTTCGAACAAGTAGAATGCTTATTCCAAAAATATAATGAACGATTTTGAGGTTATACTTTTTCTACAAGATTATAAGAATTTATAAGAATGTTTTATTATTATAAAACTCAGAATTTTTTACGGATCGATTTAAGATTGAAATTTAAAAGACCCTAACCTGTTGACTAATTTTAAACATTGGGAAAGCAAAATTATTTTGCAAATCTAATTTTACATTCACGACTCGCCATTTTATTTGACAGGTTTATCCGGTTTATCAACAGAATGTCATGTGAGAGCCACGTGTTAAGACATAGTTTGTAATTTATGTCCGCGGAAAAAATGATTTTAATTATAAAATTAAAAAAGGTGATAGTATGAAATAAGTTTTCAATATTTTCCTCATTATTAATTATTAATCTTGGAAAATTACCAAATCCGCTCGCAGTCAAGGCGAGCGGCCCGGAAGCCGGAATAAACTGCGCGCGCCACCTAGATGGATTTAACGTTAACTAAATTTCGAATTCTTCGAATCCAATTTGGCGGTTGATGTTCGTCGTTCGTCCTTTGTTTCTTGTTGATTCTTGCATTAGTTGCACTGTTGCATATTTCTCAGTATTTTCGGGGCGCTTGTAACGAAAGGGTTGAAAAAAAGTTGAGTGATTCGTGTTTGATGTTGTAAAGTGTATAAAAACAATCTTTTTTTTGTTATTTAGGAAGAAAAAGATTCAATTATAGTGAAATCCGTATGTAAAAAGAAATATCGGCGTCAAATACTTTTTTGCAAAAATAACCTCTAATAGTTAATAACAATCCAGGAATATCGTGATTCGCAATGATGAAGTGGTACCTGAAAAATCATACTGACGTTCTGTAAAAGAAAAAAAATCGAGCTACTATTTACTTGGTTGTTATTTCATTTTTTTTTCGTCACATTCTGGAGGGTATCATTCAACAACTCCAGTGTCGAATTAAGGACAGGGCCTATAGGACGATACAGTTAATAAAGGTATAATTTTTTATTGCATTGTAAATTAAACAAATTAGTTAATTTTATGCAAATATTGTCGATTTCAATACAGAAAAACAGTTTAAATTTCGAGAGATTCTCAAGTGAAATCGTAGCAACGACCGTAGTCCTATAGCTAAAATTTCGAGAAATTCTCAGGTGAAGTTCACACCACCGTAGTTTTAGAATGTCGCAGGAGTGTCAAACTATAAATTATAATTTTCTTTGCTGCGTTGATGAAGTGGAACTTCGAAAATTATGCTGACATTCCATAAAAGTACAAACTTGCAAGTTTGTACTTGTTCCTTACATTGAATGCCAGTCTATTTTTTTTTTGACTAAAGAGTGAAAACACATGTACTTTAAATAGTTTTTGCCTTTTTGACACAAAACGAAAAATTGTAAATCTAAGTTGCAAATTCAATCTTTTTGTTTTATATAGAAATTATTAAAACTAGGTAATTTTTCGCTCTGATTATATGTATTAGGAAAATAGTTCAAAGTTCCAGACTCTTAAAAACATTTTAATTTTTAATAAAATCATATCTAATAATAATTTTGTGTCATTTTCAGCAAGTCAAGAATCAACTGAATTTCATGTGTGAATTTTGACCAAACTCTTCATGTTTTGTGCTTGGCTTTATAAAGCATTCACAGTTTTCAAAGACTTGAGACTGCTAAAGATCTTCTGGAACTTGAATCCAGGTAAAATAACTTTATAGGGCTTCCAATTTGTGATTATTTAGATTATTATTCAACGTTTGAATTTAAATTGCGCCATTCTGAGTGTTTTAGTTTTTAATTCTTTAAATTTATAAGTGTTACATTTAGATTGCTTCAATTTTTCGTTTAGTTTTGAATACTTAAAATAAAAATTTTGTCAGCTCTGAGAGCTTGAAACTTAAAGTTTAAATACTCGAAAAAATGTGTTTCCAAACACCCGGTTCGAATCTTAATTTTTATGGTTCATCTTTCTCGTTTTATTTCCAATATATGAATTATCTTTTTTTTTTTTTGTTTTAAGATCAAGTAATACTATCTGGATAATCTAGAACAGCTGAGTGAATAAATAAATCGAGAAATAGCCTGATTACTGAAGATTATAAAAGAATTATAAGCGCATATTAAATTGTTTGTCAAAAACATAAAGTTCAACTCATAGCTGAAAAGGACAAGCTTCAAGCTCTAATATTCATGTGGAAGTTATCTATTACATAAAATTAAAGCAGTAGTGTTGAAAACAGTGTTCCAAACTGAACTCTATAATGGAGCAATTAATTTAATTCAATTAATATAGTATGAAATAATCTCTTCCAGATCAATTCGATCAGGCAACTTCTACTCATCCTAGAGATGGTAAAGTAAATTAATTTAAATACCTTTTAATTTATTACCTTTTTTTTACAATTTTACTGGAGAACATTTATTATATTATTGCGAATGCATAGTTGTCAAAACTAAATTTATTCTTATTGTAAGTAATACATGTTCTTAATGCAGTTTAATTAACTTTTCCATCATTCTTCTACACCGCTGTAGTAAAATTTCTCCAATAAATACGACAATAGAGAGCGTGTAACCATGAACAGCAATGAAGATTAGCCGTCTTTGGAGATTTGTTACTCCACCAGCTTCTTCAATTTTAGATTCCTTATCCATGACATTGTTAGTTAAAGATAGACTCCATAAATATCTATTTTTCCACTCGTTTCTCAGGCCTGACTGGCTGATACGAAATAATAATTGATCCATACGCTCTTTGTAAGGCGAACCTCTCTCTAAAGACATTCTTCCAACTGCAGTCCAGAAGGTTTGCTTCATCAACTTAGCAGTAGGATTACCAGAACTGTTTCTCAACGAGTTTATTAGTAAAGCTGGAGATGATGTTGTCATCAGACAAGAAATATTCTTTTGCGTCATTAATTGTTTCAGGCAAATCTCATCGACGTTTTTATCGCTAGAGGTCTTGTTTCGTAAATTTAGTAGAATTTTGTCAGCCGATGCGAATGTTAGAGGCATAAGATTTGGATGAACCATGAGTCTTAAACCTGATTTATCCAGATCATGGAAATTGATGATTTCTAACTCCGGTAAACCTATCGTCTTCATAGATGTTAGACCAGCGAAGAAAAAGGTTGAATAAAACAGAGACAGACTCATTATAGAGCTGAACAAGACTATCTCAGGAATCGCTGATGGTAGTTGAGTTATTCCCATGCCTAGTAGAACTTGAACGATGTTTATCGAATCCCAGATTCTAGGCTGAAACTTCAGTAATCGTGATGCAGCCCATACCAAGCCACAGCAGAGGAGAAAAATTAGTACCGTAACATAAAGCATGTTGTCAGTTAGAACTTTAACTTCACCAGGTAAAATTGGTATGATTGCGAACAATGATTTCATTTCAATCATGGTTGTATACTCAAAAAGTAAATCGTAGGATGGAATGGAGATCACAAGTGAAGAGGCAAAGAGATTCAATTCGTTTCTCTCCAGTTTACCTAACATACCTGTGCAAGATTTGTTTATCGGATTGTATGTTCCTATTCCTTCTTTGTCCATTGGAACAAAAGAGACCGAAAAATTCATAATCCTAGTGAAGGTTTTCAACAACAATATGTCTGGATTACCGGGGTTAAGATCTGTATGACTGTTTGGCGAGAATACTGTCTGCTGGAAACCTGTCTTCAGTGGATGGCCATTCATGTTTCGAAGCTTGTCAGGAAACCACTTAGTTTTGGACGAGCACTTTTTTGATACATACTTGTTTGTAAATGAATTCAAGTAATGAAGCGTTGCCTTAATCTGATGTTGAGATGTAGCATTATTGATCTTAACCTCTCTGAGTTGAAGAACCGTTACATCTAAAAATCGCTCAAGCCACATTTTGCGTAGTAATTCCTCATAGTTGGATTTTTTTCTGGCCAAAAAGATGAACAGGCACTTAGGTCGTATTCTCACAGGCGAGAGTTGTCTTAAAAAATCTAGAGATTCTAATATTTTTGAAGAATAGCTATTGTCAACTGAAGATTCAGTTATAATGAAAAATGTCGTTTCTCTTGGTTGTTTCAATGCTGACAATTCGTTTAAAACTCTTTTCCTGTCTTCTGAAATTTTCGATAAATCAGTTCGAATCGAAGGAATGTTTTGTAGTGTCTGTTGAAGGAAATTTTCAAGAACTGTATCTTGTCTTTCAATGCTTGATAGTAGCAGAACCTGATAATTTGCTTTTTCTTTGATGTAATTCGTCAAGTGATTTATGCATTTTTCAACCTGATTGTTTGTTGACAAGTTCAAAGTAAAACAATGAAACAGAAAAAGGTAATTGATCCACATTTTTTGCAAATCCATTAACACAGTTTAAAATTTACCAAAGAACTAAATAAAAAGTCTGTGCAGTTTTCTGTGCTGAATACCGACTGTCCTGTAAAAGTTTGTAGAAGGTTTTCTAGGTTGTATCTATTGTTTTTTTATTGGTACACGTAGCTATCAATCTTGTGATTCCCTTCGATTTTTTACTTTGCATTTGTTATTTTTTTTATATTATTTGTACACATACAGCAACAGTCATGCATGCCTTCCTCTGTAAACATGTCTTCCCACCAACCCATGTATGTATCAATTTCCCTAATGTAATAATTTACTTGAAGTAAATTATCGATCGAGATCCCTATCCTTGAGGGGTCTCTATAATTTTTTTCTTTGCCCCTTTCACTGTTAATATAAAAAAATGGGAACATTTTATTTTTCAGAATATTAAGTTTGAAGCTGTCATTCCAGTTCATTTTTCGATAACTATGCAGTTTAGTGTCTTTCCGAGGTCTTTTCTGAATTTTAAGTTTTTTTCTTCGTTTTTTTTAAACATATTTAATTAAGTATAAAAACAAGTAATTAGTTCCTAATTACAATTGTTTTAATACCTTAAAACGTATCGATCGTCCTCTAAGTTTAGTTTAATCCTTTTAGTTTAATCTGGCTGTAATTTATTTTTTTTTAAATTGTCGTACAAAAATAATCTTTCAATTTTATTTTTCCAGAAATGGACAGTCGATCTTCAAAATATTTTGGATTTTTGCTGAAAGCTAGGAAAAATCTTGTCCAACCCTCATGACACGATGTTGATCTGCAGAACTGCAGGATCCGAAGAAAAAGTGGCCCCTGCAATGTCCCTGGTCTTCGGAGAAGTCTATAGAAGAGAAGGGATCTCTAGGGACCGGCCTGAAGACATCATGCTGCCATCGTTATGACGAGGGACAGTTGTAAAGGTAAGTAAAATTTGGAATCCTTGCAGTTTCCAATCATGGTAGGGATGAAAGGTCCGTACTACCACGGAAACTGGTTGTAATTACATACAAAAATCGCACAGTGACGGCTGATTAAATTTCATTGTTAGTCAGCAAGTGGATATTTGCCATATTTATATGTCATTATTATTACAAGACCAGTCTTTCTTGGTTCGCGAAATTGATTTCATTCTATTTAAAAGAATGAGAATAATTATCATATCCAAGAATATAGTATCCTAGGATACAAGTTTATAAAGATAAACTTTTCAGTAAATTAACCAAATATAAATTCGCATAAAACGATATTTATGTAAATAACCAAGAAAGAGATGGAATAACTGCGTATTGAAGGAAATCGACCATGTCTTTTTTATAATCATACTTAAATTTTCCTTCCATACGCAGAAAATCCAAGGGTTAATTTTTATTCCATATTTATGATCAGTTGTATTTGCATATTTTATTTAATATACTTTTTAATTTCATTGTAATTTTATATATTTTCTTTTTCTCTAATTAAATTCATATTTGAGCGAACTTTTTTATTTTTAAATAAAATTATTTATAATTTTATTTCAAGTTCTTAAATTCAAGTTCAAATAAACTTTTAATTATAAATAGAAAAGTAAAATGATAACATTTTAACATTATGTGATACTAATTTTAATACATATGTTTTGTTCGTAGCGTACACCGTTTAGTTTTAATCAAGTCAGTTGCAAAATCTAAAGTATGTGTGCGTTTGTAGATGTTGCCTGACTTGAGTAGCTTTTTGAAATGCAATTATTAACTCATTTGAAATTTTTATTTTTAACTTACAATAAATCACTTTTTGGTTTATTGGAATTATGCAATCAGTTTTTTTAAGGTTTCTAGTGTCCCTGATAACTTTTAACAATTTTTGAAGAAAGTTTGAACAATTGAAACAATTCAAATAGTTTTAATTTTGAAGACTAAAATTTTACGATTCCAGTTTAAAAATTAAAGTTTTGGATTCCTTCTACTGCCAACACTTCATATATTATATTGGAAAATCAAATTAACTTTATGCACTCAGATTAATGTATTGTTGCTAATTAGTGTCATTGCCTGAACAATCTGAGATTATGAATTCAGTATTTGATTAATTTAGAATTTAAATTATAACTCAATCTATTAATCCTTATTCCCGGAATTATTAGTAAAATAATACGGGAAAGGAGTATTTTCAATTTATTTGAAGAATGAAATGGGAATTTAGATCTGGGTTTTTATAACTTTATTAATAAATAAAGATCTGAACATAAAGGTTCAGTTCGAATCGCTTTTTGTTTGGCAAGCTGCTGCAACAATACTCTAATTGATTATTAACATTATTTATATTTAAAGTACTATAAAATAAACTATTAAAATTTGAATTTTTATGTTAAATAACAATAAGTTTAGTTGACTATGGACTAAAAATGAAAAGAAATCAAAAATAATTTTGCTTGATTTTTCTATACAGAATAAACTGGTTATTTTATATTGCTAGACACCTTGTTCTTGTGTCAATGTTACATAAATTAAAAATTTATCATGTTAAAAACATTTAGAAAGCGGTGTACGATTTCAGGGTTGCAGCTTTGTATGCATGTGCCCTAATGTGGTTTGTAAGTTCAGGTGCAGGATACGTTCCGGGACGTATCCCTAGGTTTAGGTTCTTTTGCACCGGGGCGATATGAATGAGAATCGTGGAGTGTATGTGTTGGTGTGATTGTTTTTTTTTTTTTTGAAATTTTAAATATAGCTAGGTGTAGGCAGGTAATTTATTCTGGTGTGAATCTATAATTTTAAGTAGGTAGCCTTAGGATTAATTATCTTTGATTTTACTTAAAGATACTTTTTCCTAGATTTTTGGTACAACCGGTTGGCCAATTATCGTTTTTGATATCGCGGAATGTGCTCGAGTTGAAAGATGGGACTATTTTAATGACGGGATTGATAGAACTCGAGCACAAATCGATTTCATAGGTGGCAATTGGTAAAAAAAAAGAAGAGGCTATATGCTGAAGAGCCCCAAACATGAAGAGGGGAACTTCTATTAAGAACCATTTATTTTAGAATGAATGGTTCTTGATAGCTTTTATCCACGTCACTGTGCTGATTTTTACATTACATTGTTATATTTTTTGTGCAATATAATTGAATGTGGAAATAAATATCCACAAAATTCGTGACACTCTTTTTGCATCCCTTAATATTTAGAAGTATTTAAAATTTCGATTTGCTTTATAATTTGTAGCCAATATTATTTTGATTATTATCAATATCACGTAATAAGCTGCTTTTTGATCCCCTTCCCCTCCGAGTATCACGCATTTTGTGCATGGCTCCTCATTTAATTTGTAAAAATGCTGATCTGTTCCAGAATTTTCCGAGGATAATTTCCTTTAATACGTTTGGAAAAGTTCAAAAAGGCTAAAAGGTGTGTTAAATATTAATTATTTATTGCAATAATGTAAAATCTTTTATACATTTTTCTATGTCTCCAGTACAAAATTCAAATTCATTTACTATTATTACTTGATTAAAATTTGTTATAAGTACTAATTATCAGAATGAAAATCAAAAGTTGCCATGTAAAAAGAAAAAGATATTTCGTTATACATTTCTTGGAAATTAAGACTGAATAGGCATAACTAATTGTATCATATCAGAGGTATTGGCCTCCTTATTATAATTTAGCCTGAAGCAAAGAATGCAAAGTGATGAATAATTATTTCTTACATTGAGAAATAATAACTTTCAAATTAAAGCTGAAAAAAATTTGTAATCTTCGAATTAAAACGAAAATCATACATTTATGTTAATTGATGTCGATTCAATTTAATTATTTGTCTGTCTTTTTAAAAATAATTTAAAACCAGAAATTATTCAAGTTTTAAAACATCCATAATTTACGGAGAAACATAAAATAGCATTAACAATAAATATTAGCTGGAGTGCAAAGGGAGCTTAAAATATGATAAATTATACCCCATCTAGTACTACGGCTCCCATCCGAGTATAAAATTTCTCAAGACCTTATATTCAAAT
Source organism: Synergus japonicus (assembly GCA_900474275.1). NCBI lineage: Eukaryota > Metazoa > Arthropoda > Insecta > Hymenoptera > Cynipidae > Synergus > Synergus japonicus. The sequence goes on from UCOH01011975.1 coordinate 258,251, forward strand.
TATTTAAGTCGAACTATTGCAAAAAACTCTAGTCCTGATGATTAACATCTACAGTTCAACTTCCGGAAGGAAAGTACTTTTTTTATTATTCATATCCTATTGAAGGTCTTCAGAGTCCTTCGCTTCCTCAAGGTTTCAAGAACCAAGTGGGGTTCTTTGAGAAGGGAGTTGTTAGGTCCCATGCATCATGACATTCTCCCAAGACTAACGAACTGGATCAGTTGCTTTCTGAGTCCGTAACTCGTCGCAACCAAATTCGGGTTTATATTTTGAAAATTGACTTTTTTTAATCCCTAATGGGTACACAAATGTTTTAATCCAGTGGTTGGAATATTCCACAAATAGTGTATAAATTGTGTAGAGAATTTAAGACTCAAAAATGTTGACGGTGAGTAAAATTTTTATTTTTATTAATTATCAATACATATGAAGTATATTGTAAAAAATAATTCGATTTTTATAAATTACAAATCAGTTTTACCATCAAAAAAATTTTTTTTAGACTGCCTATATTTGAATTTGAGTAAAAAAAACAAAGCGAAAAATGATGCAGTTTATTTTAAATAAAATTGGATTTCATTACTTAGGCTTTTCGTTAAATATTTTTTTTTTGGATTTGTGTAAAAGATATGTTAATTAATCGACCGCTAAACTATACTTCTTCAGTTAATACATCCCAGTATTTATCTTTTTAAAAATTATTCAACGAAATTTAAAACAAAATTTCTAAAACTAAACAATTATTAATTGTTCATTTAAACAGATACTGATGTACCTCGTGATTTTATGTACTTTCACTCGGTGATTGATCGTCTCGGTACAATTGCCCGATAGCAAGTAAGGTATTACAATATAATTCTCTGCGGTTCAGCCCGTAATACATGCGTCGGTGGTCTATCCCGCATCGTTACACTAAATGCAGCACTTATTTACCCTCAGGTACAGACAATGAATTCGTGTTAGTGTAGTTCCTGGTTACAGGTTGCAATATCTTTTGGAATCGAAACCAATACGATTTTTTTGGACACTCCCTATTCAAAGTAGAGAGAATATATCGAGTACACATATCATTCCGCAATAATGCATTATGAAATGAGATAATTACAAGTTAATCGACATATGATTATTAAGACACGCAAGAATGGCTAATTGACTTATAGGGTTTTCGCTTAATGGTTTACTACCAACTCCTTTTACAGTTATTAATCATAAGATACAAGGTTTTATGAGTTGATCGTGCAAACTTCTTCATCTGCAATAATTTATGCAGAGCATTTTATATGTATGTACACAGAACGATTATTTACAGGGCGAATTAATTATACTTGATTAGGGATGCTCTTTAAGAATATATTAAAGGATAATTTATAATATATCAAGTTCATTGGTTTCTCAAGTTTGAAAAATTTTAATTTAGTTTCAGAAATTCCAAAGAGGAAAGAAAAATTGAAAAAGACTAATTAGAAGCATCGCGAAATGAACGACAGCCGGCACGGCACACGTTATGTCAGAAGCACGTGAGATTTATGCGGATCACTGCCGCATCTTAGGTACTTGCATTAAGTCCTTTCGCTTCTGAATGCTTACACTTTGTTATGCATTTCGCTGGTAGTCGTTCATGATGAAAGTATATACTTTCAATGAGTGTTGTATCTTCCTAAGGCTCTGCTCATCAAAGCCTAAATTACATTTTTCAAACCTTCAATTTCATTTCATCACAAACATGTAGCAACCCTACCAATTTTAATTAATTTGATATTTAAAACAATACATCAGGAATTCGCGAAATGAAATGTCTGAAAGAAATTCACATAATAATTACGGCCATTACAGTACACTATTATTAATAGATTTATTAGCATGATTATCACATTCATAATCTTTCTCAGAAACTTATTTATAGCAAACATTTTTCTAAATCTTTGTATACTACATTGGCAACATTTATAGCCATTATGCTATAAATGTTGCCAAAGAAACTTTAGCACAATTTGCATCAGCTAGGTTTGAAAGGAATATAGTAAAAATATATAATAATAGCAGTAGGAATTGTGCAGGAATGCCATCAGTAATCTTCCTCTGTAGCAATTAGCTAATCGCAGACAAACGAGAGTAGTGAGCCATAAATATTCCTCACAATTGAGAGATTCAAAGTGCTCTCAAATAGGTATTAATCGAAAGAATATAAATTATCGCATGTCATAAAGTGTTAATGGAGCTGTTACTTTATGAAAGGTCACTTTGTTTGCACAATTAACTGTGCTGTAACGTTTGTTTCAATTACATCATTGCTTCCTTTTCTATGATCCTAGCAAAGGAGTGTTTCACCTTTTTTAATAGCAATAAAAGATGTACCTAGATTCTAAGCGTTTATGTGTAGAATCTTTGACACTGGCCTACAACAATTATGCCACAAACGATTTCAATCAAAGCACTCATTTTTCTCAATATAGGGACAACTACAAATTCCTCAATGAGTCTCTTTTTAAAAAAATATTTACAGAAGCTATTCATTCATAGTAAAATTCTTATTGATTTTTAATTTAGTAAAAAAATCTTTTACTAATTCAATTGTTTACTAATTATAATGATAAAAATTCTTGGCTGATGCATGCAATATTATGCATTTCGTGTGGTGGGGATAAATGTATGCATCACAGTACAAATGCATTTCCATTGTACGCAATAAAAGCGGTTCTTTGTGTTGAGAAATGTCGACGTAGTGCCAAGTGAAACCAGAGTTTGACCCCTGAACTTAATAATACTTGTATGGAGATCATTCCACATGTGTTTTCTTTCTAGACATGTTCTTCTTGCAATTCATTAAACTGATCAGCGACTGCATATCAAGGATGCGTAGTCATTGTTTCTTTTGCAATAAACATAACACTCCCCTTGCAAATTTGCAACTCATTGTGATGCAAAAGTTGACTTAGTATAATCGCAAAAATATTCTTTTATATAAAATTTACCTCATTTGATTATTTTATCCACACTTTCCCAATTAAAATATTTGTAATATTCGTGATTCGATGTTTCATGAAAGCATCGTACTTTATTTACATCATATGTTTGTATCGTTATACAAAACTATTTATTTTCTATATCGTCCAAGTGATGAAACTCCATTACGTTTAAACCGCTACTAACTCTTTTATGCAACTAAGTAGGTGCTTAGCATGTGCATTTCCAGTTTACCTGGACTTGATTCAGTTGATGAAGATCAGATTCGGAGAGGGAAAGAGAGCATAAGTTATTGTGTGTGTTTGGGCAAGTGAATAAGTGAGGATATGTGAGTGAAGTATTATTTGAATGGGTGCGCGAAAGAGGAAATAGAAAGACTTGATCTGTGTGGGAGTGCACTCACGTGCAAGAAGAGACCAACTAACATTCTGCAGAAGATATTCTGCATTGTCACTTATATTTTTCTCTATATCTCTACCTGCAATTATTTCACCATTCAGTATTCACTCGCCTCCAAAGGGGGTGTTTTAATCATGAAATAACTCTTATTTCGTTCCTCCATTAAAATCATCTGGAAATATTGAAACGAAATATTGAAACGAAACTTTCAAAGAATGATAACAATTGCCATGAATTTCTTGAATTAGGTGTGTTCTTATGAAATCTTTTAAGGAAACGCACATCGTGGATAGGTGTTACTAATACGAAAGAAGATGAAAGTGGGTTTTTGCATAGATGTGTAGTTACAAGTATAAACATTAGTTCCATGCACACGTCCTCATATATGATCGAGTTTCACGATGCGAGATACAGTCACATGATTCTTGTGCGGTTTATAGTCAGTTAAAACCCGCGACTGTTGCCTCACTTCTAACTTCAATAAATTTATACGGCGTGTTGGTGCAACCTGGCCAGCATCGCGTGTACACACAACCTTTAGAGTTTAGTTTAGAACATCCACTGCGATCTATAGATATGTGATCCAATTTTTCCCCCAGGACTTCACTATCCTCCTCGGGGTATTTTGTGCACGCATGTAAACCCTATTTATCTCCATTACCCCAAGAGATCAACTTAATGAGAGCTTTGTTAGTTTCTCCATTTTCAAGGAAGACCAGATTTTATAACAGTCACTCAATTAGATAAAGAATGACTTAACTATTGTGAAGAATATGCCACTAGAGTAAATCTGAGGGTGTCATTTCAGAGGAAAATATTTTAAGGAAGATTTACAACTAGAATTTCATTTTCAACTAGAATTTTTCGAACAAATGCTTTGCGTGCGATTAATAATACATATACGCTCGATACGCCTCGCTGATCAGAAAAATCGACCTCTCATAATATTCCAAGTGATTACAAGTTTCAAAATCTTGCATCAGCGAAAAACTACTACTCGGTTCATTCACACGGATCACAAACGAGTTTTGCATTATGTTTCACGATTGAAAAAGCGAAGTAAATTATTTGAATATTTCTTTAGTTTATTAATCTAGAGGGGAAGCTTCATAGCTGAATTTAATTAAGTTTTACGCATGAGAATAATTCTACTGAGAAATCAGTCTAAAGTTATAAATTATACATTTATCTCTAACATTTTTTTTATAATTTTTATTTATAAAGTGTATATATTACGATACAAAAATCTTCGACTTAAATTAAGTTTGCTATTATATTTAGTGTCGTTGGAATGAAGCAATCGTAACGTGTATAAGCCTGGGATGAAAATATTCGACGACACTAGAGCACGTCATTTCAATAAATCGGGCTCGTGAGAATGCCGGTTAATTTTCAGGGAATAATTCACGAACTCGATTTCATTCTCCTTATTCGTTTTAAGCCGACATACTTGGGAACTCTAACCTCTGCTCGTGTCATCAGATTTCTCTACTAAAAACATGTTTAATATCTTTAAAAACAAGACAACCGGATCTTAATAACTCGAGATACATTTTTGCGATAAAGCTTTGAGATTTTCGTGTCATGTACGCCTTGACCCACATTTATAATATGTGTTAACGACGCGTAATTGTTAGACCTTTCTATCTTTCGAGATATAAAAGTATTACTTTCTATAAACATAACTTATACTATACTATCTTACAATCCTATGTATTTATTAAATTGTATTTCATAAAATGCAAAGTTCACAGTAAAAAGATATATAATCATCTATTTCACATTTTTAAGCATAGGCATATATATATTTTCCATTTGATTTAGTTGTCTGTAAATCAATCGCATGTAAGCATGTAAAAGCTTATAAATTAAAGTGACTTTGCAAAATTTTTTTAAAACTTTTGCTGACAGTAAATCCGTAAAATGTAAATTGCGATGCTATAAAATTGATTAATGTTTGTAATTTTTATAAAAATGAAAAGAATTGTTTTGTGGTAAAACTGTTAACTTAAATAATCATCAAATAATTCTCTATGGTTGATAAATCTAAAATAAATGTTCTGGATTGTTTTTTTAATTTATTTTTTCCAGTTATGGGTGCTAGGGGTGCTTTTATCAGTAGCAGCAATTGAAGCCGTACCAATTGCCAGTGTTCATCTAAAATTTGTATCAGAACCTCACTCATATGAACATGGATACACGACAATTGGTAAAATTATAAAATCGCAATATAAAAATATACATCACAAAAGATCCCAAAATTGCTTGAAATTTTTTTATTTATAAATTGAAACTATTAAAATTAATTTCAGGAGGAGCTACAATAGCTCAAAAGTCGTATCTCTCAATTGGAAGAAGACGACCTAGAAATTTCGGTCCGTATTATTTTTATAAATATAGATTTACTTTTTATTGTGACTAAAAAAGGATTAAAAATACGTTATAATAATTTTTTATATTTTTAGGGGATAGACTTGAAACAAATGATGCCCGTCAAAATTATTTGGATGTAGCAGAACATTCTCGACTTGTGAAACCTGAAAACGCTGAATTTTTATATCCACGGGGTGTTTTCCTTCCCCCCATCAATGTAAATGATCTTGGATATAGTGCACGAGACTCTAGACACATGACTCCGGATTTTTCAGATGGAACACGTAAGTATATTTTTCACAAAGATTTTAAATAAGCAAAATTCTCTACAAACCATTTCTATGCCAAAAGTGCACAAACATGACTAATAAATAAATCTTATCACAAATCAGAAAATAGGCAATCTGAATTGTTTTTATTTCAATTGATCTCTAATTTTTAATAAAATTTAGAAATGATGTTTATTTTTAATTATTCTTTTCAGAGTATCCTGATCCCTTTCTTCTGACTGGAGAGGAGGCAAAATATGCAGTGAAATATATTTATGGACGTGGTGAACTTTTTTATATGGATTATCCACATGTACGATCTTTGCTCAGGATTCAAGAAGAAAGAAGACGAAATGGCTTACCTACAAATATTCTTAGCAGTTTGAGGCCGGATTCTCCTTTTTACAGAAAAGCACAAAAATATAAAGAATAAATAATGAAAAATTTATTGAATTTCCTTTCAGGTGTGACTTTTCTCGACAGGAGAATCAGAGACGAAAAGGGATTTATTAATCCTTGCAACTAATTTTTTATACAAAAAGTTTATGAATATGACTTAACTTTTGCTTTTTACTTAACAAAATATCTTTTCTAGCCTACTGTCGATGTTGCAGACATCTTTGCTTTAAAAGATAGAGATAAAGTCGATAATACAGATTTCTTAGAACAGACAATAATTCTTCTAGTTTTCTTCAACAAGATTGATAAAAAATCCATCAGACTGCGCATTTTTAATTTCTTTTAAATCTTGTGAACTTAAGCTGTACAGAACATTTGTAATATAGAAAAAAATAAAGTAATTTAGAATAGTGTATTGGATTTTAATACTTTATTTTTTAAATTTAATTGTTTCGATTTGTAAGATATTATAATATTTGAAATCTATTCTACCTCAGAAGAATTCTTATTATGTCCAATTGGGCACATGAATTGTTTAAGGCTTCTTGTTCGATCACCGAAGTTAAGCAGCACTTAGCTCGGTTATACTCGGATGGATGCCATTGTACTAATTGATAATTTATTTCAACTAATTTTTGCAGTGTTGGCTAGTAACTTGTTACAAGTAACTAAGTTACTAAAAAGTTACTTTATTTGTAACTTTTAGGGTAACTTAGTTACTTATTCAAAGTTACAATGACTCATTGCGCAATTTAATTACGTCTTCTAGTTTGTCATCAGTAAACATACATATCACAGAAGAATTAAAATTATGTGCAAACTTTACTATTATACGATAGATCGAAAATACTTATGCATAATCGATTCGCGGAGGTCAGAAGGTTTTTATCAATCTTTTTGAGAAAATATCTTATTTTTCAATCTCCTTGATAAAAAAAAATCTGATCATATAAATAGTGAAGGTGTGGTCTTTTTAAACCTTTATTTTTTTGAATTTATAAATTTGGAAGTATTCCAATGTAGAAATGTCAACTTTGAAATTTATTCTACCTTAAAGGTAGAATAGTTCATTACGTTCATTTAAGTAGAACGTAATTCACAGCTTCAATTATATATTCTAAAGACAATGAGAATATATAAAAGACAAATGTCTATGATTTTTTTAGTATAATATATATATACTCTAGTTTCCAGGAGAAAATTTCAAAAACTACAAATTTTCTGAAGCTTTCAGCATCTTGATAGAAGGTTTTAAAATTCTCTAAAGCTTTCTGTAAACACCTCAACTCAAGTCCCCAAGTCCCTCAAGTAAGCCCGATTCATGAAAAGGTATATTTCAGAGGAGCAAATATTTCGTATTCCACCAGACGACTGGACGACTCCGTCTGAGAACGAATCTTGTTCAATGCTTCAATGTAAATTGTGAATACAATGATGAATGTACACTCGAATACATTAAGACCACACCTCACTTTTTTGACTCACGTCAGAATATAGAGGTACTAAATCTTCTCGAGCATTGTAAACAACTAAGGACAGTTCTCTGGATTAATTCTTTTGTCTTAATAAGAGCTTATTACTTCATCCTAGGAAAATCGTGTAGGTGGTCACTAGTTGTTACTGCAGTCTCAAGACTATTTTAATTCTTCTGTGATATGTATGTTTACTTATGACAAACTAGAAGACGTAATTAAATTGCGCAATGAGTCATTGCCACTTTGAATAAATCGAACGTGTACCATAGATTCAATTATTACAGATAACCTCGGTGCATAGATAACCTTTCTTACAATAATTATTGTGAACTATGATATGTAGTTATTCTACTTAGTAGCTACAGAATTTTCTTCTGATTTACGAGTGCAACACTTCTTTCAAATTGAAAATTCAAACTTTGAAAGATTAAAGGGTTTTAGGAATAAAGTGAGATCCTTTTGTGTCAGGATAACATCTGTCTTTCTTGTTTTTTGCTGGCTTGCGAGTCGTGATAGACTCACTTTCTTATTTTTAAATTCTGACAAAGCATTTGAATAATTAGTCTATGAATTATTTCATTCAAGTAGAACGTAATTCACAGCTTCAATTATATATTCTAAAGACAATGAGAATACATAAAAGACAAATGTCTACGATTTTTTTTATTATTTATCTCTTTAATTAAAAATGATCAGATTTTTTTTATCAAGGAGATTGAAAAATAAGTTATTTTCATGAAAAGATTGATAAAAACCTTCTGACCTCCGCGAATCGATTATGCATAAGTATGTTCGATATATCGTATAATAGTAAAGTTTGCACATACTAGTATAAATTCTAACAATCGTTCCTCGAAATAATCCCTTGAACTATTCATGAGGCGCTCGATGAAGTTTTGCTCAGAAGTAGGGAGGAATAAATTTAAAAAACCTCAGCTGACCTAGACCCAGTGAAGAGAGGAATTTATTTACATCTTTCAACAAGAATATAGCATGAAAATAAGGATGCAGTCTGTCATTATATTGTTTTCTTGACGTCACATAATAAAGGTGATACGATTGCGACATGAATGATTTTGTTATGATCTTGTTTACGGACTCATGGAATGACGAATTGTGAATCATTTCTGCAAAAAATTATCTTTTCATAGTTTCTCAGAAGAACCCTTATGTAGGTTCCATTTCCGTCTTATTGTTCATCCATTCTGTGTTTAGTGCTATAATATTTTATGAGATTTTACTGCCTGGCATTTCTCGTAGCTGCATTTCCATACTGGATAAATAATTTTTCTGATTATGAATTGAGATAAGTTTTAATTTAATTATTGGTATTATACCGTGTGACTTCCAAAGAATGCAACAATAATGATATGTATTACAAATTTCCCTTGCTAATGGTTTGCTAATTAGTTAAAACCTTTATATTTATAAAGATCTTGCCTAGAGTCGCGGAATAAACTGATTTCCAATAGAACGCATGGAATATGCACCTCTTCAATGTTTGATTGATGCTTTTGATTTAAAGATGCTTCTCCTTTTGAAATTGGAAACAATCGTTCTCAGTTTACGAGAATTCCACGTTTCATTTGGTATTTGGGAAGTTGTGAATTCTCCATTTCATCTGAACTTGCAATGGTGCCATTTACGAGTTTTCGCACAGAAGAGAAGCGATGGCAACGAAGCGACAAACATTTTGTCGCCTCGCTTAACGCAAAGTTAAATTACCGGGGGCGTAAACTCACAAACGGCAGCCGTTGCACGTTGCTGGTATTCGCTTGTCCATTCTACAATTTCAATTAACGTGGACATTCTCTCGACGTTTCTTTACACTTCACCTGAAAGCTCTCTAGACTACTTGCCATATACAATGTTAGCTACATGTTCTGCTTTTGCTGTATATGAATGCATGAGTTTAATATTCACACAGCTAAAAATCCTGGCTTTTTAAAAAGCTCGGTTTTCTGAACCATACTTTATACTATTACAATCTGAATTAACATTCCTTGTAGCATCCTCTTTATATAAAAATTATAATATACTGAGGAATATTTAACATTTAAACATGTCCTCTATAAAACCTCTTACGAAATGAAAATTTCCTTTTTCTCTAAAAAGTATCTAATATTTCTTCATTTTTTGTTTCTTTTTCAGCATACAAAGTGTCCTTAAATGCAGGACTGTCGTCGAGGAAACAGCTTTAAATCCCATTTCATCCAGAAGGTGGAATTTCATTCAGAGGTATGATTTTGTAATTACATTTAATTTCCTCTTGACGCTTTTAAATGTTTTCACGGGAAGCTTATGCGGTATAAAAGTTGGTACTAATGAAGGCTCGGCATGGTCGATAGTCCCGTGTCTAATGTAGGTATGTCCCGACAGAGAAAACTGGTTTTAAAAGAAGCTTCAATTAACTAGCCTCTGATTTACGTCCAGTCATTCAGGAACCTCGATAATTGTAATGCTCGCGAGAAAAACGGTTATTCGATACATCGCTGGTTGCATTCCAAACAAAAATAGAACTCAATTACTAAATCATTTCAATTTACACTAACACCTTAAGGCAACGACTCAATATACTAACTCTCTTAGTTGCTACATGTTACAACTTTTTTTTATAGCTTCGCTTTTAATTACAATTCTTAAACTTTTTAACTCCTTAATGATTATTTTAAAACTGCAAGGTTTTCAAGAAAGATTTTCAACGATCAAGAGATCGTTCAAGTCGTTTAAATTGTATTAGATACAAACATTCGAACTATGTAAAAGTCATTAAACCGGAATTTTGTATGTCACAAACGAGATAACTTCCAATTTAAAGTTGGAAAGGACCTGTAACTACGTATAATCATGTCAAAGGGTTCGAGTAATAAACACTCTTGTCATGGCTGGATTCACAAAACTGTTCACTGGAAAGCCATCGACGCACCCAATCTCGTCGTAATTTATTAACAATTTCCGGTGGCAATTGAGAACCTATCTTTCTAAAACAGTTGAATGAAGTTGCTTTATCAAATTAAAATTCTTTATTTTTGATAATAACAACTTAAAATTTTAACTGTTCATTCTCTTTTATTATGTTTAACACTAGAAAATCAATACACGCGCGATTATTTTGTTTTTCTTCTTATAATTTCACATCATTCCAAAACCAATCAGGTTTACATCAACAATGTATGCGAAATTTTTGAGACATTTCGTTACACCACTTTTTTAAGATAGGATCAGTTTGAAAACATATCTATTTAGACAAATTTATTGAAGGTGACGCTATATTTCGTTGAAGATAAATTTAAAGTGAACTGGATACCGAGAAAGATAATTCTTATCGTTTATTTCGTTAATTATAAGTAATAGCATCATTGTTCGAAAATAGCAACAGAGTTTCAAATAAGCTGGATTGAGTGAAAAGGGGACTGGATAAAGAAATCTTTCGTCTTTTGCAGACGCGATTACGAAGTTCTAATGAATGGAAACAGGAAAGAGCTGCAAGCTTATTATTATCAGAGTAGTCGCGTCACGTCCGCTTTCGATTCGACGCGATCTCGCATCTTCCGTTTGTATACAAAGTTGGCTGACTGATTCATTAAAACAGACATCGTGATAAGAAGCTGTCGTATGGGGAGACTCCCTATGCACTTTTTACATCTGTCTGCTCGCCATAAACAGATATCATTTAGATTCCGATTTTACATTTAATATCCTCTGTTCACATATAATTCTCATATTTTTTGTCAAAGAGGAAAGGGACTCAATAATTTTAATTAATAGAAAGAGAAATTTTCTGGTCAGACTCCTGCGGTCTATTAAATAGTTCTTGGTAATTTGTATGATTATAAAAATAGAATTTCTCTGTTGTAGAATACAGTTTCTGTCACTTAAATCAAAAAAGAATCTGGAAAGCAGCCTTTATATCTTTCGAAACCGCATGTTTTACATATTACCATTCCCTTCATAATATATTCCGAAATCGTTCGCTTTCAACCTGTTTTAGTGTTTCAAAATTAATTAAAAGTTGAATTATATCAGCACAAATTGATGGACAATAAAACAAGTCATAAGTGTCGGTATCGTTTATTTTAAAATTTAAAGAATTTCGGGATTGAATTGAGATGACTTCAGATTCATAAATTCAATAAGGTTTCAATCGTTTTACTTCTTTTTCTTCTTTTTTCTATAGTGATGCAATTAAACTAAATATTTAAAAGCTTAACTCGGAACTCGAACCTCCATCCTTCAAACCAGAATTCAAAGCCCTTGGGACTTCTTCTGATTTACGTTCCCACCCCCGCATCCTTAAGTCTCCTAAAGACTCGAGACCTCATCCCAGGATCTCTTTAGCCAGGAGCGCTGCGGTGGCTTCACCTTCGCCATAGATTTCCGCCACTGATATGCACCGGTGGGTCCCTGGAGCTAATTTTTTTTTCTTAGACCTTAGACTCCTCAGAGACTTCTAAGTGCTCCTAAGCCGGATCCCCGACCCCATCCTCGTGCACTTCGCGAATATAGAGTTGGTGGGACAACCGCGAGATGGAGACGCCCGACCCGGTGCCCGGCGTCGGGTCGCCGGCAGTCGCTAGCGCGACACGGTCGCCGCCACGTGCGAACCAATTTGAATCCACCGCCGTGGACGATTGCCACGCGAGCCGACGCAGCTCGTTCTCTAAAAAGTATCCTTCAAAATCCTCTCTTTCATCCCAAAATATTTATCCACTTGATTTTTACATCGTAAAGACTCTTGCCGCATCTCCTGTGCGAACACCTGCACGAAAAGAGAAAACAAAAAATCTTCGCGAGAGTTAAGGGCCCACCAGGGAAAGACAGCGGGTCCTGTCACTCAAGATCCGGTCCCCGAATGAAAATCTTTTTTATTCACAATTCCCTCGGTGCATCTCAATTTCTAGTTTATAATGCACTACTGATAAGTGACGCGCGGAAAAGGAAGTGAGGTTTCACATTTATCGTCCTTTATCATTTTTTTTATCGAGTTTTATCGTCTTTTATCGTGTTTTTATGATCCCGACGAAACAGAGTTGAACTCACGTGTTGTGCGGGGGTTGGGATGAGATTGGGGGTCGAGGGGTTGACCTTGGAAATAGGCGCCACCTGCGGATCGCAGGACCAAGGACCTCTGGAGTAAAGAGGCCATCGAAGCCGGTAGAGGAAGTAGTTTCACGGATTTTGACGGAGTTCGCGATCATTGCACGTGCGTGACATCGTGACTGGTTACTAAAAATACGCGGGTCATAAATTTTGACGTTAGTACACGATAAATAAAGAGAAAGAAAAGGAGAGAGAGAGAGAAAAAAGAGAATCTGGACGAATCAAATCGAGTGTCAAGAAGAAAGAAGTGGGGAGATTGGTCACAGCGCGGGAGATTTTATAATTTCGGTTTATTAATAGTTGTCGAGACGCGAAGTGAGACGCGGATTAATTGACGATCTTTGGTGAACCTTTGGGAATATTTGAGAGGGAATCAGTTTATATTAAATGTGTTAAAACGAAAATTCGGAAACTGTACGAAGTAGTCTACGATATTCTATTGGAAGTGATTTGTGGAGGTATAAAGTAGTTCACTGAAACCACCTGCAGCTGATGGAATGACTCAATATGTTGCCTAGGTAAGGGATCTTTTATTAGTTGGGTATATTTATTGTAAAATGTCGTTGCGGAATATTGAGGAATATTGAGGAGGGTAATTAATGTTGCGTGAAGTTCCAGTTTTGATATCGATTAAAAGAGGCCGCTTGAGTGTTAGGAGATGTTAGATTACGATTCGTAGATGCTGCTAATGAGCAGATGATGTTTTGCTACACTTAGAAAGATAACTCGCTTATTTTACTTTGAAAATGCATAACCATTTAAATTACTGTTATTTATAATACAGTTTCGATAAATGTCATTAAACAACATTTATTAATTTTTAATATTATTTATATATTGTAGATAATTATTTTAAAAGTCTTTAAGGCAATTTAGGCAATATTTATTTTACGTTGGTAATAATTGCAAATAATATATCACTATTATTTATTGCAATTTCAGAAAAAAATATTTGTGAAAACAAAAATCAAAGTTTGACGTTATTCGGAGGTTTTAGAATAATTGTTTATTTTTCATATTACAATAAGTTTAATGATGTATGCACATGAAATTTTGATATTATTAATCAATATCTGAGCTTTACAAATCACCTTAACTACAAATTTATTTTGAAGATTATTCCACTGTTTATCTCTAAAATAAACATTAATATGAAAATTACTTAACACGCTAAGTGGATTTAGGGAAATAACAAGCCATATAGTTAATCAATTTTACGTACCATTCGTGTTTTGAAATACAATTTACACAGCTTAATCAACTAGCGTAAATTGCGACAAGTAATTACTTGCTAATTAGAGATGTAACTCGATTTTAAATTGAAAACGTCGTTACGGTGTTAAACATATACATCAAAACTTTATAGTATTAACAAATAAAGTACATGAGAAAGAATCAGTAAAAATGTTATTAGAAGCTCTATTTAAAATAATTCAGATTTATAGAATATAGATTTTATAAAATATGAAGTTAACAGTGCAATAATGGAGTAATATTAAAAGTTTTAATACACCCTCCTTTATAATATGAATGTGTATATATTTTGAAGACTTGAATTGTATTTCTCGTTTGGCGGTTCAATGAATAACTCCGATAGATGGACAGTTTCATTATGAAGCGGTTGTGTTCTTTTATTCAGTTTTCCCAACCAGATTGTCGTTAACGAATATAATTACTAAAAGTCGCTGGAAAACAATTTCGCCGTTGGATTAATACGTAAATTGAAAAAATGCAAAAAGGGAACAAGACGAATGAATTGAAATATGTATATTTCGAAAAAGCTTTTTTAAATGAGTTTTTGTTCTGATTGTTTTGTGACTATATATTTTTAAAATTTATATTTGAAATAACGATTCTAATCGCGTGCTGATTCGTAAAAATCACGTTATAAGGCTTATCACGTGGTCGATTGTTAATTCGCGTCTGGCGTATTTTTAAGAGTAGCTGTTCGAAACATTTGCGACACGTGTGGTCTCGTAGTTTAACACACACGGTTTCCTATATGGTGACTCGTAACGAGGGGAAATTTCGAGACCGTATTTCAAGTTTCGGTACAAATCCACACATCCCGTTACTAGTTTCCGCTGCAATTGCATTTCGAAGATTGTTTTATTTTGATACTCAGCTTTCACCGAAAAAGCTTTTATCTCTGATGCGATTATAGATAAAATAAAGAAATATATAATCCAATTTTCCAAAAAAGAAACTAATAATATTTTCAGTTCTGATTCATATTTTTACTAAATAACGTTTCATTATCCTTTTGGTTAAATTATGAATTCTTCGTATGAAAGATAACAGTTTTAGCGTAATATTTTCATGGAAATATAAATTATAGACATAGTCTCATCAAATATGCAAAAAGAGAGAAAGAAAAAAGGCTTGCAAATTACGTGCTGACATCATGTATGCTTCAGAGAAGCATTAAAATAATTTGTTCGCTTTAAAAGCCATTTCGGGTAAATGAGAAATTTACGGGAGTGCAAAGGTTGAAAGCCAAACGATTTATAGCATGACATTTGTACAATGTACACGTTACATGTTTTCATTTTGAAATTTTTTAAACACATTTTCTACTTTAGCTTTTGGGCTGATGCTGTTAAGCTTAATAAATTGTATTTGTCAATTTTATTGGAATTCATACGTAACATTTTACTTTTATTAACGATTTTCAAACACAAAACCAAAACATTTGATTCTGAATGGAATTAGAATTTCTTAGTTATTGATTTTAACTTAAAATATATAGGATTTTTTTCTATTTGGATGGACGGACCCTCTGCCTTTTCTAACCCTTTTTTCCCATCTTTTCTGAAAAGAATTTTCTCATTCTCTTTTTTGACCTCTTCTTTATCCTCTCCCTTTTACAAATCACTTTTCCCACTCCTCTTCCGTACCAGTTTTTCGAACCCATTTTCTGCACTTCTTTTCTCTTCCCATTTGCGCCTTTCCAACCTCTGCGTATTCGACTTTTTTTTTTAAATAATTTTTTTCTATTTTCACCTTAACAGAGTGTTTAGTAGACTGAGAAATCGAGAAAAACCCGGAAATTTTATTTGACCGTGGAAAAACCGGGAATTTCAAATTTTCCAATTACTAGACTGTTTTAAAAATAAATTAAAGTGTCGATAGAATATAAAATCAAATTTTTTCGAATCGAGAACACCTCTCCATATCGCAGAGTAGGTATATCTTTGTTTTCTGGAACATAGATCAAACCTACTTAGCCATTATTCGTCTTCGTACAATCATGACTATTAATGTCGTTCCTTAGACGTTCTTCGTGAATTAAACGAGCATAAATTCGTCTAAGGCCGACTTCTGGGAACGATCACGTGGCAATGGGGATTCTCCGCATATCTTAAGAAAGTGGAATTGGATCAGGAGTGCGCTGAGTCGTGTTTGAGAGTAAAACAAGGTGGAGAAATTTGGTTCGAGAGCGGAATCAAGAATGCGTTTGCTTTGGGGGTGATAGGAGTACAATTAGGACGGAGGGGAGAAGAGGGAAGAGGGAAAGACATAAAAGAAAAAGACAGACAGAAATAAAGATATAGAGATATCTTGCAAATTGAGAAGAGGAGACAGATTTCCAAGTTTGTCGCTTTGAATCGATCTCTGCCCCGTGTATGGTGGCGGATTCTACGCTAATGAATGGAGATGTATGAATGAACACGCGCGTAAAGTGCTTTAGCCTTAGCGTGATTACACGCCTACGCGATCACTCGACAGCCCGTACGAGTCCTTCAGTATACTCTCTACAACTGAGTACATTATATATATAGTCGTTGAGCCAGCCAACGGCTTTTCTGCAATATCGTCGACGATTTCCTCCTGAAATTCTGTCGAGGGTTGGTGAGTGTGTCGTAGGAGAAATTGTTAGCACCCGCTTGCATCCGAAGTGTTTACGATCTGCACACGTACGTTTGTACCTAGGCCACAGTATACTGATCGTAAATTACGAGATCTACTGTCTCTAGGGTTGTTTAACCAGTTGTGAATCACAGGAAACCTTATTTGATTAGTTACAGCTTGGAAAGTGGCTCAATTAAATACAGGAAGGAAACTCTTGAAATTTTGACCAATACCTCGGCCAGGGTTAAATGAAATTGTCAATAAATACTATTCATGTTTTAAGTGCAATTGAAATGTTCCATATTACAGAATTTTAAAGAAAGAACCCAATTTAATTGATAAATAATCTTAAATTTGTAATCCCAACGGTTAGCTTTTGTTTTCGGAGAAAATGTCTAAAGTTCTGCTGACATGGTAAAACTAGAAACGAACTCACGACGTTCAGGTAGATTTGCATTTCTCTCTATTATTAACACATGTACGCTGTATGAGACTTTAGTTCCGTAACAAGTGGTACTTCTAACTTAAAATGGATTAGCAATAGTACAATTGAATTTTCAAGCTCTCATTCTGAATTAGTATGCATTTCTCTATGCTACATACTATTTTAAGAAGCTTTTGGAACCGTTTCGTTGGAATGACAAACAGAGCCGCAGAACGGAAGAGAGAGGAGATTATATTCGATTATGAATTCCGCTTTATGTATACTTCCACGGATTTAGTACGGGACTTCGATTTGCGAGACAGATAAGAGGATATTTCAGACTATAGGGATTTCATCAGTTTACAGTCATCTTAATCTAATCTACATAATGCGCACGTCTTCCTGAATTCCATATACATATATACTGTATATTAACTAATTAGGTTGAATCATACATCTTCTATTTATAGCAATTATCTTATGATACTCTCTACTCAGTTTAATGCAGATGATACAATCCAATCACTAAAGAAATTTTTAATCGCTTTCGTGAACATTTCTGCTAAGGTTTTTTAAAGGTGCTTTGATGTCGGTTATTTTAATAATATATGTAATTTCCATGGAATTGCGTGATCAGTGAAAGGCAAGAAATCTTGTTTCCACAAATCAACGGTTTGTCGATATTGAAGGATTGTGCATTTGTGGCTTTAACTTTCTCGGAATGTTAAAATCATCTTTAGAGCCTACGGCACATATAAGCAAATACGCTTCAAGGCACGTGGCCATAAACGTCAGTTTATGGATAGTACGGTTAACGGCCGCAAAATAATTGCCTTTATGACTCCCGTTGGACTCCCGAACTTGGATATTAAGGAAAACTCTGAGAATTGTTGTCCCAAGTACACGAAAGTTTCATTAATCTTTTACTGTCATGATATACTATTGTGATAACACATTTGCGACAATCGCTCTTCTCACCTGACATCTTCATTTCTCCAAACGACAGTTGTGTACCTATACAATTTGAAAAATGCGGCGAGACGAGACTAATGTAAAAACTATACTTTAGTACATTAGCATCTTCTCTTTCTCTCGCTTTGTACCAAGATTTCCAAAACAATCGAGGCTTTTTTTCTAAATTTAACATTTATGAAATATCAATAGACAGATTATAAATATGCAGAACCACACAGTAATAATTCGATTTGAATAAATAAAAATAAAAATACGATTTTTCGTTATGGGATATTTTTTTTACAGGGGGTAAAAAATGTACCGTGATTTCTGTGACGAGTAGGTATATTATTCTTTTAGATGTGGACGTTCGGCCAACTCGTTTCTTAATTCCCTTTATAGTCTTCCGACCGACAGGTTAAAGGAGTGTCGTAACTCGTTTTCATCGCCGTCAGTATAAATGGAGATCTTATGTTTAGGGTCGTCTTCTATAAAGTTTGCAAGAATGATTGATGTTATTAAATCAGGCGAGCAGTCTAGTTTGGAACATGTATCACAAATTAAAATATACCGTTTTTTACTACCTTCTTAATTGATACTTAATTGATATTTAAAAATTTATTTTATCCATTATTATTTTAAGTTCTCTATTTTTAATTCAAATATCGCGAATAAATAATTCTTATTAAAATATTTCAAGTAAGAATACGCTCGCCAATTTTGTTGACAGTGATGTTTTATTTTCATTTTTTGGGTTTTTTTTTCCTTTTTTCATGATAATGTATGAGATTCGGGACTTGTCTACATATCCTTCCTCGACAATTTGCTTTAAGCCTTGCGTGTTTCGAATTATCAAACCACCGCCCGGTTTGAATGTCTGTTATAATCTGACGTTTAAGTATATGTTTCTTATCTTTCTGGACCACGAAATTTCTGTTCGGATGCATCTCACATTCTCGGCGGTCAAGAACCCGTCGTGCAATGCAACTCCGGCTCTAGAGCGAACAAAAGTACAGGCACGTACATAAATACATGCATTACCTGTATGTATTACACATTCCTACGTTTTCATATCTTTCAACATCTTAGAAGTAGCAAAACTCTTCTATTTTAAAACCCAATGTGAATCTCTAACTCAAGTGACATAATTACTTACTTTAAATGAATGATTTTATTCTGTTTCTTATTTTACTGCTGCAAATTTATTAATTAAGACCCAAACCTGTTTCTTTCATTAACAACATTTGGGTCTGCTGGCAGTAAATTACAATTTACATCCATCTATCTTGTTTCGCATCCTCTTGATTGCTCTAGAAATACTCATAAAATCCAATTATATATCACCGAGCACTTCAAGTATATCATGTAATGAACTTTTACAGGCTAAATTATTTATTGTATTTAACAATAACTATAATTAGGACAAGAGAACAATGGATGTAGATCAATTTTGAGGATTTTTAAGTTTTTTCACTTTGAAGGTTTCTTCAGAGCTCGATTTAGATCCATTAAGAAGTTTTCTTTGACGTCAATGAAAGTGCTGTAGTCAAGAATGTATATATCCTGGATAGAATTTCATTCTAAGCATTTTTCACATTTTAGACTTCATTTTCTTCGAAGTAGGAATGGCATTTTTGAGATTCACGAGAAGATTCATAAAAGTTGTTCAATGTGATGGAATGTAACTTTATCGTCTACAAGTATTTATTTAAATACCTACAAAAATAAGATGCAAATTTCAAGAATTATTATTGGCGATTGTTATAGGGAACTATTGGAATTATTATAATTAAAATTGTAAAAATCAACTTCTAAATCATTTCTTATTCTACTTCAATCGATTCACAAGCACAATTATGCAATAAAGTATGATTACCATTAGGTATTACTCACGCTCCTAAAATATTAATACTGTTCAACCACACACTATATATTATCGTGTACTGGCACAATAACAATTTGATCTATTTTTTAATCATATAAATACAAACTGTGACGTTTATTTTAAGTGTTTACCATTATTTTTATGTGAATTTTATCAATTTGGTGGTGAACCGTGCAATCACGGAATGTTGCAATTCTTTCAGACAAATCAAAAACTTACAAGGAAACATATCAAAGTGTCATTAACCGATTTCAATGAAACTTCGCTATGTTGTAGAGGACAAAAAAATAAGAAATACGTATTTCTTTTTTTTTTGCATTTTGCAAAATCGTTTTAATTTGATCATGTTTAAATTAACAGTATTAGAGAAGTTTTATCTAGATTGAGTAATTCGGAGTTTCTATTTTAAAATTGATTCTATCGGATTAAAAACACTTAATGATAAATTTTAACGTAATCTAATTGTAATTTTTTATATATATTGCGATTTACATGAGTTATTCAATATAAACTAAAGACCTTTATTTTTATACTGACTTTGAAAACTGACGCGACTGCACAATGTCACAAGAGGCATGAATTCTTAGAAATCATGCTAGTATACTAAATATAGCGACTAATACGTTTTACTTTCGTATAATTGTGTTATTATGAGCCTATTTATCGACTCCAGCACGTACAAGCCGAAAAGATCGTGCGAAAAAAAATGAGGAGAGTACGACGAAATTGGAGAGAATTGCACGACAAGCATATCTAATTATCGAAAATAAAAGGGACACGTGCTACCATTTTAACGATGCTATTTGTTTCGACTGCAAGTGCTCTAATCTTGTTGTAAAATTTTAACTGGGGTTCCATCAATAATCTCATTTTTGTAATCAAAACCTATTGAATTCGCCTGTGGATAAATGAACATGCTTTGCATAACTCTTGATTATTTCTTGGGCGTTTTCTCTTCATTATATGTATTCTATAATAATTTTGCTTCAAGTCTTCTCTCTTGTTCTATATATTTTTTTCTTTTTCAATCATAATTAGCATTTTACTTTAGATTGAATAAAAAGTAAAGACGCTCTAATTGATTACGTAACATATTTTTTTCTCATCAAATTATTTTTAAAAACACAGAAATCTAATGACAAATAATTAAATGTTTAATGAATTTGAAGATTTATATATTGCATTTCTACGATTCAGATATTAGTATTTGTTCTCAAAATTAAGTACTAGAAATTTTTTTCGAATTCCTAACAATTTTTGAATAAATCTTGAATTTGCAAGCAACCTTTCAAGTTTAATATATCGATCTTCACGCACAACGTTAATTTCCTTATATATAAATCATTCCTTGAATTACCAACACATGGAACTTATAACTTTGCATTCCTCTTTATTACGAGTGCACTTTTGAAGACACATGCTGTTTCCTGTCCAACAAACGTAATCTTAGTGTTTATGATGGCCCTTGGTGTTATAAATCGTATATTTTATAACTCCCTTAATAAGACAAGAGTGCATCATCTGTCTTCCAGCATTTCTATATTCTATATAACTTACACACCTTTAATTATTCATTTTAGATTTTCGCATAAAGAAAACTTTCGAAAATTGTTAGTTTTCTATTAATTACCAAAATTGTACTCTTTTTTATTTCTATATATATAAATTTTCTAATCCTTTTCTCTCTTTTTGCGAGGTAATGCTTTCTTTTTTTTTCTTTTAAGAAACCTAATTAGTTTTAAGCAACTCGAGAACAAGAGTATAACAATAAAACTAATAACACAACAATTAGTTTCAGTGCTTTGTTGCTTTTGATCTTCGCGATCCTGAACGTGACATGCGCCCAAGCAGACATCTTCGGTGAAAAGAAAGGTAAGAAATACTTTGTTCTTAAGAATTCAATATTAAAATATTGAGTTTGAAGTCTAAATTGATTAGTTAATTAGAGCAACAAATTAAACACAGAGAATAGTGCAATACATTAAATTTTTTGCCTTTCAACATTTTTTAATGCAAATTGCTTCCGCTATTTTAATTACTGAAATGCTCTGCAAGTTCCTTGCCAGCCATTTGCTGGATGGTTCTTGCAGCTCACTTGGGAGTCGTGTTGCGTTTCCTTGTGGAAAATTGGCTCCAAGAAAGAGGTAAATAGTAAATATGAAGCAACAATTTAATATAACAGTAACATTAATATATTCAAGATTCAAATTCTTTGAATAATAATTGTTAATTAATTTTATAAATGCAAATTCTAGATACTAAATCATAGCAAAGATTCACCTCAATTTCAGTAGAAAAGCCCTTTCATAGTCAGCCACTAAATCTGCATTTTAGTAGAAAAGTTACTTCATAGCTAGACACAACGAAACTAATGCAAACTAATGCACTTTTCCACATACTTTGACTTCCAAACTCCAAAATAATATTTTTCATAAAAGAAAATTACGATCTTACTACAGAGCCTTCTTAAATGGAATTACTCTTGTTTCTTGATTTATCTTATTTATTTTTTTACTTATTTAATTTTGCCTTTCTTCTCTTGTGTCAGTGATTGTAGATTTGTATTTAAAATACTTTATCCTTTGCAACAAAATGCAATTTACCTCTAAGAGTAGGTTCTCAATTATTTCTGTTGGCCAGCAAAGATTTGCCTGAGGCCGCTTCCGGAGCTTTTCTCTTATCATGGTAGAAGGCAAAGAGGCAGGATGAATAGCTCCCGCAGGATGTGCGATAACACTCCCATCCCTGCAGTCTCATTTGTATCCACCCCCCTCCACCTTTCCCAGTTCTATTTCGCGGGAATGGGAAGTAGACTTTTTGTAATAAGTGTCGTATGTTAAATGGAGATCTTTCGCATTTCCTTTCTCTTTTTTTCAATAACTATCAAGAAAATAGTTACGTTACTTAGAAGCTATGTAACTGAACATATTAAAACCACAATAATAATTTAAAAAAAAAACAAAAGTGGATATTTAAAGTGAAATTCACGTGCGAGAAAGATTATAGCTGAATTTTGTTGAGACTAAATTTGTTAAATACCATTTTCAGTATTTGACGAGGCGTCGTGATTTTAGACTAATTAAAATAATTACATTGTTTTGGAATTTGGCAATCAGTATCCTGTTGAAAATTTATAAGGAGATTAATTAAAATGCATAGAAATTCGGCTACTTACTCGAGCACTCTATGCATTTTAATTAAGCTTTGGTTGTAATTTACTAGGAGGATAAATTGAATAGACTTATAAGAGTGAAAAATTGTTGTATTATTTTTTTTACACAAATTTATGTTTTAATAAAATATTTCCTTGAGTAGAAAAGAGAAGAACATTACAATCAGATCAGAAATCAGGAAGGAAGACTTAAAAGTTTCTTTCTTGTTGAGTCTTGAGGCTAAATTTTCCCCAAGAAAAATTATCGCTCACACTCAATTCTGATATTTGTCCATTTTCCATATTTATCTATCCCCTCGACACGCGCTCTTATTTTTTTATCCGAGCATATGATCTTTTTCTCACCGTCGACCTGAGTATCTCAACGACATGTCTGTGTAACGAAGTGAGTTAAGATGATAGGAGAATACTGGGGAAAGAGCTTAAGTTCTCACTGAGCCCTTGAAGAAAAACGAGAATTGTGTCTTTTAAGAACGAAAGAACTATTTCAATATTATCTTGAGAAACATTTCATATCGAAAAGATTTTTTAAGACATTTAGAAATTGTCTTCCAAAATGATTAACGAGTTTAGTTCGAGTGACAATATTTCGAATAATAAGACAAGAAAATATTTTTGAAATAAGGAAAAAGTGAAGGAATTTTCTATTATAATAAATTTTTAGTAAATTAAATTCACATACAGATCGTATTTCGTTTTTCGCTTTTGATTAAATTTGTACAAACTAGCGTTTTATTCCTGCTTCGGCTTGCGTTTCACTGTAGTTCCATTTAGTTTCTGCTCGGCGGAAAACCTTCCCAAGAGGGGCTGAAGCAGAGATAAAGAGGATACACATTTCGCGAGACTAATACAAGAAAAATATTGAGACCGAAATTATGGAAACAAAGAACACTTGAGAATACAAAAGCTGTGAACGTACGCCTTTCCTATATAAATATACATGTGCATATTATTCTCAAGTAATATTTCGAAAAGAACAATTTCATCTCTGTAATTTAAATATTAAACTTTTGCTAATATTAACGATACAATATGAATATTAAAATTACATTATATTATTTAGAGAATAATGAAGCCTAAGTAACCCGACAATACTTGAAAAAAAATTGTGTTTTAAATTAACAGGACTTGTTACTTTTAAATTACACTCGCATTCTAAGCGGCTTGGAAAATTCTCTCCACACAAGAGAAGTTTTAAACATCCCGAAACTCCGTGACCCTACTTAGAATTGTAAAATCTTGTCTACCCACAATTTTTAATCTACTTAAAATAGGCTATAGTACTCTGTTAGTTGTTTAAATTAATAATTTGACATTTTTCAGTTTTATAATACGAATGTCCCAAAAGTCTTTAAATTTCGTGCCCGTCTGGATATTATCTATCCTAAATTTTTTAAATGTTTAAATCACGAAAGAATTTGATTTTAAGCATCCAGGAACATGATTTTGAATTAAGTTACAAATGAAGGCAGGAAACGTAACGGTTTTTGATGACAAGTGGGAGTATCAGAAGTTACTTGAGGCGCATTTTAATAAACAGTCACGTCATCGAGGAAAGCGAGAATCGTGACTTAATAACGATTAATCGAGTCGGTGATTTGATTCGAAATCCCTCGAATAGCAGTCAATAAACAAGAATTCAAATTAAGAGAGGAGAGAATTTAAATAAAAATATTAATTTCTTAATGTATTAACATATATGCACTATGCGAGACTTCGGAATTGCTTTCTAACTTATTTTATAATTCAGGACGTCAACTGTACGGAAATTTAAGGAAATCCGGTATCGTATGAAATCCCGCCTTAAAATGTCTAAAAATTTTATGAAATCTCTTAAAAAATTTTAAACTTCTTAGGATTCCTTAAAAATTACCTGATGAAAGGTATCTTGAAATTTTACGAAAATCCTGAAACTATCGTACGAGGGATCTTATATTTATAAGCAAGAAGAATGCGTGAATTGTTCGGGAATTTTTTAGGCAAAATTTAGTATGTAGTCAACCTGTATAAGAAAAAATAATTAATTGCATTCAGAAACAGCGGAATTTATTAATTTAATCGAATTTAATCGAATAAAGTAGAACCGATAAAAAAAGTGGAATGATTTCGAATAACCGACAATTAACAACAGCAAAAGGTGTATAATATAAAGGACAGGAGGATATTAACAATAGTCGACATTTCACTTACGAGTGCACATTCGAGTGGGCTATAAAACATTTAATATGTGCACTCGAGTGCGGAGGACAGATCGAATGTAAAAAACATACAAAATCGTGAAAACGTGATGCAGTTGGTTGTTGCTCCGGGCAGACATATTGGACTAGGAGCGTGCCCGGAAAGTATAAAATATCAGAAACTCTCATGGCTCTACTTCCGTTTTAGCTCCTTCGTTTTTTTCTCTTCTACTTTCATTTCTTCTATGTTTCCTTTTCTCTTTTTCTTCGCTTTTGTCTAGCCATCTGTCTTCTGGATCCTCGATGCACTGACTATCCTTCATAGTGTGCTCTCTGTATAGAAGCCCCTATGCCCTGATACGGGCCAAAGCAAACTCTCAAAAGCTCTATCAATTCGACTTTGAAGTGCACTAACTTTCTGCCCTCGTATTTTTAATATTAAGATATTAAATGTCTTGCAAACTGCATCGATCCTTCAAATATCAAATGAAGGGCAAAGAGTAGTTTCTCATTCAATTTTAAATTAGCTAAGCATCTTCTGTGATATTTAATTATATAAGCCATTTTTCCCAACTCATCTTTTTCAACTCTCTGGCTATCATAAAATTGTGATAAAAAGTTTACAATTTAATTTGGCAGTTTGTTTTACTCCGTTTTAATTAAGAGAGTGAAGAGAAGTTAAACTTTGTGTATTAAAATATTTTGAAAAGTCGAGGTGGAGTTTGTGGTGGAAAAGGCGTGGGTGGAAAATTTTCGAATGATTTTGATCTCTGGTACTTGGTTTTCTCAGACAAGTTGCAAGCTCATGATATATTGGCGACCAGCAACGCATCGTAAACTCCTTCTCTAGAACATACATAATCTTGAGCTTATCGCGTGATAATCTCAATTCATAACAACTGACTTTATGTACTAGACTTTTTCATGAACCAGCTCCGTCCTTCCGAATATTTCATTTGAGATAGATGGATAATTTCTCTCAGCTGTCAGGTTCTAGCCGGTGGCATGATCGTACGTGAGGATTTACGACTCCTGCTTGATCGATTTCGAAACGTCCAATTCTACTCGTACAACGCATCATCGTCATCGACAGGTTATTGCAACGCTAGAAACGCATTTAATAGAAAATTTACATTCTTAGTCTCTGTTATTCGTTTGAATTCAATGTAAGAAAGTGATCTTTTATTCTTAAATTAAGTTGGCCCATTTTAAGACGGCTGTGTACTTCTGTCCAAAGGGGGTGTCTACAATATACAATATACTTATTAAAACAAAGTATTAACGATAATAGTTTTTAAATTATGTATTGCTTTGTGGATATTTTTATTCAACATGAGGTTTTAATCTAAAATTGAAGTCATGAAAATACGGTATTAAATTTTCCCGGTCGTATGCACTCCTAAACAATGTGAGCATGAGCGCAGCGTATCTCACGGGAAATAAAACAGGCTTTGGGTCTATAGCTGGTAGTTGTTATTGTTACCACAGTATGAATACTATCTCTGTAATCTTCGATCTAGCACAATTTCAAAGCTTATTAAACAATCCCAACAGAGAATTCTTTTTCTTAGGAGGAATATTTCACGCGGGTATTTTTCAAAAATCGATAATTGAATTTTTTTCCTTTTCAAAGAAAGTATGCCGTAGATAGCGCTTACAAATTCTATCAACATTTCAGAGAAGCTACTTAGAGATTTAAATTCCTCAGATGAAAATATGAATTTCAGTTTTTTTCTAGATTTTTCAATGTAGGCGAAAGGGTCCAGGATTTTTGTTGATAAATTCCAGGATTTTCATACGATGTATGAAGTTAGCTTAAAAAACATTCGGAAAAATTGTCTCCTGTTCATATTTAAATAGCAACTACCCATAAATATTGCAAAAAAGTGTGTTCAGTTCCATTCTAAAGAAATCTCTCCTTTCGCATTCCAAAATACGTGTCGGGTGAATCGGGTTAAAGCTTCCTCTACAGGAAACAAAATTCGAGGTGAAGCCTGCGCGTAACTTTATGGTCGAGCTTTGGCACTTAAAAAACATCCCCTCGGGGTGCCGCAGACTCAGTTAACTTTATTAGAACAGCTTGTGTTCTCAGCGCATTGAATAGATGAGAGTGAGAAGAGAAGAGAAAATAAAGGTGTTCAGGGAGGAGAAAAAAATGTAAGAAGGAAAGAGTAAGGAAGCAAAGAAAAGAAAGGTTTTCAGGGAAAGAGAAAGACCAACTATTCGAGTTTTCGCACTTAGGAATGAAGCTTTCAAGTGACGAGTACCGAGTAAATAATGGTCGTTACTTTTCTTGCGAGACAAAAGTTTCATAACATAAGGAATATAAAAAAACCGAGATTTTTCTTGTCCTTAATATAAAATCTTATTAAGATTCCTAATTAACTTTTGAAAACAAATAATTTTGAATATTATTAAAAAATTTTCTGTGCAACCAAATCAATTAAAATTTACTTATACACTGTAAATTAATGGTAATTAAAAAAGCATAAAATTTACAAAATATTTATTTTATTTCGAAAATAGTTTTATCGTTAGAAAAAAATAAGAAATAACGAAATTTTAAAAAATAACACTTTTAAATTATGAATTATAATATGTATAGGTAATTAACGTTCAACAGATGTGTTTTCATTCACTGAAAAGAGCCTTAAAATGTTTTGGTCTTTGAACAGTATATTTTCTTTTAATTATTAAGTTCTATTAAAGAAACATTTTGACAAAATTAAAGAGGAACCCTAATATATTTAACGGCGGTGAAAAATTTACATTAGAAAATATTTCTTTATCATAAAATTTTTAATATTGACGACGTTCATTCACAGGGCTATTTTGGAGGGCAGCACGTTCAACCACTGGTGTACTTACCCAATGCAGCAACACCTTTACAACCCTCTTATTTAGTACATAACACAATATAAATCAATGGTTTATGTCGTCTCGCATTTCCATATTTCATAAAATCTGTGAAAACCTCCATTTCGCTGTAGTGACCTTTATTTCTGGACATATTTCCTGCTTTTCTCTGGGACAAAAACAGATTACTAAAAATGTTCGTGTCTTTGCACAAGCACCGCTAAAGATTTCTCTTTAAGCTTCCTTCTCAAGCTTAGCCTCTGAAAGCTTTGTTTCATCTGGCGACGTTTCGTCGCGGAATTCCTTGCAATTCGTATTCGCTATAGAGAATGAAAACACGTTTCGAAACTTAGAAACCGTGTCCCACAGGAATGAGCATCTATATCAGAGTACTTTAGGTTACGACTTTTTCGACTTCTTAGTATATGTGGCTCAAGTCAAATATTTGTAAGTGACTTTCAAGTGTAGAGTTCGAGTGAGTTGGACCAAACGATTGCTCGCTTTTAGGTTTCAACGTACTCGTAATGGGTTTTCCAAGAGGATCCGTTTGGAATTGCTTTACCCACTTTTTCAAATAGGGACAGTTTTTAGCTCCTTTCAAGTCTTAAATTAATTGAATTTAACTGATTGTTGATCTTTGAAACTTTCTGATTCTTGATTTGATGTTTCTTTAATTAAATATAATGCGTTTTCAGTTAATTGGCATCCTAAGTCTCAAAAATAATTTTAGGATTATTGAATTCAAATATGAAGAATTGAAAGCTAATATGTTGACCCTCGAGAAATTCAGGGGAAATTCACAGATGTGAAAAATATCATTTCCAATCAATCCTATGACCGAGAGAAATATCAGAAAGATGCGGAAATGTCCGATATGACATCTGCGGCTTGCTAATAAAACCGCGTCGAATAAAAACGAATAGCAGCCACCCTGAGGGCTCAAGATAAGCCCGCTGCTAAGGTTTATGGGGCTGAGCGAGCAAATATACTAAGGTGGAAGGAAAGTGCTCCTTCCCATATACTATCCTCTGCTGCACTTGTACTCTCTGTAGGTAACTTTCTGTCATAACCTGCTGTTGATTTTCTTTCCACACTCATATCGAACTTTACTTTCAATAGAATTTCTTAATTAAAAAGAAAATATATAGAGCTTCTACTCAAAAGGGGTATTGGTCGGTGCTGAAACCCCATTTTGCTACAACTGCTGATTTCCTCATTTTTCCATATTTCAAAAACTTGGTAATATTAGTTTGCGCAACTAAGTTGAAATTATTCTAAGGGTTTCTTGTTTGGTTCTGGACCAGAACCTTGTAAAGTTCTTGAGAGACGGCTTAACATTCTTTAAAATTACCTTTAGTAATTCTTTAATTTCTCTTGCTTCGAAATCTCTTACAGTTCCTTAAAATCCTTTAAATAATTTTGAATTGCTGAAATACACCCTTTTGAAATTATTTTAAATCACGTAAAATCTCTTCAAATCTTTCGAAGTTTTTTAAAATCATTTACAATTTCTTAAACTTCTTTAGATTTTTTTTAAATCTCTTAAAATTCGTTTAAAATTCTTGGAATCTTTATTAAAATCCTAAAACTGTTTTGAATTCTTTGAAAATCGTTGGAATGCCTTAAAATCACTTGAAATCTCTTGAAATACAGTGAAATTTAAAAATTATTGTACAGGTTGTCTAGCGGACCGGAAAATCGCAATTTTATTTGTACGTTAATAACCCGGGAATTTCATTTAAGACGGGAAATTTTTTGTATTTTATCGAAAAATTGACTTTTTTATACTAGATCTTTTTATTCCATTTCCACTTTATCAATTTTGTATTTCTTTCATTCAAAATTATTTTTTTCAGAAATTAAGAAAACACTTCTATAAACTGGTCGCAGAAACAAAAAATTTGACCAGGAAAAACAGGGAGAAAACCGAAAAAAACCCGGGAATTTCAAATCGTCTAATCACCCTGATTCACTGAAACCCTGATTAAATTCTGCATTTTAAAACACTGGTATATTAAAATGGATACAAGTTAGACTTGACGAAATTTAAAATACAATTTATATTCATGTGAAAAGAATCGATTGAAAAATGTATACTTTGAGTCTTGAAAGCTCGTTGGGTTACATACTGATCGTGCAGCTGGTGTCCGGAGTCACAAGCAGGGTTTTGCATTTATGGGCACGTATACATTTGTGTACACGTGCTGCTACACCCACGCTGATATCAGATATTACGTGGATACTGCACCGCATACGAGTCTCGAAGGACAGGTGGCGAACGAGGAGGAGGAGAAGGAGGAGGAGGAGGACGGGTTTGGGGTTTGGGTTCGGGGGTTGGGGTTAAAGTTGGGAGAAGGAAACAAGTATGAGGAGTAATATAGAAAGCGGTGGGTGCAGGAAGGACGAAATCCTGCGGGCGTACTAGGTAGTAGTCTCGGTATGATTCCGAAAGCAAACAAGTACGAGTTCCCGCCTCCCAAACGGAAGCTAGACCAACGTCGTGTCGTCTGCTCGTATATTTGCTTGACTGCGATCCGCGCAGCCGGAAAAGTGGGTTTCCTTGTGGGCCTCTCGACGCGCGCAAAAATCAGTTTCCATGGTCCAGTAGAGTATTCTTACAACACGATTTGGACTCACTCTTTGTCCCTTAGTAAAGTTTTCAATTAGTTTTTAAATCAATTTTCCTCAGTTTCCTTCTTCGGAAATGGTTCGAAAGACCAAGCAAGCAACTAATTTTAATTGACATTCTTTGTTACAATAAATCTAGAAGAATTTATCGAAAATTTTCTGCAATTTTTCTATTTGCTCTTGTAGGATTTTAAGTTGGAAAAAAAAAGTTTTATCCTAGATACACTTCTGAGAGAAAAATACGGGTTTCTGAAAAACTCGTTTCAGAGTCTCCACTTGCATTTCGTTGAAGTAACAATTTAACTTTCTTGGTATCGATAAGTAACTAGCAAGGAAGTTAAAGTACTGTCTATATTTAACTTAGTGAACTATACGCCAGAAGAATATTCTGATGAACTTCTCCTTTAATGAAAACGGAAATCGCATGAAAATCAAAATTATTTCATATAGTTATGTAAAATATCGTTTTAATAATGAAAATTTTATCTTTTTGTCTCAGGTGAGCTAGAAAAACGGAAATTTTATTCAAGATTTTTGTGAGTATGTTTTTTTTTTAAGGGGTATCACATTGAATTCTCAGAGAATTTTTTAAAATCAGCCGCGGGCTTTTTCGCTTAGCGTTTAATTTTGTCTTTACTCTCGTCACTCGAGGTAGGAACCAATTATGTATCCCGCGTGACTTTTCGCGCGTTCGCGCCAAAAAATGGCTAGCACGTTTTCCCGGCGGCCATTAGGAACCACGGGAATAATTTTCCGTGTGTCTGAGAAAGGACTCAGCTGACACAATATGCAGCTATTTGGAGAACGGCCAAATGAAACCGAAAAATTATGAGGCAGACAACCCTCGGCCCATATTCCCACATCCGTACATGTCGCGTTACTCTTCCTGCATACGCGTTGTGTACGTAGGTCTTAAATACGTCTCAACACAAATTACCGCTCCTGCGGACCACCCGTACACTCTCGAGCGTGATTGTAGATTCCAAGAAAATTGAGCTGCCAGTTGAACTTTTTTTTTCCAAAATGTGCATGATTTATTCCCAACCGAAGGTGTTTCATATTTTTAATAATGAGGGTCATAAATAATTTAAAAAGTCATAAACTACTGAAATATGTGCAGCATAAGTCCAGAAAAAAATATCAGTAGATTTTAAAATATATTTTTGTGGCACACTCTAATTGTGTTAAAAATTAACGTGCAAGATAATTTTACCACCTATTAATTAACTGAAGTAATTAGAAGTGAAGTAATTAAAAGCAAAGTAATTAAAATAAGAAATTGTTGTAACATAGAAGTGATTAGAAGGGAAGCTATCTTCCTTATATAATGAAAAATGATCGTATCTTACGCAAAAGAGCTCTAGATAAGAGTTCACCACAAATTATCTTAGGACCTAGAATTTCCTCTCCGCATTTCGATTTCTAATCCCAGATAGTAATCCTGAGGAGTTTCCAAATAAATCTAGGAAACTTACATAGGAAATATCTTCAACTGAATGCTGATCAAAAGCTAATGTTGAACTTGAAAATATTATTCTCTATAATCTAATTAAATAATTTTGAAGAACATATCTGAGATAATTTAATTAGTTAGAGCAGTTTCGTGACTTAATAAAGGAGATTCTGATAAGAACCCACTGGAAAGTTCTGTATAAACTTTCCTCCGTGATTTCGATTTAATCCTGATATTATTACGAAAATGGAATTTATTGGACATCACATTTATAATACAGTTTTAGCAAAGCTATACAAATCCCTAATAAATACAAATCTTATCTGATGTAAAATAAAAATAAACTCCCTTCGAAATCTAACTTTCGTATAAAAAAAATTTTAGATATGAGAGATTTCGATGAGAACGATGGAATTGTAAATTATCAAGGGACCAAATAAAATCGTTTTTCCTGGTCATGATCGTGGAACGTGGGAGTAAAACTGTACAACAGTTTTAATAACTCAATCTTTACATTCAATACCCGTATCTATATTGGACATTTTTCGGCCGATGGGGAAAGGGAATAACCCCCCGGGGATCGAGGATATAAATTCAGAATTGTTCCGGTTTTGCATCATGGGATGGATAAATAGTTGAAATAGAAGGATCCTTCCACTCTTCCGGTGCATTATATACTTACTCATAATATACATATTGCGTGAGGAAGGAAGATGGACCACGTTCCGGGCTTTTATCGGCAACTATATGCAAGTTGCTACCTACTGGTAGCTTATGTATTTGTAACAGGATGTTTGCACACAGACTTACTAAGTTGGTCCTGCGATTAAATATTACACAGGTTGCTTTTCTCTCTTGCATCACCACGCGGTGAATATCTTTCACAAATCCTGTATAATACTATACGTATAAAATTATATGTATCTTATTACATCATTACATAATCCCAGGGAGAGCCGAATTGCAATTTTAAAAGAAATATTCTTTTTCCGTAATGAGAAAAATTAATAATCGCCTAATATTCAAGTCTTGTACGTTTTATTGAATAGGTGACCAATTAAAGGGAAGCCAGGTATAATTTACTTAACAGATTTGATAAAATTTCAAAAGATTTAAGGTGATAAACGAAATTTTTGAAAAATTTCAGTAGCATCATTATTGAAGTCTGAAAGTCAGGGAATAGTCAGGGAAATTGAAAGATTGAATATTCTGGCCACTCTGCAATTAAGGAAAATTGTAATTTTCTCGCACCAGCGTAACCTCTACGTTTTTCCTTTAAGAGCTAATAAATCTAAACTTTACGTCGATCGTAAAAGTGTATAGCGGCCACTGATTCCGCCACGGGATTTGCGAACGATAAAGCTATAAGTAACGAAGCAGTAGGGGATCTCCGTTTTCCCTAAATCTCTAAATAATAGCTTTACCGAAAGGATTTTAACCATTCTTTGAAGCCGAGCTCTCGGCGTGCGCTCATTGCTGAAAGGAAGAAAAAGAGAAAATAAGAAAGTGCGAGAAAGTAAAAAGATAAGGGAGAAAAAAGTCAAAGCGAGAAAAGAGAGCATGAGGGAGAAGAAGAGAGTGTGAGAGAGAAAGAGAGAAAGAGAAGCAAAGATGCTCGAAAAGGGACCCTAAAACAAACGACGTCGTAATATCTCACGGATATTCTCACCGCAGCTCCCGTAGCCGCCGGGAAATTCGTATTCAAAGTTCCCGATTATCTTCTGGAGGGTTGTCGACTATTTTCTTTTTCTCTCGATATCGCCTTTCTCACTTCGAGAGCCTGCTCCATTCATCCCAACAGTTACGCTAGTACGCGTGGCAAATGTTCGATAAAATTAGATTTGTTATACTCGTTCCAATCGCAATTTCATCAATTGGAAAGTTCAAGTTTGTTGTAGCGTCTTTATCTTTTTTCAAAACCACTCTTTACTGTCATATTTTGATTCTCTGATCAGTATTTTTACTTTATAAACTTTCTGAGAATTAGTGTATACACTAATTCTCAGAAAGTTTATTTCCACAATTGATTTCATTCAGTGAAAATCCATTAAGAATCAGTGGCGGTTACTGATAATTTCTGAAAATTTCCTGAAATATCTTCAATTCAGAAGTATAGATTTTCCCCCTCTTGTTAAAGTTGTCATCCCCTCGGATTTTTTACTGATTCAAGTTTAGAGAGTAATTTTTACTCTGTGGAATTAGTCACCAGACAAAGCTGTAGAATTGCACTCAGAAAGGTTCATTCTGAAAATAAAAGCTTGCAGTTTCATGGGGAGAGTTACATTAATAAAAGAGGCACATTTTTCTGTGCATGCAGATCGTAGTTGCCATTAACAACTTTTTGGTTCACTAAAATTAACAAGAATATTTCCAGGATGAATGAAATGCTTCTGTAAAAATTTATTTGTTGGGATTTCACAATTCAAACGTCGTGGATGATGCATTGTTTTGTGGTGCCGGTGCAAACGTATTGTACGGAACTCCGGATCTCATTTCCTCGCGTAATTAGCTCGTCGCTCCGTTGCAATAGAATTACTAGGCCGTACTCTTCTACTTTGGACTTCGGGTTCCGAGGTATAAGTAAAATATTAATATATTATATTGCTTCGCGCTGGTTGCATTGGTGGGCGCGCTGCACGTTTAATTTGGTCGAATCGCTTCACGCCTCGCTACACTCGCCTGCCTCATCGTATAGTCGTAGTAAAGCTCTAGGGAACGATGAATGCCAGTATTCTAGATGGGAAATACCACATTGCAGTACGCGAAAGCAAAATTAGCGCGATTCCCCTTCGAGAGAGATATAGAGCTCGTCGTCGCAAGTTCTCTTTAAAGAAAGGTGATAAACGAGCGTATCGTACCAATTATGGCTCGTTCATTATTTGATACACTGATAAGATATTTCAGTTTAATATGGCGAGCAACTCTTGCGAGGATGACTTGTATATAACGAGATAAATTATGAGATCGCAAATTAAAGAAAATTAATTTCAAACTTTTTTTGAAAAACTGGATAAATTATAACTCGTAGACTCATAGGTAGAAAAAAAACGGATCGTTGTATATAGTTAAATTAGAATGAAGCACAAATACAATTTTCAACAAATAGTAAAAATTGGAAAATAAAAGGGCTAGTTGAAGGTATATCATGAAAGTAACATAAAAGCGAATGCACTTCCGTATTGCAAAAGCTCTGGAAATAAATTCGATTCCATTCGTCATCCGCTGGGTAAAAACGTAAAGTGGAGTCAAAGTGAGACATTGGAAACGAATTTGTTCAATATCATGCCACGTTCTAAAGTTCGAATTACCTTTCATCCCAGTGGCAATATCGTTTATTTATTTACACTTCAGTATGTTTTAGTTTCAGTGAAACTTTTGAGTAAGTTTCAAGTTATTTTGAATAAATCAATAAATATTCTTGCGCGTCCAGGTTATAACTGTATATAAAATAATTTTTAACTTACAATTTGAACATTTAAAAAGCCAATCAGCGAGATGTCAGAAAAATCCCCGAGATTTTTTTTAATCTTCCACGGAATGAACTGCAGTTTTTCATCTTTTAATTAGAGTAATAACAGTATAAAGGTTTTTCTTTCATCTAGCTTAAATATTGCGTTGAAAGAAACTCAATTTAAATACGTAAATGTGCAATAGCGCTTTTATAATCCGATCTACTTTCATTGCCTTCATTGTATTATGAACGTCTTTATTTTTCAAGTATATACATCATTCTTTTGTTCTTGCAACAAGAATGGCACAATTTCAGAATAATTACCTCATCTTAATTATGATTTTCTGGAAATGCAATCATCGGATCCTTTTTCATTTTTTTATTCATCAAAATTGTTGAAATTCGACTATATATCCACATAAAATATTCAATGAATAGTTCAATGGAATATTTGCAATCATTAAATCTATTATAGATGAATGTTTTCGAAAATAGTAATTATCTTCAATATTTTTCATAGGTTTGTCGAATGTACTTTTGAATATAGGGCTTCCTCTAATTCTAACTATATTAAATACTGATGAGACGTCAAACACGATTAATTTGAAGCTGAAAACCTTAAAATTTGATATTGAAAAATTTTATATTTTGAGAACCACACCAATAGTATTTTTTCTCAGTATGTGTCTTCAAATGAATTTCAAAGTTTCTACTTAATTAAAGCAAAAAAGGTTTTCTTTCTTGGTTGCAGAAATCGTTTGGAACCAACATAGGAAATAAATCGAGGACTGAAGATCATGAGTCCTTGTTTCCTTTAACTTTGTAGGATTGCGCTTCGATGCTCGTAAGAGTTTGTAGAAGCTCGACTGGTTCTTCGCTTCATTTCGTTCACGAAATCAGAAGTGAGGATAGTAACCGAGAGTAAACTGCATCAAAAGGAAAGAAAAAGAGCTGTAGCATATGTCTCTATAAGATAGAAAAAGAAAGAGATGAAAAGATCTAAATAGAAGAGGTGGGGGTGAATAGGATTCGAGGAGAAGCTGAATAGGTAG
Organism: Synergus japonicus; assembly: GCA_900474275.1. Classification (NCBI taxonomy): domain Eukaryota; kingdom Metazoa; phylum Arthropoda; class Insecta; order Hymenoptera; family Cynipidae; genus Synergus; species Synergus japonicus. The sequence goes on from UCOH01011975.1 coordinate 295,134, forward strand.
AGTAAGAATAATTCTTTTTGTTCATTTCACTACCACCTGAATCCCGAAGGTATCAGAACTCTGTTTCGTTTTACGAAGAAGCAAACCACGAGTCACGTCGAGAATGGGATGCGGTGACCTGACTCGTAAAATCAGGCCTGATTCCTATATACTCTCTATAGAATTCTAGAATTTATACAGTATGGATTAAGTCTCCCAATCTGATTCTTTATCTGTCAGCATCTTTGTAATCTATATCTGCTTTTCATTTTACATTAAACATTTACATCCCTTCTTAACAGCTAATAAAACAAGCTTGGAACAAAAACTTAAGCCATGTCTTTTAATCTTGACATAAAACTCATGCTTTATTTTGCAACACTGGACTCTGATGCACATTCCTTCAGGGCATGCTTTCGAAATATGTATATGAAAACGACGGAAGCACGTTAAAGCTCGAAAGTATCCCAGTCTCTCTAAAGTTTCGTCTACGTTTCTCTCTTGAATCCAGGTTTATAGGGTTTATAGTTATGGCCATACTAACGTCAGTAGTTAAAGTAATTCCTTTGGAAAGAACGTGCCCTGTACTAGAGTGGAAGGTTGCTATTTGAAAATTCGATCGTTTCAACAAAGATCCGGTAAATACGGAAATTATCATTTGCATTGTCATTCTCTTTGCAACTTTCAAATCCTCTTTTTCTCTTTAATTAATGCGAAGACATTCAAACTTCATCATTTAAAAGTAGCTCTGCCTATTATCTTGGGTTAAGAGCATGTGATAATTACCATAAGAACAAATTTAGTTTCGCCATTTACCTTCGTTTCGTGAAGATGGAGATAAACGGGCTTTAGGGAAATGGGTTTTAGTGAAAAATATTTATTGTTGTAAACGTAAAGTTGGCCAAACTAAGTTTGCTTCTAGGGTAAGTAACATATGCCCTTAATACCCGAATTAAACAAAATAACAATGAAAAAGGCTTCTCTTTCGAACCAACTTTGTTTATATAAGATAAGATATCACAAATTTGTAGAATGTGAAACGAAGTATTTATTTGTCTGGTAAATCAAGTGTTGAAACCCATTTCCACACTAACTTCGGAATAGTATTTTCCTTTCGTTCCACGACATCGAGTTCGAGTGTGTAGAGTTAAGGGTTGGATAAATATGAACTCTGACAAGAGAGGCAGTAAAAGGGGAAGAGTGAAGTTAACACACCAGAAGCGAGAATAGGAAACACAGAGAAACCTCACACCAAAACAGTAAGACTGTATTTATGCTGGATAACTAGGTGATATAATATACCGTACTGTATCTGTTCTATCTAAACTCATCATCTTACTTCTATAATTAAAAACACTGCAATTTAGGACACAAACTTCTACAATTTTCAATATTAAAAGAATTTTTAGACTGATACACCTTTCCCTAAATCTGATTTAATTTAGATATAGTTTTCACCGTTTGATTCTCGGACTTTTATTTATTTTTTACTTTTGAAAGTAGTCTGTACCACCTCTGTAACAGACATCCAAGTTTCTAAGTTTAATTATAACTTCAGTGTAATCGACTCTTGTTCCTAAAGGGTTTGCAGAAGTTTACTTCATGAAGCGAGGATAAGATACTCCTAAACATAAATGTTAGTGAAATCTAAGGCATATATAATAGTAAAGTAAACCGATCTCAAAGCGAGAGAAAAGTCCCCTAGAATTAATCTCAGGTAAACTGGAGACTCATCCTTCTGCTAAGAAATTTGAGATAGCTTCACTGATCCTTACAATCTCTTCCTGATTTCTCATTTTTATTCTACTTTCATGTAGTTTTCGTATATTGACCAAATTCTTCTTATTCATAATTTAAAAATTACAACATTGCATTCATGTGGATTTATCAATTATAAAACTAGCACTCAGCTAGAATTATCTTTATACTATAATACGTCTTTTATATTATAATTCCTATGGAGATGTAAAATTTGGGAGTGAAAGCAGAAAACAAATTAACAATAGCAGCTACGTTAATCGCAGCTTTTCTCGTGAAAATGCCTTATCAGAATATGTGTTTAGTCAGACGGTATGACTGTCAGTTATGCTGGTGCTGTTGCTTATATTACCTTGGCTTCCACCCTACACCAATTGTTCACTCTGGCTATCGCCCAACCCACCTCCCTACAGGGCTTTCAATAACATCTCATTACGAAGGCATCGGTCCCTCACACAGATGCAGGTTAAATGTAGCATGCTTGTGGGCTTCCTAGAAATCTTCCAGATTTTCCAGTGATATCCCTTGGATATTTCCAACAATATAACGTATTTCATGTAAAACGGCATGCATAATATAGCAAGCTCTTTGAATTTTCACAGAATATTCGATGTCTAGTTTCTACGGGTCAGAAGTCGTGCTGGTTTCGCCAGTTTCTTTTTTTATGCAAGTTGCAAGTACTATTTCATTTCTTGATATCTGTATTTTACACAGATTTCTATAGGTTTCACAAGCTTTCAAAACATCCAAATGTTAAGTAACTTGAAGTAATTTCAAAGAATTTTAAGAGGTTTCAAATGATATCAAGTGATTGTAAGGGATTTCAATGAATTTCTAAATAACTTAAAAGAGTTTAAAGATTTTTTAAGTGAATTTAAGAAATTTCAATGAACTGATTCTAATAAAAAGAAAATTAAATTAAATTCCTTAAAATTACTTGATATTATTTAAAATGTTTTAAATCTTCTGTAAATGTCTTATTATTTTAAATATGTCAAAATCCCTTGGGGTTCATTAAAATCTCTTGAAATACCTTGAAAGTTTGTGAAATATATGAAAAACATTTATTTTTACAATGTTTTTCTTTTCAACTCTTTTAAAACTCCTGAAAGTCAATCAAAATCTTTTTTATCGTCCCTTGCACTGAGAAAAATGTCTGGTACGGATAACACAACTTTTGGTTGCTATAGAAACAACAAATATTGTTTGGTTTAAGAGGTTTCTGTGAAACCTCTTAAAATCCCAAGTAACACACTCAGAAAAATATTTTATGCAACAAAATATATTTTGTTGGCTGAAATAAATTTTTGTTAGTTCAACCAAACGATTTGTTGGTTTAACAAAACGTTTTCATGACCCAACAATAATTTGGTTCAGCCAACAAAAAAATTTTGTTGCATAAATACCAACAAAATTATTTTGTTGTCCGAACCAAACCTTTTTCTCAGTGCACCGTCTAATTTCTATTAGAAAATAAATAAATATTTTGGGTGTTGGAAACTTTTCGTTGATATTTTGATTCCAAAAAATGTAAAAAAAATCGTCAGACTAGAAGTCTAAAACTTCGTCCTAATGCAATATGACGTTTAAGAAGAAGAATAAGCCGGATGGATATAAAATAATTTTGCGCATCATCTATATAATAACTTCGTAAAGAGAATGTAATGTTATTTTCTTCATAAGACGAAACTCAGGTAATTCTTACTCTAGTTTTCTTCATTCATCTTTCTAACGACTCTTTCGGAGAAGCCCCACTGTATTCTTCCGTTATCCACACGCCCGTTGAATGTAGTTAGACGGCATCAGAATTTTGTGTTAGGTATATATTGCTCACGAATTCGCAAAGCACGAATAGCGTCTAATTAACGTCGCAATAGTACAGCTCGCAAGTTTCAAATTGCTTCTGTATGTATGTTAGAAAAGCTGGTCAAGTACCTTCGTGTACTGTACACATCCAACGATTTAAGTTCTCCACTGGGTAGAATAGAAGTCGGCGAAACTTTTGTGGCATGTTTATTGTGTGGCCCGAGGTTCATCTGGTCAACGGGATCACATGGTGTCCTCGACTAGCTTTGAACAAACGAGATTCGATTTAATTGGTGAACAGAGAGCTCGACAACTCGTTATAGACTAGACTGAGGGAGATTAGTTGAATGGTAATTAGTATCTCTTTGTTGCTTGCTACGTTCTTCGTGCAGAATACAAAGACTCGCGTAGGAAGAAAACAGGATGTGATGAAAAGTCGGGATAGTCTTGAAAGTTTTACTTAACATTAGAAAATTATTGCATTATCGCGATTCTACATAAATAGGAGTGTGATTCATTCCTTCGCATATTTGTAATTTTATTTAATTATTGAGAAATATTAGATTGCTTTGATAGCAAGCAAATAGTGAGACAAAAAAATTCGAATTGCGTAGTCACTTCGATTTTGGTTGAAAATTCATTTTTTATTGTTGAAAATTTAAATATTGAAATAATATTCAATACGAAAATCTATCTTTTTCATTGAAAATTTAACTTCGTGAAAAAGTTTGAGAGCATTTTGTGCTATGAAGCCTGTTATTATTATCATTATTATTATTATTATTAATATTATTAATGATTATATAATAAATTCAAACAAAAGGAGTTGGTTGAATAAAAATATAGCACAAAGAAAAAAACAATGTGGTTCTCGAGTCTAAAACGAATAAAGGAGTTTCTAATTCAATGCCAACAATGCGCCACTTTCAATCAAGTTCGATGAAACTTTTGCCACAAGGAGACCTCAGAGTGTGGAAATTTAATTGGAAAAAGCTTTGAAATTACATAGGAAAACTTCCCTGGTAATTTATTACGTTGTCGCAGCGTCTGCGTCTCGTGCAACCGGGTAATGACTTTATTAAATATTTCATCAGAGAACCTAAGACGCTGAGGGCCGATGTGACGCATAAAATGAAAAAAAAAAAACTGAGTACAAGACTTTGCTGACGTACAAATGTTGAGTATTTTACGCCTTTTCCCTCGATCTCGCTCGTGTTACATCTTTTAATGAAACCGTTTCAGTTAGCAGTCTTGTTGACATAAAAAGGTCTTCTTATTTATACCTTACATTTATTATTAGCTTTTCAGTAATATAAGCAAATTGCCTCTAGTATTGAGTATTCATAAAAATGTAACTGGCTATTAATAAATGGATAAAAGCAATTCTAATTAGAAGAGAAAGTATTATACTTTAATGGCAGTTTAATTAATATTTACAATTCAAAAAAGGTATACAGAACGATTAGAGTTATTTTTATTCGCTGATATTGGTATTAAAGGATATAAAAGTTTAATTTATGAAATTACCATCCAATTTACTGAAATGTTACCGAGATTACAATAAAAGTTTAATCGTGAAGTCGAACCCATCATGTGTGACCGTAAAGTGAATCGCTCGATTTGTGTGGAAGCTAGTCTGACCGATAGATGGACAAGTCCCTTTCGTTAATCTAGTTTTATATCAGAGAGATCGAAATCAAAGCAATTAACCACTTATCATTTACCTGCCAATCTTCCTCACAATTAACAACATTTGATCTCTCAATTGAGCTGCTTCTAATTTGAAACTAAGGTCAATTTCAATTTTCTTCAACTAATTGAAAGATTCAAGTTGAAGAGTTTATAATTCAGCTCTACTGAGAGGTAGACGATGTCATCGATTAGGTATTAAGCCTTTCAAATTACGCGACCAATAATCTCAGAAGCCTTGAGACTGCTTTCTTTATTTTTTTTTCTGAAGCACCGAATTAACTTCAAACTTCTTGTCTCGAAAGTTTAATTCTATATTCCGGGATGCAGATTTATGACTGAAAATGAGAATACAAATCTTAGACGTATTTCATAGTTTATTTATTTCTATTTTATTTATTTGTAATTTATTTATTTGTGATTTATTTGTAATAGCAATAATTTTCAGTGAATGAGATACTTTAGTAAATTTAATGTTATTGAGAGATTGTGAGATTGAGAACTCATAGTGAAGCATTAAGAAACCAAGTGTTATCAGATGGAACGGAAGGGTTCAGAGAGTTCCCTGAGAAGATGTGAATGAGAGAAGACAAAGAAAGGTAGAGAAGTTGGAGGAGAATGAGAGAAGGATATGTTGAGACTGCCACTCAGACTTGCCCTTAGGCCTCTGGTAATAAACAATCTAACTCTCACCTGCCTTTTGTGAGCCTTCTGATACTTCACTGTCTTCTTTTTTTTTTATTCTCGACAGCTGAAGAGACAAGACAATCGTGAAATGCCTCCGGCTCATCTATGTAGGTTTCAAGTACAAAACCCATATTTTCTGGAGACATAGCTAATTTGTACAAATGTACATATATATGTATATGAAAGAGGCTGCTTTGCCTTCTCATTAGGGTGACATAATTAGACAATAGACATGGGGTCTTAGATTCGAAAAATCTGTTTATTTAGATTATTCCTTCGTTCCTTTTTTTATTTATCATCAATTTTAAAAGTTCATTTTGAATCTGTTTCAATATCAATTCTTGAAGCAATCTCCTCTTTTTCCTATTCCGGAGATACTCCAGCAAGGAAACGTGAGAATCTGAGAAACATTCTTCAAATCACTCTGCAGATGAATTTGAACAAGATACTGTTGTGGATTTCTGTTTCGTCCTTAGTTGTTTCTTCTCGCATGTCAAAAAGAGTGGAATCTGAAAATTCCTTGGAGAAACTTTGGAATATATATGTAAAATGAGGATACAAACCCTTTTGCCTTTGACTCAACATTTTTCTTCGGGATCGGCTGATTTACGGAGGAATTTGGATGTGAGCCAGCGTGTCGACGCTGTTCGCTGAAATAAATTGCTCCTCGAGTGTCTGCACTTCGAAGGAAATGTGAAAACTTCTGAATTCAAAAAAGGACTACTCGCTTTAAAAAAAAAAGAAAACGAACAAATTTCGATGTATTTATATTCAGAAAGCTCTTACTTTCTCGGTCGGGGAAAAGTAATCAGATCGATGTGTGGCAAATAGAACTATTCGATTTTTACATTCTTATAGATTTTCATTCCTTTACGAATATCAGCTTCCACTGACGAATGAGAACGATTAGTCAAAGTGAAACTGAAATTGAAGAAGTTTGTAAGAAATCTTGAGCTCGTGCTGAAAAAAGACTTCAATTATTCTTCTTTTCCAAATTACTATTTCTGCGAAGATTATCAAAATTTTTTTGATTTGTCGCTTTAGTTCAGGAGTCATCATTTACGAATCCATTGAACTACCCTTTTCTTCAAAACCAGCTTTTACATTCAAACTTACAAACGAAAATGTACCATTTCTTAAATTCTTTGATGTTTCAAAAATTAAGTGCTTTTAGTTTTGAAATGGTCATGTTGAAGTTTGAGAACATGTAATGAAGAGAACATGGAGGATAAGTTTACTAACGTCGAGTAGAGTGAGCTACTTTAATGAAAGTTAAACAATAGTCCATTGGAGACAGAAGGAGGTGTCCTTTCTTTCAAAGTCTCTTGATTAAATCTGTTCTAGAGTTCTAGCATGCCTTGGAACAGTCTAAATAAAAAAAAAAGCATTTCTATCGTCAAAGCTCATTGTCCGCCTTTTAAAAGTAAAACTAAATGCATCTTTATTTAAATGATTAAAATATTTAATTTAAAAAAGTGGTAAAAATATTACTAATTTAATGATATAGAAGTCTTCAAAGTAAAATCTCTTTGAAAATTCTTTACACGAAAGTACATCGCTTCTGACAGATAAACTTTTGATATTCGTATTTCCATGATGCTTTGATGTTCAATGCTAGATGCTACTTGTTGAGTAAAGCACAGAGTTCCATATTTTCAAATATATGAAGTGTGTGTACTTGAAAATACATTATTTTCTTGGCTCTTCTCACTACGTCGAAAAGTTGTAGGAAGTAGAGGAGTTTTTCAAAAAACGAAGTGCACGAACTTTCATAAATGTGCCTTCTTTAACAAAAGAAAACCTTACGTGTCGTTTTTCACTGGAAGTATAAAAATAAAAAAATAGTTGGTTGATTTTCGACTTAGAATTAAATTGCCCCTTTCCCTACCTTTTGTGCCAAAGTAATAGCCTAAACTAAATATTTAATAACAAAATTTTTTTGTTGCTTAGAAAGAGCAGCAATCAGGAATTGCCCTAGAGTGTTTTAAATCAGTTTATGATTAAACTTTGATTGTTTGGAGAGGGACAATCAAAATTTGTGCACGAGAATTTATTATGTTACCTTTTAATAATGACGTGGAAATAGAGATGAGTTTTCATTGACCGCTCGTTAGAGGGTGTCAATCGCCCGGTGCTTGTTTTGTATATCCCCGAGACACAAATAGAAGCATTCCAATTAGGAAGTTTCAATTAATATTTCGCACCAACCCTTCACGGCTACAATGGGTGAGTTACGAATCGGGCGAGTTGAGTTCGTGCGAATATTCCCATCTCTTCTGGAAAGGACTTTCGTTTCTCACACTAGAAATCACAAAAGTCGACCTAAATCAACGAACCTGTCCCCTGTGACACTTGAGGGGATTTGCACAAGGTCCTCGCACCCTTATGCTGCTTGAGGACACGAGTCCTTAGCATCCTTATGTACCTACCTGGTGTTTCGTTAAGTTTTGTCTTGGCAAGGTAAATAAAGACTCACTCGTGCGTGAAACTATCGAGGGATCTTGCAGGGGTTTATACTGTACAATCAGAGTTCATGAGGAAAACGAGTTTGGAATTTGACGAGAAGACTTCTCCCAAAAAGAGTTTGTCTTGTTTATAATCATAAGTATTTTAAATAAAGTATTGATGTAGAAGTACTGATTGAGATAGTCAGATATAGTATGAATTTAGAACTTCAGCGACCATCTTCCAATTCTTATATACTCTCTTCCTAAAATAAAATTTGTAAAAACTTCTTCTCATGAGCTGTTCTCTCAAATCCTTTTGAATAATTCAATTTGAAGGTAAACAAACACTTTCCTGACTATAAGAGAGAAAATAAATGTATTCCCCAAATGGAAATGGTCTTACTTGAAAAGAAAGGTATTATACTTTAATTATTATTCATGAAACTTTTTCTCTTTTATCTTTGTAGTCCATTATTTACTCTTGTTTCAAAGAATTTAATTGAAGTGGTTCTTAAATCTAGAATCTATGTTTATCCAGTATTATTCTTCAGAAGGAAACGATCACATGTTTTGCGGCTGACAAATGTCGAAACTTAGGTGCAGAAGGGTTTCTTCCTTCGTTGAGGTTCTTACCTTGATACCTAGTTACTTCGTTCCCATTTCTATATCTAGTTTGTTCTCTCGAACACGTTTCAGTTTGAGAATTTTACACAAAACTTTCAAAGTTTGATGTCAGTTTTACGAGTGTTTTGTTAATTAGGAAAATCTAACACTTGCTCAGCTTTCGAGAACTAAAGTACTAGCATTCAGAACATAGATAGAAAACTTTTCAAATCCTCTTAAGCTGTCTCAAACACTCGCACTTTGTCCGCTTGGACAGTTGGAATTTTTCAAGGTTTTTCATTTGATCTTCGAAGTTTAAGCAACGCTTGGTTCGGTTATACGCGGATGGGGGCGTCGTACTCATATATCAACTTCGAATAAAGTGCTTCATTGAAATCTTTGACTCAATCGACGTGTTAAGTTTCTGGTAAACATAAAAAGAAAAAAAGGATTACTCGTAAAGTTTAACTACAGGACGAGACCCTCATGTACTTTGATTGTGAGTGCATTAAATTGCCCCTAGACCAATTAATTTCGCTGCTCTAGAGTTTCGAACACACAGATACACAAACCAACTAGCTCGTATCTAACAATTAGCATAACTTCTCTTGTAAATAAAACTTCCTCGTTTTCCAGGCGTTAGGACCAGGACGTTGTATTTTATGCTCGATTGATCTCGTTTGTTCTCTGCGTTGCAAATTTTCCTCTTAGAGAGAATAACAATGCTTAACTTTTAAATTTTAATGAAAAGAACACATCTGATGAAGGAAAATAGGAAAGGGAAAAAGTGGCTTCATTACACAAGTTTTTAAACTTTCGAAGAAATAAAGCATTGTGTCTTTCAAACTTTTACAGACTCTTCAGATTTGGTAGATCCTAAACTTTAGAAAAAATTAAATTAACAGTCAGTGAAGAATTTATGTCTATTTTATTAATTTTAAGTAATTAATTAATACGAGAAATATTTTGAAAACTACTTTGAAGATATTTTATTTGTAATCGCTGTTCGACAATTTGTTTAATTATTGTTTTCGTCATTAAATAGGGGTGAGTTAAGAACAACACCCATGTCGGAAAGTAGGTAGTTACTATAACGAGCCTCACGATTCAGGTATTATCCGTTAGTCTGGGAGCTGGTGCCATCTGTCCCTTTAGCTATGAACTGAAATATATGAATTTAAGTTTAAAACTTGGATTAGCATTTTGGTTTTTTTTTCTTTATATTTAAATATTTATTTCATTTTAATTGAAAGCTTTCAATATCTTTCTGGATCTTCCCAATGTTTAAAAAATTCTACTGCAAGTTAAATTGAAAGCATTCAAATGAATAAAACTGTGTGCTAATTGGTTCATTATAACTAAAAAGAGTCGAAAAAGTTTGATTTATTTATATTGCCAAGAATAGAGAATGAAAGCAAATTTATAGTCCTAATCTTTTTTTTTTTTTTTAATATATTCTAACAAATCCAGTTAAAACGAATTGTAGAGATGAAACAAAAATAGAGAAACTGTATTTTGAAAGATGTGCCATTCAAAAAATGAAATATAGGTTGTACTTCACGCTACAATTAACCGAAATAAAGTGGTTTTCAGTTTTCACCGTAGTGAAATCGATACTCAGTTATAACCACGGCACGTTCTATCGAATCGAATCACTATCGGTGTCATGATGCCTCCAATATCTCCGATTGAGGATCGGGTTTGGCTTGCGGAAATTGGGAAAATGTAACGGTTTTCCGGACCTCCTTCACTCCGTTGGGAGCTTTTGAAAATTCCCCGATAAAGTGGGGGACCCTCTTTTCGTTTCCGTGTTTCAACGTTCTCTTTTCGAACGAAAATCCCCAAAAGATCTGAGCACGTGTCTCTTACGTGCTGAGAAATTTGTTTATATTTTAATTCGTTTTACAAGGATTCGAAAATTATAATTCAAAGTAAAAAAAATGGAATTACATTTTTTGGGACTAAGATCATGTTGTGGTTTTATTGTCTGAATCCGTTCTTGAACAATAAATACCGATTATCGAGGATGAGCTTTCGGTGTTGAAGTATATTTCACCGTTGTATCAAATGTCAGGAATCGATGTGATGCATTACCTCTAGTAAAGAGAGGGATGATCTATCTTGTTACATGGGTACACGATTTATAATTGGTGTGTATTGTTGATGAAAGAGCAAAACTTCGATGAGAAATAGGATATGAAACCATTTTTAAAAATTACGAACTTCTGATCCCACCGCAAATGGGAAACAACGACGTCACTAAGTATTGACTTTCCTATTTAGTTTTTGCGCTAATGTTAGGACTTATGAAAAAATTCAAGAATTTATTTATGTTTAGTAAACCAACATATTATTATTGCTGCTGATGTCATATCAAAATTTAATTGCTATTTTCTATTCTCCATTAATTAATATGAAAATCACCAAGTTTGCTAATACGACAGCGGAAATCCTTTAATTAATTTCACATTGAATTGAAAATTTGACATAAAAATAAAATAATCAAAATATAGCTCCACCTCATCACTGTGATTTTCGCAACTGTCGCATGTTTGTTAAATTAAAATTAAAATTGATGCGGTATATATAAATATATATGTATATGAATGAAACAGTGACAAATGGTTGGATTAGGTAAATTGGAATAGTGAAGTAATAACGCGTATTGCCGTAAATGCTGCTGAATACGATGCAATCGCGAGTGGTCGTTTTACCGCCAGTTACTTCGTCGCGTAACACGAAGGTATTATATCACGTTTAATTATCACGAGATAGAATTCAAAGCGTATATTGCGCGCATTCTAGAATTTATAAATCTTTAACGAATTTAGTTTAACCTCTGAATACCTTTATTTAAACTGCTCTTAAATTTTAAAAAAGCAGCATAAGAACCTTGATAAGAAGTCTTTCTTTAGCTAAATATATGTGCATTCATGTACCTTATTTCTTGCTTCGAGATTTAAAAATTTATTTAAAAATAATGATAAGTAATGGGTGAACATGGGTGGATGTACACTATTATTTTTTATTTAAAGTAAAAACTGTGAAAAAAATTGTCCTAACATTTGGAAAATCAATCAACAGGATTTTTAATTTTTAATCTGCCGGTCGGAGAAGTTTCATTAAAGCTAAAACTAGATTTTCTACGTCTTGTGAATATTTTACCATCTAGAAAGTGGTGGACATCTGCTTTTTTTTTAAATAAATGTTAGAGTAGCAACGTTAATTGTTAATTATGTAAAATGTACTATGAGACAGAAATCATTAAATTTCAAGAGCATGAATTAATGAACTTTTGGATGTTTCTCTTAGATGTCTTGCAATTAATCATTTAGAAGAATGAAAATATAAAATAGCTTAAATTTTTTTTAAATTGAGGTATTCTCCTTCACCTGACTTATTTTTAATATTTTACTTTGACAAAACCTAGAACCTAGACCAATTTTCTTATCAGCGAGTTCCATATTACTTGAACCACCGGGGGCCCATTTTACAAAACTTGAACGCTAACATACTTTATTTATAATCAGCAAGCTCCTTTAAGATTTTGTTGACTTTTATAAAACAAGATTACTTTTTTCATCTTTTGTAATTTTCATATAAAAAGTTTGATTTCGTTTATTGAAGTTATTATTAATTTAGTAATGTCAATTGGATAAAAGGTCGAACTAATTTAGTTTGTTCTCTTTTTTCAGAATCAGTTCACGATTTGCTTCAGGCTGCTGTTTCAGTCGTCGACGACAAAACTCAATATTTCGACGATGGTCTCGACAGTTTCCCAGCCTTTGGGTTTCGGCCAGGTTCGGAAGTTAAGCAACCATACAGGCTCTACCTTCCAGAAAAACTTCCCGCCGAGTTCACCTTGGTAGCGACTTTTAAGCCCATGTCCAACAAACCAAGTTACCTTTTTGCAGTTTTAAATCCTTTCGAAACTGTCGTTCAATTGGGTATTCGAATTTCGGTAAGTTGATTGTATAAATTGTATTCAAAAAATCCCCTATTGTTATTGTTGAAAAGTTGGTAGTCTTTGTAACTTTTGGCTACAATTCTTACTTGTAAATTGGCTCATTTTATCTCTCTTTCACTTCACCGCTTTTATAACGAATTGCCTTTGCTGATAAAGTCGTTCACGATTGGTTCGTACGTGTTTTGAACAAGAAGCTGTTTTTGAAGTAAACTGTACAAAGTTGAACTTCACGACTATCTATACTTCACTCAGAGAGTGTGAGTGGATTTTAAAGTCGGTCAGAATACAGGTCCACGATTGCACATTCAACCGATTAAAGTCAATCCAAAGTTACCTTAAAGTTTTTTAAAACTATTCATCTTCTGGTTGAGCTTTTAGTTATACATAAAAGAAAATATTTGAAAGAAATTTTAAATCAGGAGATATTTCTTCACTAAATTAATGTAGGACGAAAAGATTATGGGAGAGTAAATGATGCCCATCATTAAGTTTGGGGTACAACCATGGAAGTTGCGAACAGCGACAATGAAATCAAGCCCTTTATCGTATAATGGAATTACCCTAATGATTAATCTCAAGAGTAGTTAACTTCTCGTCATCAATTATGTAAACTTGTCTCCATTTCATTAAAACTCAAACTACCCTGCTTCAATAACAACACTTTGTCTTCCTTAGGACGGACCAGCATCCAATCAAAATGTGTCTCTTGTCTATACAAATTCAGACCAACACTCTCACTCTGAGGATGTAGCCAAATTTACCGTACCCAAACTCTCGAAGAAGTGGTCGAAGATTGTTATCAAGGTTTCTGTAACTGATGTTACTCTTTACCTCAATTGTCATGAAATGGCCAGCCAAAAAGTTACGAGAATCCCTCAGGAATTGGTATTCGACACTGCAAGCACCTTATACATCGCTCAAGCTGGTCCACACATCCAGGGGAAGTATGATGTAAGTAAAAAATTTTTATTTTTGAATATAATCTTGATACTTTGGTAACAGATATTCCAATCGAAACAAGATCATTAGTACATACTTACTAAGGATGTATGATCATTGTAAATTTGGTAGAAATATCTGTTTCCAATTTAGAAAAATAATATATAGAATTCAACAAACGAGTCTCGCTGAAACCAATTCTCGAAACGGAAAATTACTCGAGTAGAATGACAAAATCTACTTGCACAAATCAATTTTAAACTGAAATAGATAAGGTAATGAATACGTAGATTGGAATCTTAAACAAGCGGATAATTGAATTTATTTTATTGTGCTCAAGTTTCAAGCACCTATTGTTTACTTTTTTGTTGTTTTTCGACGAAAAAAAAACGGGATTGATCGAAGTTAACAACAATGGAGTTCGAAAGGCGAAAAACCTTTATTTCGTAGTTGAGCGCACAAGAATTGACCTCCACGAAAGGCTTTGCAACTGGCATGGCCAGAGGAAAGGAAACGCGATTCGGTGGAAACTTAATTCGGAGGCAACCTGGTCTCGAGTTTTCGCGGAACTCCATTACCGAAACGAACCGCTGACGATTGCATTTCCTTTCTCGGGGGATAATATATGTACAAAGCAAAATCACGTACAATATGCTGACACATATGGTAAATTAGAACCGTACTAATTTTTTTCGGTGAACTAACGAATAATTGTGTTTTCACATTGTTTTCGTGTTATGCATTTGTTATCCAGTTGGAAGTTATTCTTTCAATTTAAAAGAAATGTTAATCAACATTTTTTTAAAGTAAATGATAATTACTTTAGACGAGAAAAATATTTTCGCTCGGCAAAATTTATCAATATGAAAGACTTTAATTTTTCCACAGCAAGCGTTTCTGTCATAAGAAATTAAAGTGTCATAAAATCGAACTTCCTTTTACACCGTGTAACAATTTTTATGAACCTATTAAATTCAAAGCTATAGTGTGAATAGAATCTATAAAAAGTTATTGGGGTAGTCAAAAATTCATGATTGTTCTTGAAAAAAGCAAATTTCCCTTTTCGAATATTACCCACGCCAAAATGAATATAATTCTTCCCATAAATGTTATCTATTCCCCATAAAAGATCATAAAATGACTGTAATAAAAAATGTTATTTGCTTTAAAATAAACGATTATGAACTTTCGATTTCATAATAACCAACGATAACAAAATTCGCCATAACGAAATGATTCACGACTGTATATAACACGGGGTCCATTAAATCTGAGTGCTAAATGCGTATAAATTAAATCTGAATGAATGACAGGCTCGACGGAAAATAAATACGAAATTCGCTGCTCTCAGCGTTGCGTTAAACTGGAAAAATAATTAAACGAATATTACATCGGCCGCGAACGATCGTTCAAAATCGTTTCGGATTGGTTGGCTAGCACGTGCGCTTAAGTGAGATCGGTGAGGATTTATGGATAAACATATTTTCCACGCGTGTCGCAGCGTGGCTTGCTCTGATTTCCAGTTCCTGTCAACAGTATGGAGGATCGTTCGAAATGGCCCCACGAAGCTCTGTAATTTACACCATTTTTCGTTTAGCCCTGTACGGTTATGTAAATCGAGCTTTAGCGTGTATCGCTGCAAATTCATCTCTCTTACGTTTATATATGCAGCCCAAAATACTCTGTCTGTATCGACAGTTTCAATGATATTACCGGCAACATATCGCATTTTCACAATTTCAATGCAAACAACGACTTTGTCGCATTCAGGTCACGAAATTCCGACTCTGTAAATTTTAGTATTCTACTTACTTTTACGCGGATTTTATGTAGCAATCAAAGTATAATATATATAAATCGAAGATTGGTTTTTATATATTATTTCAATCTTTTCGAAAATTTAAATTCCTATATCTCATTTCAAAGATAAAAATTAATGTACTAGTTAGGCAGGGGTTATTTCAGCAGATATTTGAATTTTAATCCTGTTTTATTTTTATTATACTTTTGTAACGCTTAATAATAATTTTCAGAAACTTGAAATTTTTGACTTATGTCTATCACCCGATTTATTCTGTGAGCTTAAAAATAGTATTATGAATTTTAAAGGAATCGCTAAAAAATTTAACAAGAGTTAAAATCTCCACCCGATATAGTCCGTCTGACTATATCAAGGTTTCTTTCACTTGAAATTAATGGTAAAAATACTTAAAATTGATAAACGGAGTCGGAATAAATAATCCTAAACAGTCTATATTATCTCTTTTTACAAAAAATTCATTTTGTAACTAAATTCTGTCACAGAGTTTTTAACTTTAATTTCACTGGGTTTGAGTTAAAATTTTAGAGAAAAAATTTTACTCTTTTTAGAGGAGATTAATGAAGCTTAATTTTAATAATGAAAGACTTACGTCGGAGTAGTTTTTTGCTCTCATCACTGTCTATGACCAGTAAAGTGACCAGGAAAGGTGTTTAATTCACGAAGAGAGAATGAAAAAAATGAAAAATCCTTCGGAAATCGGCTTACGACTCGAAAGGAGGAAAAGTATTCTCAACGAGAATCGAAAGCTCTTCTTTTACGTATTGGTTGTCTAAAAGGAACTAACCTAGGTTCAAACAGTAACGCCATTCCTATGGAAGGTCTTATCGCCTGTTTGCTTCAGTTCCCTTCGTCCATCGCCATTTCCCTAGTGCTTTTTCTTGAGTTTTGATGTCTTTCATGCTAACAGCTCTAGATATATAAGAAAAACCTTTTACCACTAACTCAAAATTATCCATACTTTCATATAAAAATTAGGAATTTTACTAAAAGGTATTTTCTTCATCTTCTTTCACTTTTATACTTTTTTTTATTACATATTAACTTGGACATTCAAAGTTTGATGAAAGACAACATCAGACCTTATCTAACGGAAAAAAAAGTTTTACCATCTCTCTCATTATACTGTCAGTACTTTTAATTACGTTTTTATGATTTATTTCATCGTCAGCAATCTTGCGATAAAAGCAAGATTCCCCTAAACGAGATATCTGAGAATTTTATAGCAGATATTATTAATGACTCGATTCGGACTTAAAATTAAGTAGACGAAGGAAGGCTTACACTTTACGAGTTTACTTTCTTATTTTATAGCTTTCATGCCGTTGCCACAGATTTGAACTCTTGATAAAATGAAAAAACCTCTTTCTCTCTAATGAAAATAATCCGCTTACCAACATTTTGCAGACTGTTTTCAACGATTCAGTTTGTTATTCGCTACTTGCACGTTTCATTAATATAAGACAAAAAATTGGAAATGAAACAGTACTAAATGTACTGCAGATTTTCTCTGAATACTGTTTTAAATGTATCCAAAAGTTCCGAGAAACTTTAGTTTAATTACATAAAGTAATTACACGTCAAATGTATTCTTTTTATTACTAGCAACTACGATTCTGATGGAAAATTCTAGAAAATAAAAAAAATTATCTTAGGAAAATTCTCTAAATACTTTTGAAAAGGACACAGATTCACATTACATGACTTTTGGTGACAGAGAGGGAGGATTTTTTTTTTAAATTACCCAAAACGAACCTTTGATCAAATTTAACAAATGGTATAAAATCAGAATTCTTTGGAGTTCTTCCTCTATACTTGTTTTTGTTCTTTTTATTAACCCTGTATGAAATTCTGATCGATTTCCCGGAATTTTATTCATTTTTATTATCATGGTTGGTTATTTGATATGCGGAACTTTTAGAGCACGTATTGTATCGGGAGCGTGAACGATTTTATTAGGGACATTCCGCCTTCGTCGACCTTGCAGTAAGAAACTATCTTATTCTGCTCAAACCAACTTGTTCCCTCTTCGACAATGCGCTCGTTTTTCTAGATCCCCGAGCAGAGATATGCCAAGTAACATTCGAAAGCTTTTCTCGATCTGCAAGGCGACCACACGAGAAACGAATTTAAAAACCAAACGCGAAAAATGGCACCTATGAGAGTCGAGGGATTGACCTAAGATTCGTCGTTTATTTACGCGATGTCAAATTCGTTTTTACCTTCATTCCATTTCAAATTCTATATATATATATATATATATATATATATTTCCATTTTTATTTCTAAAACTTTTTATTTTAATAGTGGAATTAAATAATATTCATAGTGACTTGTATGGTGAAACTATGGAGGAAGTAATTAAAACTGCATCATACAATATTATTTTCGTAAAAACACTGTTGGTGTAGATTTCAGATATTTTTGTTTTTAAAACCTTTTGAAGTACGTAATATCGAGCGTAGCAGCGTAATCTGCACTCTGCTATTTCAGACTCTCTTAAAAAAAGAGTATGCGGGAGTTTTATTTTTGTTAAGGGTCATAAAGGCAGCTAATGGAAAAAATTTGTGAAATTTACCTTTGATTCCTTTTACATCTAGCTTCATTAATTAGTTGGTATTTTAAGCGCTAATCCAATAATAACACATATATTCTAAGATTATGTACTCGTATTCATGTGAACTTCATATATATTCTCTTCATTTATCTCCTTGAATTAAAAACTCGATACTAGTTAGCATTAATTATAAATAATTATTGTACAGATTGATTTGAAGGAAGGAAATGTTGAAAGAAGGAAATTTTGCATTTTCAGATCATACTCATAGTTATCTTTAATAGACTTGCTGATTCCGAATACTGGATGTATTCGAAGTTGTTCGAACAAGAACTAAATGGCAGGAACGTAATGTAGCAGGAGCACAGATTACTTCGTTGCATAAAATTAGCCGTTTAAACCCTCAGGAAGTACGGGTAACACGCCTTCCCGGAAGCTATGACTGTAATTTTTTCCTGAAGAAAGGAAATTTCGTCGTAAGAAGCAAAACATAATACACATTCCAAAACAAATCCTTATTCGAAAATAGATTCGATTGCTTGTTTTACAACCGGAAGTCTCAGCTACATTTTCACTCGCTCATTTCATCCCTTTTAGCCGACTTAGTACTTTCTCAACCCTTATTATCGTACTCTAATTTCATTACGTTTCGCCTGCTGTTCTTAAGTGCTGATTATACAAATCGTCTTCGTATGCATTGCTTAAATGAAGGCTTCTTAAACTTTATGATCCAAGGCTCATTAATCTCCCCTGTGTCGCTTTGCAATCTCCATTTTTAAGAAATTTTTTCGTAATGGAAACTTGACCGGGAAAAACCGGGAATTTGAAATCGTCCGCCGAATTTCCTGGTTAATAAAATTGTAATTGAATAAAATAACTTGAAAGTATATTAAATCAAAGAAGCCTGCGGAATATAGAAGGAGAAACTAATTAAATCTTCAATTTTTCGGAAACAAACTTTACTGATTAAATAGTTGCGATTTCACCTCACGAAGTCAGGAAATGAAATTATGTAGTCCGGATATGAATTCAAATTAAAACAACTCCAAAAGTCTTCTTCAGAGTTGAAGAATGAAAAATTTAAAAGAAATAAGAAGTAATTTTGCAAATAGTAATTGCTCTGCGGACATCGAGAGAAACATAGAGATAGATTATTTTCATTCAAGCGTACGCTTTACATTTTCCCCTCAATTAGCTCGGTTGTCTCGCAGATAGACACAGCGATCCTCGAACTTATTATCCAAGTACAATATCGTATTTCCCTTCCGGAAACCAATTTAAATACAGATGGCCGTAGATTATTTTCTCACCATAATGTGCTACTTTCCATTCTTTTTCCTCCTGCATTTACTCGTTTTTCCTCTTTTTTCCATCCCCCAGTTTCTGTATCAGTTCCTTTTCCCCACTCGCGGTTCTGCTGGTGTTATTCGGAGCGCCGGACAGTAAATTGATTATCGATTTCGAATAAATTCTAACCGCATGACTCTTTGATCTCGAAAGGGCGTTTAGTTTACTCTTCATCGTACCTTCCTTTTTCTACAAAACCACAAATGGATACAAAGACAAATGTGCGAATTAATTTTCTTAAGAGGAAAGGTATCAGTCGCATTATCAGAGAGGGCCAGTTTAACTTCTAAAAGATTTATCTTCTATTATTTAGCATTTCAACTTAATTGGTGAAATGCGTTTTCTACTTATCTCGAAAGCGAGTGTTTATCGCAAAAATTTGTCTTTTATTCACTTCGATAAGTTAAATTATCTCGACACTTTATAGCCCTTTAAAGTCTATGCCTTGAATTCTTGATTGAACGTGGAAATAATTATTAATTCGGCCGTAGACTTGAAATTGAAAAGTGATAGGGAAAAATTTCCGAACTGAAAAATCTAGAAAATTTAGACGAATAGACGCATCGTATTAATTATCTTCAGAAACAGGAGCTTATTATATTAGAAACTGTGCATGCAAGATACAAAGATAATTAAAAAGGAGTACACACCTTTTCATGAAAATTACGCTCCTAGTGTAAGATCCTTTGATATTTTAATAGAGGATATTTACAAGTCTGGCTCAAAGTAAAAAGCTGCTAAATAAAGCAGGTAATTTGCAAATTTTC
This sequence comes from Synergus japonicus, assembly GCA_900474275.1. Lineage (NCBI taxonomy): Eukaryota > Metazoa > Arthropoda > Insecta > Hymenoptera > Cynipidae > Synergus > Synergus japonicus. Next base: position 315,499 of record UCOH01011975.1, read on the forward strand.
TTGAACTATTTGTAAATAAAAAAAATTTTCGAAGCTTCTGTAAGATCAGTAAAAAAATGTGTTCAGTAGCCGCTACAATAAATACTGTAAATCTCTGTAATATTTATTTCTAGACTAGAACCTCTACAATATTTATTGTAACGACTACTAAACACATTTTCTCCTTTTAGAAAAACCCCGGTACCACTTTTCAATTAGTAAATATTATTAAATAAAATTATTGGATTAATCACCTTGAGAATTTTTCTATCAAAATAGCTATAGAATAGCAGAGTCTGAGGGACTTTATATTTATGATACAGACCCTACCAAGAATGAAAGGGGTTTCTAGGTCATAAAGGGTTAGAATATCTTTTATAGTGCGTCTCCAGGATATATTAAATATTTTCTTTAATAAAAAATACTGCAAAATAATTATCTCTCGATTAAAGCTGATCCAGTTTGAGATTCGAGCTTCTATTCGATAAGCATTTTTTGATATTTCTAAACATTGCTGGGCCTTAGTGAATTCTTCTTCTGAATTGAAGTATTATTTCTACAATTTTGAGATAGCATACTGGGATACACGGTTTATTTTTGCTTTATTTGATAATAAATGTTTGAGCGTATGAACAAAACGGAGATGGTGTTAGCGATACCCAAGTAGCATGAGGAAGTTATTAAGGAAACGTGCGGATAACAGGGAATGAAGGAGAGGGGAAGGAGCATGTCTCCAAGCACTTTTCCACATTTTCCACCTTGCGCTTTTCTCACTAGAGGTTTCTTGTTACCAATCTTGCTACTTTCGTTTCGCTGTGCTGACTACCTCTATAGTCGGATGCTGTAACATTCTCGGCAAACGATGTGGCCACTTTTATAGTCGTCCATATATGACTTTTGTCTCGCAAGCAAACGTGACTTTTTTCAAAAGTCTAGCAGATCTGCTCTCTTTTCTGACAAAGAGTGTTTGTTTTCTTTTTTAATCTTGTTTTGTTCACTGATAAACATTCATCAAAGCTAATTTTCCAATTAAGACTTCAATTGAAAAGAAATTCAATTATAGATTGATATTTTAAAAGAATTTTGTAGCATTTAAGATCTTTTTTTCTGAGAATTGAAAGCAGATTCTTCTGCTCGAAGAGTCTTGAATGGGTTCAAAAAGTGCATTTATTTGCATGGAAAGACAATGTTCTGTATGCATGTTGCATTTCACATTCGGATGCAGATTATTCAAGAATTTACCAATAGAGAATAAACAGTTGGAAGGAACGAAACATTACCGTAGCCATGGTGGAAAATCGGTGAGCAGAATTTAGAGAGGTTTAATTTCCCAAAAAGCTGGATTTGCGGCCGAGAAACGCTTTTGTCGTCAATTTATCGTCTGTGTAGGAGAGCAATGGCGAAAACTTGAACTCGATAAGTCTTCTTAAGAGGTATTTCCGTGAACATTCAACCAATCGGAAGGGTAGCGCGAGGATACAATAAAATATGAAGAAATTCAATAACTTACTTCCTCAGTTCATTAGAACACTCGATAAAAAGCAAATTAAAAAAATATTTACTTTAATAAGATAGTGATTTGAAACAATGTTCGGGCTTCTATTTCAATTTCAACTACTTATTGATATATATATTATAATACATACGTAAATTATATGTAATAACTTTATTCAAAATCTCAAACTTTTTTCCAAGAATTTCCCTTTTCATGTTCTTGGATGAATTTAGGGTCTCGTATTCCGTTTATGAAATTGATTTTATAAAATATAGGGTACCTGGATTATCCAGTAAAACTCGGATGAATTCAAGCAATATCAATAAAGTTTGAAAGTATTTTTTCATTGAAAAATATATTTTTCAATAAAATATTATTTTATTATGATAAATCAGGAAATTCCTGAAGAATTTTTGAACAATATATTGAGAGAATGACCTTAAATCTTCGTCTATATATATTTTGTAATAAGTCGTCTCAACTGGGCCTGAACAGGCTCCATTGAGCATTACGACATACCTTCGACCTCCCTCGACTTCGAAGGATAAATAATCATTGGAGATGTCGTAAAGCCGAGTGGTCCTCCGTAAACTCGTATCGCGATCTTGGGACACGAAACGAGGACGATGCGTTTTCTAGAGAGAAGGATTCCGACTGAGAGAACTGAGGAGAAAATCGAAAGAAGTAAGAGTGAAAGAGAGAAAACCAAGTATTGGTCTCAGTCGACTCACCAAAGCAGGAAGGCAACATCGTCGAATGCCCGAATCCAAGGTGAATTGGAGCTTCAGTTATCTGATCTGGTTGCCCGAATAAATCCTTGCAATCAAAAGATGACCATCTAAACAGTAACGTCTTTGCTCGCGGACCTAAAAGGTGGATAAAATTTTGTCGCAGGTTTCTCAATCTAAGTTAGATTACACTTCGATTTCAAATAAATCCAATCTTTTTCGATACTCCGATACTCACTATGAGATATAAATATTATATAATAATATAATTATAGATATAATTATATTATATTTAATGTAATCATCTTCTCTATACATAAAATCAAACTCGATTACACGCATCGGATAAAATTGTATAACTGACAGCAAATCAATTAATTTCACTGAATTATTAAAGTTAAAGTTCAGGTAATTGAATAGATTAAATCGTTTTAAATAAATATCTATTTTAAACAAATGTCTTCTTAAATATGTAAATTTTTCATATTGAAAATCTTTTATCGTTAATATAGAATGGAAAGAGCGATCACAGTAATTTTCATCAATTTAAATCCATCATTCGAGTGTCCTAACGGTAACGTCAAACCATCGATTTCCGCTTCTCACCTGACCACGACGGCGATAAATTGTTCACGTCAAACGTTGAGAGTGAAAATTGAAAAGCCAATAGAAGTCAGTAACTTTATTCTTTATATTTTCTCTCTTGAAACATCAATTTCAAACCATAACCGGAAAACCACTAATATGTGAATGTAGTCGAAACAAGTATTCACCAAGTTAAATAATTATGTTCAATTATATCATTAATTCTACTTAAGATTACAGAACAGTGTTATAAAACTTTTAAATAGCTCCTGTGGCCGGATAAATTAATATTTACTAAATTAATGGAATTCGATGTCTGTATTTGAAAATCTGTTCTTAATTTATTAACATGAATTGTCAATTGATGTATTTTAAAGCTGTGATTCAAATGTGCGATTTATAAATAATATTATCAGTTCAACTAATGAGTTTTTAATCGAATTTCATTTCACTAAAAGCTAATAGCAAGCAAAATGGGTTAATAATAAAGTCGATAATTATTTTTCTTGTAATGGATACCGACACACTGAGAAAAATGTCTATTACAGACAACAAAACTTTTTGTTGCTATAGAAACAACAAAAATTGTTTGGTTGTGCCAACCAAATCTTGGTTCTTTCAACAAAAGTTTTGTTGTTCGTACCAGACATTTTTCTCAGTGCATGAAGTTTCTGACGACTAATATTGAATATAACAAAGTTTAGAATTATATAAATAGAATTTAATGTATATTATTTATGTTTTAGGAATTTTCCCAGAAAATATTTAACATTCATAAATGAAAAAGTTTGTAATCTAGTTGAGATTTGGATAACTTTATAAATTTAATTGAATTTAAAAAAAAGGCAAATTAGTTAAACATAAACCGCAAAGTAAGATCGACAGTATCAAAGGCAGTGGAGTCTGATCATTTAATTGTCCATGAACCTTTAATGAAAATGGTTCAATCAAGGTGGAGAAGATTCTAATGAGGAGAGAAGTGGAATAGAGTAGAATGAAGGAATTGACGTTTTATCTCCCTTCCTAGGTGAACCACAGCATCCCACAGAAACTTGTGGGTCTGAGATGAGTATCCTCTTGCTGTCAAGTGGGACACACTTTATCGCTGGAAGTGACACAATTTGAAATCTTCAGCTACTTCTGAAGCACTCTTTCCTCACAGCTTACATAAAATATACCAGTGGATGTATACAAGTAGCTTCATGAATATTTAGAAACAAGAGGGCTTATTTGCTTCCAAGATTCATTCATAACAAGACAGAAACATGAAGTTCAAGAAGAAAATAAAAATTCGATCAGACAGTATTACAAAACTTCCTTACTAAAATATGAAAAACATTTTAAACATCGCGAAGACTTATACATAATAAAGTTGTAAATGGTATTTGACTTTTGAATGATTTGAAGTTATAAGAACAAAGGTAAAATAAATAATTGTGCGCGTGTTGGTTTGCTAGTTGGAGAAAATTCAATGCAATTTTTTTTAAAACCTTTTAGATCGATCCAACTTTTGAAATAATAAAAGTTCCAAAAGATGATTTTTCTAAATAGAATATTAAATCAGATAAAAGGTCGGACCTGCAGTATTTTTTGGAACAAAAAATTATATTCTTTCCTCACAGTGCGCCGTATGGGAATTTACGATTTGACGTTCCCGGAGAATAATCAAGCTTTGTGTAAACGAGGTCTGCACGCGACGCCATTTTTCTCGGTGTTTTTTTCTCGCCTCCGGTCAACGTGGTATAACGCGTTCGGAAGCTCATTTTTCTCAGAGTTTCCGCGTTATGTTGGACGGAAGCATGGCTTTCGCCAAGGCGTGAGGAAAGTTTCTTGTTCGGGTTAACCCGAATGGAAGAAATCGCCAGTCGAGGGTGGGCTGGTGACGAAGTTGATCGGTCCTACTGTATACTCGATTCCTGAATCCGTTTCAACACAAATTTACAGCTGGTGCACAGCAAAGCTCCAACTCTCAATGCCGAAAAGTTACGAGAAACTTTCAGACATGGAGTTTCAACCGGAAGCTGCTGGCTTGGCTTAAATCGTAAATGCTCTTTAGGGCGATTCGTCGGATCAAGATACTTTTTGGGAAAACTAGGTTTAATTTTTCAAAGTTCGCTTGGAAAGAACTCCTACTTAGTTCAGAATCGGCGAATATCAAAAGTTAGGAAATCAATTCTTTTGCAAAAACTTGCAAAATTAAAATCGAGTTTCTACTCTTTTGAACTTTTTTACAATAAAGAATTGTTATACTAAATTTTTCAATAGATGGTACAATTTACTAGCACATGGAAGAATACTGCATAGAATATTTAAACCCCTCAATGTTCTCCTAAGCCACCCTTTCAAAAAAGACATCCCTCAAAGTAATAAAAAATTTAAATAGACATATATTGAAGAAGAAAAGAAAAACAAATTTAAGTACGGGATATCAATAACCGTTTTTGGCTAATTACACCTATTAAATATCGTTTTCTTTTAATTATTCCCCATAATTTAACTTCGCGTATTTGCTTTCCCATTGTGTATTACAAGACTTCCCATGGGTCCAGCATGTTTACGTTTAAATTGCAAATTCGTAACAAACATATGTGTTGTTTGTCGTTTTCCAATATTCGAATAAAGTGGTTGATTTAAAATATGCAGATCCTTTGTTCCTATTCAAATTTAATTTAACTTCATATTTAAACTGTCAGAATGAAATGGAGAATGCACTGAACTTTCGAAATTTCACATCTTTTGAAGTACACTATAATAAAAATTTAAAACGGTTGTTATATTTAATAGTCAAACATTCTTATATCCAGTCATTTCAAAAGTAACCACAAAGTGATTATCGTCTTAAATCATGACTATAAAATGTACTGTTCCTTCGCAACTTAAAATTTTATACATTTAAGGTAGTGGACCCGATACTCGAACTACTTAACGGCTTAGTGTCAACTCTTGCCCATTTAAAAGCATTTTTAAAGTATTTAAATTCGGAAAAAACGTATGAAACTATTTTTAATTGTAAATATAAACATTCTTTGAACTATTTAAACAAGAAAATATAGATTTTTTAAACATTAACTTAAAAAATATATATATTTAAAGATTGACTCATAAGGAGCAATAGTCGAACGCGTTTTTGCCCCTGGGAGCAGTTGTCAAACAGGCAAGGACCCAGTAATCGAACAGTGCAATCCGAATTATGTAAAAATATATAAGAAACAATAAAAAAATTTATTCACTTCTTTTTTCTTAACTATATTATAATTTCACTTCAATTTAAACCATTTTAAATTTAAAATAAGATTTGATTGATGATGAAAATCAAAATAAAATAACCTGTCTTTCTTAGCTATAGACACAAGGAACGAGGCAAAGTATTTTATAAAATTTTTTGTGAAAATGATAAAAATGTATATCATTTTTTTAAATTAAATAACTGTGACAGTGTTCGACTATCGGGTACTGTTCGAGTATCTGGTCCACTACCTTGTGTAAATCTTTTTACTTTTATTTTTTAAATTTCATAGAAATGAATATCATAATTTTTTTCTCCACTCGAGAATCTTTTTACATTCTGTCGATGAATTAAAAAAGTAAGAGCAGATCTTATAAGTGTTAAATTAAAAAAATTCATTTGACGACATTATAATTGATAAGAAAAAAAGTATTTTACTGACTAATTTAATCTCTCATTCCAACTGTTGCTCAAAATCAGTTTTTGGTTTGTGCTTAATGTTTCTCGAGTGGATTATGAATTCTCGTGCGGTTTGTGGTGTCGGATCATTTTCACGCGCGATATGCATTTAAATTCAAGGGGAAAGATGCGAAATTGGGATTTTCAACACGTCTGAGAATGGTCGAGCAGTCAAGAGGAGAGATGCTTCGTGCAGAATCTCATTCCCCTGTTCGTAGGTTACCACACCTGCTACTACCCCTTCGATGCAGACAAAGACGATCTGATTTGTTCTCCTACCCCCGAACCAATCGCTTCCGAACATACCACCTAAATTACATACACACACACATACACATACTATTTCTTTATCTTTCTGGTGCATTCAACACTCTCAAAATTTTCCAAGTTTCTCATATCCACATTGTGTATTTATGATATTATAAAAATTTTCTATAACACACCGATGGATCACAATCCATTTTTCCGAGTTTTTTCTATAAAGCTTTTACATTATAAACAGCCAAGAGAAATGTTTTTCAATGTTTTAAACCACTCGATTGTTGAAACTTTTTGAAATGAATAACAAATTTATACAGCTTTTAGAAAAATCTCTACCAAAAAATTATATTAGCTAATTCCAAGTAATTTTTAAAATTATTGTGTAATTATAAAGTCAATTTTTATTCATATCTTTAAGATTAGAAAACTTCATGAAGTTATTTCAGTTATAGTATTCATCTGGGTATTCTTTATTCATAGAAATTATGTCTTGACTTTCAGGAAAAGGAAACTAAGAAGTCTAATTTTAAATCAGAATTAAAAGACATAAAATCCCACTTTAGAAAAAAAGTTAATTTCTGTTTTATTTTTTATTTTGTTGGTAGCAAATTCTGAATGAAGTCACGCTCGGTTGCATCGATATTATGGGCAATAGTTACATCTGAACAAGCGGGAATAAAAAAACAGCCATCAGTAAAACAAACAAGTGTCGTGTACCAAAGTATCAAAGTAGGATGGTATATCGAATATTGTCATACCCTCAGAGTTAAGTTTTGACCAGATACTTTGTAACCTGTTCTGGTGTTTACTTTTTTTTTTTTAATACAAACTCTCCTAAGCTGCAAACACACTTTCATCTCAATGATACAATTTTTATCGCTTGTAGGAAGTAACTTCGAGTTTTCAAAAACATAAAACTGAATAAGAAAGTTATACTTCTGCATTTGAAGTTTTGAGGAAGGAAGTAATATCCGGGATTCGAGATAAATTTCACAAGGAAAAAATTAATGCACGAATAAAGTATCTTTAAATTCGTAATTTAAAATGAAATTTTTTAGTTACAATTAAAAGTTTTGATTTAAATTGTAATTTATTTTATAAGCAGTAAAAATCTAAAATCTTTAAATAAATAGATATTTTAACTGACAGAATCTGGAAAATTTTGAAAGTTAATATTCTCTCTGGCAAGAAGAATTCTCTGGTGAATAAAGTTTCCCATAAAAAGATGGAAATACATAAAATATTGTAGGTGCTAAGTTTTTTTTTTTAACAATGTTCATGATAAAAAAAAGATGTTAATTAAGAATGAGTTTTTTTGTAACTGAAAGAATTTTTGCTCCTCTGTATGTAAATATTGTTATGGGAATTCTCTTTCAAAAAAAAGCTTCGTCTCAGCTTTCATCTCTGATGTCTAAAAATTCCTAACTAGTACAATGTTCGTGGAGTATACGTTTTTATCTTCTGTAGTCGAATCACCAAAGCTGAACAAATATTAAGTTGAGAAATAATTTACACAGAAGTCGAGTGAAGCGGAATAATGCCCGATCGTAAACTCCAGAATGCTACTGAAGACTCACTTCGTACTAGTCAGTGAAAACAGTATTGCTGTAGTCAGCCTTGAGAGAAGCTAATGAATTACAAAGTCCATCATTATTTATCCTCGTGATTTAAAAAAAATGTCAGTGTTGTCTGATTCATAAAATGGGCCCAAAATAATTTCAATTTGCTTTTATAATTTTATTATATATTTTATTATAATATTTTAAACATTTTTTAAACTGCTTACTTTACCTTCATGTTCAAATTTTTAATTTTGGTAATAATTTTTTCCACTAACTCCAAAAAGGATTTATGTACCATTTTTACTGCTGCATTTCACCGTTCATGGTCGTTTCGTTTAAAGCAAATTCATGTTATACGATCCGTGAAGCTTTTTTTGAACAATAATGTTATTCTCTGAAACATGGAATTTCGTTTTCGTAAAAGTAAATCCAGAAAAGAGACGAGATTGTTGCATTCCAAAAAAATTCCCTGGTTTAAATCATTGACCCTGTGTAAAATTAGTTTATCGTTGATCGGTTTGCATGATTTGTGAGATTTAACGAAGAAAAACGAGGATCCTGTATGTACACATGCACTGCATATTCGAAAGTACAATGAAAAAAAAACGAGATTAAAAATATGTTCAGTCGTCAATCACGCGCTTTTGGAAATAGGTCAAACACTTTTTTATTTCACTTGGCACGTACCGGAAAATGTTTTTAATTTTATTTTCGAATTAATATGCGAAAGGTACGACGTTTTGATTAATTAAGATGAATGTTTCGTATAAGCTTGGAACATTTTACAAATTCATTAAATGATCCAAGAGACTTTTATGAAAAGCAAGCGTTTCTTCTTCAAATTTAACAACAACATACCCGTGAAGAAATTCAGATTCGTATTTGATAGGGTTCGGGCCAGTTTCTCTATATTTAGTCAGGCTCTGGTCGGGAAAATAGTCAGGGCCTAATGGAAATGGTAACGCTTAAAAACTCAGGTCCCTGTCAAGAGAATCGGATCGGGTTCTCGTGAGATAATCTAGGTTTAACCTATTTTGATTAAATTTTAGGTAACATATATGGCCTACAAATTTTTTTAAAATAAATACTATAAATTTAACTATATAAATAACTATAAGGTAAATTAATTTATTTAAAACCGTGAGAAATGTACTTTAGAAAATATATCTTCATTGCATCTTTAAAATTGTTATTTAAATTTCTTTTACCAATTTAACAATGTCTAAAGATACAATGAATATAGTTTTTCAAATAACATTTTTTACTGTTTTAATTAAATTAATGAGTCTCAATAATTGTAAGACCTATTTTATTACTTTTTACATAAGTTTTAATTAATTATATTCTATCCTTACTTTTTCCTGCGCACGTTTTTTACGATCCATTTCGCACTGACAATGAGGTTATTTATTTACTTTATAAAATAGCCTACAGCGCGCTGTCAACTATTTTGCAATTATGAGTTATATCAAATTTTACAAGTCCCTCTTCGGGTTCTGACTAGAGGTGAATAGATTACTAAGTCGAAGCAAAAGAGGGAATCTAGCTAGTACCCAATCACTTCCTCCAAAAATTTTTTTTAACTAGAATGTCTAGCTGGATTTTCGTTAGAATCCAACTTTAAATAAGGACAAGTGGGGAAATTTCCACACGGATAGTTGAATGTCAAACTAAAGACGATCATATTGTTTAGTAATTCAAATTGATCATAAATAATTGATCACATATTTGAAGCAGAGTTTTATATTTTGGCGAATCATCCCATCAACTATTCTCGTGCTAAACCTGCTAAACTTGATATTGAGTGCCAGTCATGTCTGGCACATTTTTCTTTCTTCTCTTATAAAAGCTGTTTCTTTTTATTAAAATTTTTATGATGAAATACGTTAGTATTCAATATGCAAATTATTTTACAAAAACTCTTAGATATTAGATTTCGTGTTTGAATTTTGATTTCTTCATTTAAATATTGAGTTGAAGTTTCAGACATCTATTTTTTATTACTCTTTTTTACATTTATTCACCCTGCACTTTTATTTGGGTTGGTCGTTAGGACCTTTTCTAGGATCAACGAATTTTTAAGTATTATTTAAAAAATTGTTTATAACTCGAAGTGGTAGAGTGCCAAAAAAAAGAAGTTTCTTCTTTAAGTTCTTGTATAATCAAAAAGTTTGATTTTCTGATTCTCCCCACTTAAAATGGACCCTCAGTTAATTCGGAATCTGATAAAACAAGATAAAACCCCCTATCATCTATATTACAAATTTGATAAGAAACCCCCTGAAAAAATTAGTTAAATGCCAACGAGAAATCAAGATCTGGTAGCAGGAACCTCTTCAGACGGGGGAAAAAGTCTGCACTCCTCGAATGACGGGCATTAGCCAAAAGTAGGGGTTGTTAGTCGTAAGGAGTTAGGGGTAGGGGGCTATTTATTCGGTATTTATTTAGCCGAGTGAGCAGAGTCGAGAGAGGGTAGATTCCGACCCCCACCAGAAGCGCGTCCCGACGCGACTGGGGTTGCGCGACATTGCTTCAAAGGGTTGCTTGCGCTTCGGTTAGTTCATCTGTCGGCCGCAAAGCGGCAGCATCTGTGATCTAACTTGCGCTCCTCTTAAAACTAGGCGCGCGCTTCCAAATGCCGACCGAGCTTGTTTATGTGAGACGCGTCGACGTCGGCTGACATCCGCCGTCAGCCGAAACCACCAAGGCAGACGGCGAAAGACAAAAAATACGAAAAAAGTGTAAAATATTGTTGAAAGTTGAAAATGAAAATACATTTTAAAAATATAAAAATAATGATACGATTTTGAAAAACTCGTCGACTGCGTCGCTTTTTTTTTGTGAAATTCGAAATCCAGTTTTAAATTTTAAAAAACGTCGGGATTAATTTCAGTGAATAAGTGTAATAAAGAGTATTAAGTTTTAAAAATGGAGTGATACATTTTTTTCACTGGTTGATCATAATGTGTCGTGAACAACACGTGTTCTGCCAGTATCGTATCGAGCGAAGCAGTGCCTAAGGACAGTTGTTGCTGTTCATGGAAGAATGTTTAAAAAAGTATTTTCAAGTTTATTCTCATCGCCTTTTCTCTTCTAAAAGAGGAGCTTCTTTCTCGTTTCTTTCTAGAAGATTTACTTTTAAGTGACAGCATTCATGAACTTCATTCAATTTTAGATTATACAATTGAGACCTGGAAATATTGGAACCTTTATTTTTTTTTTTTGCTCTAGAAAATTGCATCTTCTTTTCAAGTTAAAGTAATTTTTCTTGAGGAAGGAATTTAATAGTCTAGGCTTTTTATGAAGCCAATGAACGTTGCGAAATTGCAGTAGATATAACTGGATGATTTTCACTCGATTTGAAAGTATACACTTTATTGTGTAATCTTTCGTTTTTATATTTATCTATTTTTTATTTTTTAAGAAAAATTTGCGTAACCTATAAAGCAGTTTTTTTTTATTCCAACTCGTTTATTGTCCTTTGCTACCGATTTTTTACAACATAGGTGATATCGAGATCAATTTTATTGCCTCGTATCGCTTCATTTTCCCAGTAACGACTTACCAAGGTGTAAACTCAGGAATGTCACAAGATGTTAAACAATGATAAATAATGTATACTACAGTGTTGTAAATAATATTTATCATGTTGAAGAGGAAGAAAATTTATGGGAAATCATTTCATACGATAATTTAGAATAGATATTAAATTATTTATGTCACTAAAAATACACGAATTGAAAATTGATATAAAATTTTATCATCCATTAAACTCACACGAAAGGGTCGTCAATCAATATCGGGAATATAAAAAAGTTATTTTATATACTTTTGGAAATAACTCCTTATTTTTTTTTAAATATTTTCAGTAGAAAACTCTACACAGAGTCAGACACGTAATGTTCAATTTTCAAAGTAATTAAATTATTTACATTAGAAATCAATTTTTTTTGCATTCGTGTTTCATTTACGAAAATAAATAGTTTCTCTGAATTTCTGAAATTCATTCCATTTTCCATTATTTATTTAATCGTAAACCGTGATTGTAAATCACGCAACTTTTTTGCAGATTTTTTAATTGGTCTCTGGCATTCAATCTATGTTTCTCGATATTAGACTTCCCTCTCAATTTTTGCCGAATATTGAAAACGTTCTCGTATTTCAATTTACGTTTCTGGGAAATTGTTTTCTCCTTATATATTTTTCTCTCGAGACATTTTTTTTGTAAAGGAAAAAAACCTCTTATCTGCAAACCATCGTTTAGAATGAACGAGTTTTGTGAATGACAGCTGTCGATTCGTGAATCTCACGACACAATTGCAACTCGTGTTTTTTTTACCACATGACAAAAAATGTTTTGAAAAATCCGTATATATGAAAAGTATTTTTACTGGCGCCAGATAAAAATTCAATAAAAGTAAACGAACATGAGATAGAGAAATAGGATTTTTCTCAAGTGTATTGGATTTTAAATTGAATTCATATTTGAGGAAGATTGAAACATCGGTTTTTTTCATATTTTAAACTTTTTATGAATTTTCTTTAATTGCAGTTGGGCTTATTAATTTTTCGGATTCTCGTTGCATATATTTAATTAGTGCATTCCGGAATATTCTCCCTCTCGGCATAAATTCTATTCAATTTAGTGCTTCTCGATTCATCTGAGTCAATCATTAAAGCATCTGATTCAACGTAGCTTATGTGAAACCTTTATCTATAAAATCATGATATTGCGCTGAGAATATTTTAATTAGAATCCGGAATTTCATTGAAACAGACTTTGATGGATTTGAGAGATGGGGACGTTTCATTAGATGCGTGCAATTTTCGGTATTTGATATCCATATCGTTCGACCTAGTTCTCAAGTAATTTAATTAAATTATGATCAGTCTGAATCTTTTAAAAGATTTTTATGAATTATTTTCTAGAATAAAAACACATTTCTATTTGTTTTTCCACTGTCTTTTACCGATGCAACAAAACATTTTGATTTGTGTAAAGAATTTTTGATTGAAAAGAATGTGGGTAATTTCTTGTTTTAAAAAAGATAAATTTTTAATTATGAATTATTTGAGAAATTATATTTTTAAAGATTCACTTCCAGGATGCTTCAATTTTCTTTAATTAAAATATATCCGATTTTTAGTTCAGAAACAAAAAGTAAATTCCAAGAGAATTAATGTTTTTTCAAATTTATAATCTATTATAATCTAATCAATAAAATTGGATTAATTATTTATAATTTTTTCTGTGTCCAAATAGAAATGGGCGGGAACGTTAAAACTGACTAATGTTTCGAAATTCCGAAAGAGGAAATCCTCGAAAATGAGGTAAAAAAATTAAAGCACTCTGATTTGTGAGAGCGGGAATACGGAAAATTGCTAGATAGTTCCAGATGGTTGTAATTTTTCATCTATAATCCTCTTTGTTTTTGAGCGATACCAGAGAAAAAATAAAAAGATGAGAGGAAGAGATCAAAGCACCTTTTTAGCGGTTCGAAACTGACGATTGTGCTTTTGTAATCGAATGCAATTTGCATAGACATTAATCACAAAAGTTTTCACTTTATATTTTATGCAAAATTTGTGGTAAATTGAAAAAATGTTATGAACAAATTTCTTTTTTATATTCAATACTGGTTATTTTATTAGTTAATATTTCTTATCACACTTTATGTACTTAAGTAAGAAATAATGGATGTTACAGTAACAATGGTAATTATGACATAAGAAACTTTTTTTTTAAAAGAATATCAATTACAATTTATACTGCAGAGAAAAATTTAATGTCTTTTGTATTTCATTCATTTCAAGTGGGCAAGCCAAAATGGTGAGAGACTCTTGAGACGAATATAGTGACTTATAAGGTTTATAAGTCTGTCTAGTGTTTTGTGTGCCCAGGAGGCATTGCAATTTTTAGAGTAGTGTACTTTATTATTCTTTTATCCTCTTTTTAAAAATCTTTTTCAACCGTGCACTGGAGTATAATAATTAAATTATTTATTTAATTGCTTTGAGAATTAATCACACTTTTTCTTTCTCTCATTTATTCATTACTTAGTCTCTGTCGCTTTATTCATATTAGACTTTTCTGAACTATAGAATGTTTTATAGAACTAAACTTTTGAAAGTTAATTTATATTTATATTGAAAAACGTCACAAAAGAAAATTTTAATTATGGATGAAATTTGTTATTAATTAATTAAATTTCCATCTTTTTCCAGATAAAGTATTTATTTTCAAATTATGTATCAGGGAATTAGAATTTTAAAAATATACAAATTTATCGCCAGTATAAATGTTGAAAAGTTTCCAAAGTTTACCATAACTTTTTTTTAATAGAATAACGAAATTCAAAATTAAATTTTTTAGAAGACACCAAATTGCATATTTATGCTGTATAAAAGAATTTCAGTCAATGAATTACGAGACTCTTTAACTATACAAATATTGGATTTCCGCAAGGTTCTCAAATTTTTTATGTTACGATTTCTATGATAATATTCTATACTTTTACTGCTTTCTAGGAAGAAAAATATTAATTCTTTGAGCTCTAAATATTATTTTAAAATATTGCTTGTAATAACAAGTAATTGCTTGTAATAACATTTAATGGGATTTATTTTACATAAAATACGTACATTCTAAGTAGATAAGCCGGTTGTATTCAGACAAATTTCTTCAATGAATTAATATTAATTTCGCCTTTACAATTCAAATTTCAAATAACTATCTCTCTTGGAAAATTGAATAAATATTTATATGCTATTATAACTTTAGAGCACAGAAGTCACAACAGACAATTTTTTTTACCTTTGATATAAAATGATACCACCAAAAACGTGGGAATAAATTCAAGTATCAAAACTTTTGAGAGAATACAGAAACTCGTTCAGTTTGGTCCATCTGAAAAAATCTGAAATTCTGCGAGAATACGATCCCCGTGGCAATTGTTTCGGAGGGCATTCGAAAAGCAAGAAAAATAGTGGATATGTAGTAAGAGGAAAAAGAAAAAAGCATGGCCAAACGGAAGTAAGAAAGCTGAATAGTGGGGAAGGGTTGAATCAAGGAAAAGAGTGTGTAAGAAACTAGAAAGGTGAGAAAGGGCAAACGTGCCAAGAATCGTGTCAGAGTTCAAACGGGGGCGGGAACATCATAATTTTGAATCTTCTGTCCTGAACGGTCCAAGCTCCATTTAAAACTGGAGCGTCCCTGCACTACCTTCTATTTAAGTATCCTGGTCCTCAGAAAGAGGCTCCCATACACTTCTGAAGGATCTTTTGTTCTCTTTTTTATTTTTCTTCACTTTTCTTCTCCTTATTTGTCTTTTTTTTATCTTCCTCTTCTTTTGTCTCTCTAATTTCATCTCCATTGACGCTATAGCAAAATTGTTCACCGAAGTAGCGAAGAAAATTTGTTTTCACATATAAAACTCTGAGCTGGCGAAGGGAAGTTCCGAACGAGAAGGTAAGGGCGGGAACGCAAGCGGAAGGAACAGTTTCCTCCCATTCTCCCCTCAGTTGCACTGGCCATAAACGAAGTGCACTCATCTGCATATCTCTTGCGATGGCTTACATTCTGAATTTTTAAACTTTTCATGGAAGAGGCCCCATCCCCCTCTTCCCCCATGTTACCCCTTTGATAGTCTATGAATAGTTTTCTCTGTTCTATGTAGCTGTATTTGCATATTTCGAATCCATCAACCAAACATGAAAGTCGATTGAAGGATAGCAAGCAGGTGATTTGCAATATTTGCATTGTTTGCATTAATTTGGAAAGTATTGGAAAGTATATTTTCTTTTTTACAATAAGAGGGTTAAATAAATTGCATAATAAAAAAGAGCTTTCTTTATTATGTAAAAATATTCAATTAATTATTATCTATAAAAATTATCTTTTTCTCTTATATCTTTCATTTGCAGGCAATTTATTGAATTGCAGGTAGAATTTTTCTCACTTCTGCATTTTACTTGTTCAGAAGGTCGTAAAAAAAGCATAAAGCTTGCATCTGTTCTTAAGGAGATACCCTTTTTACTTTCATATTGAGCACTTGTTAAGAGGAGGATAAAACTTATAGTTTTATTTTTATTTTTGTTGCGCAATAAAAGCTTCTTGAAACAATGAGACATTTTATAAACTAGATTTCTCTTTGTGAATTTTCCATGATGTAACGATAACCTCGTATATAATGTTATGAAAACCTAGAATAGTTCTTTGAAAACTTGAGTTGAGATAAAACTCAAGAAAATTGTAAACTCATAAATGTTCCCTTAAGGGCATTAAAGTTATTTTATGAATAAGAATATTTTGCTCGCCCCTAGTAAAGCGTCAGCTTCTAACAAAACTTTGAAATAAATTCAAAATAGTACTTTACTTCCTTAACTTCAAATATTTCAAGTCTTCATATTCTCCTTTTGTTATTAGAAAAAGTGAAAAAAACGTATTCAAGAATATTAGTTTTTCATTATACTTAAAAAGTAGTTTCTTGATAAAAGTACAGCTCTGCAAGTTTCGTTATTTATTCAATATTTTCACTTATTGTAGAGTTCATTGGGATTAATTGAACCAATCTATTGATTCGGAATTTAGTTCCAGGTGCGTTGCAAATATTGTTAATTAAGCAAGGCGATCAAGTGCACGCACATTTTAAAAAAATTTGCTTCACTAAAACTCAACAAAATTTTAAATAAAAAAAAAAAAATAACGATTTATTTACCAGGCTTCTGTATACCCGAACCAATAAAATATCCTCAAATAACGCAAATTGAGGCATTCTGACTTTCAATCGTAATTCGAATCCCATTGGGCTCGGTAGTAATTTAAGAACAATCCCAAACTGTGTTGTTCTGTTTTATAGTACATACCAGTAAAATTTGACCTGCAAATATTGGAATAAAATTTTTGTTTTTTCCTTCTTTTATTCCAACTGTTTTATCATTATCCTATAACTGAAAAACAATCACTCTTCACTATTAGCCCCATCTCTGAAAGTGTTGCCACTCAATCGAGTAGAAACTCGAATTTTGAAAAATTCAATACTTTGTGGTGAAAATTGTATTTTAGTACACATTCGTAAACTAAAATAAATCGTTATTTCGACGAGAAGACCCTTTGAGACTTTTGCTTCTATCTCTTGAATTTGTTTTCCTTTTTTGTGGAGTACACCGGGGCGATATATTGATGAAAACCACTGCATCCCTTTTTATTCATGCAAATTCTTCAGGTTCGATTACCCGAGTACATCTGCATTTTCTCACAAGGACTGAACGGTGTGGTATGAAGTAGACGTGTTTCAGAACAATTCGATGACAATTCAAGCGCGAAAGACCGAAATAGGAATATTGGGTAACACGGTGGGAAAAAGGAAAAAGTGGTTTACCACTTTCGAGACCAAAACGTTCCTTTCCTCGATCTTTTTACCTCTTTTGGACATTTACTTCTTTCTCTTTTCTCTAGGTTCCCTTGAAATCGTATGAAATCTGAACTTTTACAATAAGTTTTTCTCAGTTATATCACACACTTGAATATACGATTTTTATTTACTTTCTCTCGATTTTGTAGATATTAAAATTATTATAATTAGTTTCAGAGAGTAATTAGATTTGCTCAGTAGATAAGTAAAAATATAGTCAGACACTATCTTTACGTAAGATACTTATAATTAGCTGATGAATTAATTTTGAAATTATCATTTATCTACGCGTGTAAGTTTCGCGTGATAATTTTATGATTAAATGTGATAGTGGTAGCAGTCTATAAATTCACATAAACACAGTTTCTTTACTTAAAATTTATTGGTACTTAGAATTTATTTAACTTTAAAATATACACATACAATTACAATTAAAATTAAAGTCGCTTTTACGCCTGTCGAGAGAATACTGATTCGTCACTCGTTCCTTGATTCATACTTCGTCTAACTGTCTAATTTTCGGGAAAATCCGTATAACTTCGCAAGAATCGAGCTCTCATTCATACTTAGATTTATGTTAATACTAATACTTAGATTACGCAGTAACATCATTAGCTAGAAATATTTAACTTCCCTGAATTTCCAAAACTGAAATTTGTTTATATTATTTTCTTAATTTATGAACCATAATTTTAAATCAGTTTGTGCAATGCTGTTATTTAATTTAAATCGATTTTTATAAAAAGTATACTTTAAATAGGAAAGAGTTGAATTATTTCAACAACAGTATTAGTTACTTTTTCAAAATTCTCGACGTGTATTTAGTTTTATTTTTCATTTTTGTAGGTACTAAGAGAAGTTAATTAGTGAATAATTCAAAAATTCAAAAAAATAGAACGTTTTACCATAAAACTTTACGCCTCTAATATCGTCGGTCGTACAATAAATATTCACTCAAGATCCAGACATTCTGTGCAATTGCTCGTTTCGTGGCATGCAAATTGTGTACGCGCTGGACATTAAAAATCTCAGCGCGAAGCGAGAAACTCGATCCAGGCAAATGCCATCGTTACATTCTTAAACGTTAGATACGCAACACTTTACTGAAGTACAGCGCATGTTTAATAAACACACGTATAGTTAGATAGTCTCTTTTGCCATCATTAGAATAGAAGAAGCTCTTTTCTGTTTAGATTAAAAATAGAATAAAATTTTTCTTTAAAAAAATTAAATAAACCAAGTCAATAAAAATGTCCAGTGGATTTCTAAGAATTTATTAGTAAAATTATTACAAAAACTCCACGAGACACTGGAATTTAAGAAAAACGAAATAAAAAAAAGAAACGAGAAAGAGGGCAACATTGAGTAAAATAGAGAAGAGGAAAATGCAATGAAACGGCACGCGAGTAAATTACGTTTTTACTGTCCACAAAGATTTATCATAGAAGCGTTGAAGGAGAACAAAAGTGAGATTCGAGGAAATGGTGAGAACTGCGAAAAGGAAACAGAGAGAAACAAGCAAAGAGATTTATAAAGTTTATTGTTGAAGCTTGAAGATGAATTTATCGAGAAATTGTTGATACCTATGTTACGTTTAACGGAGTAAGAAGTGCAGTTCGTCGTTGCTAATAAATTGAAGGAGATAGTGTCAGGAAAGTTGGTGAGATAAAGATCAATTTTACAAACTTTGAAGAGAAAATTTCAGTCCGGAAGTATATTCAAGAAAAAGGGAAAAGACGAATACAAAAAGAGAAAGAGGAAACAAGAAGAAGAAATACGAAGCACATGTACAGAGACGTTGGCTTTTCGAGAGGCCATATTTTTAACTTTATCGCAGCATGCGTCTAAACGCAGGTGCCAAAGAGTGTATAGTACAAGAATCAAGAGGTCGTAAGAATTTTACAGACACCCGGAACGCTTTGAAGCTGGTGATCTGTTTGACGTTATCGACAACACTTGACTTTTTCCTCGATGCTATTCAAGCGCTCTAAAAATTGTAAAAATAAAACTCGACGAAAACTCTAGCTCGCCTCAGAAAAATATAATTTCAGTAGAGAAATAGAATTCGTCTATAAAAAGATCGTTTACTTTGATAAAACATAGAAATTCTATCTCTGAGATTGGAGAATAAAAAGTAGGCATCCTTTTGTGGGTGTTTATTTGAAGCAAGAAGGATACCAGAGACCCATGATTCTCCGAAGGATGCACGACCATTTTCCTGATATTCCCTCAATATTTGACTATGCGGACGTTATAAAATTATAATTGTTAGAAATAAAATTGCAAGCAGAGAGGTAGGGTGAGAGTAAAAGCGAAAATGGCGATGGTAATATCACCCAAGAGCAAAGTTGTCACGCTTATCTTGCTCATTTGTGTCATCACTCTCGTGGCTCTCATTATAACTGGTGTCATCAGCATCTGGAACAAAGAAGAGGAAAAGCCATCTACTCCGGGAATCAGAACGGTCAGCAGTCGACTTCAGCAATTCACGGGGTACACTGCCACCAAACACGTAAGTTGAGTTTCTATCGATTACAATTATTGCACGGGATCAAACACTTTATCAGCTTCAGTTCAATTACCAGACTTGTTTGTTTGGCTGGCTAGTTCGAACTACCTTTACAGTAAAGTATCCACGTTATGTCACAATCTGCTATCTGTGTAAATAAGTACACTCAACCTTTCAAATAATTAGTGACTACCATTGTTATTATATTGATAATTTAATTATACCTATATATTTATATATTATATATTCTATTATAAGTAGGAATATATCTTTGAGTACTTCGGATCGACAATTTCTGTCTATGTTTTATATTGTTCTTCATTTTGACTGGTATGACTCGAATTTCATTAAATCAACTTTTTGTGCAAACATTTTTCAGGCTAAGAATTTCTTAGAAATATATATGAAATGATACCCGGAGAGAAATGGATATTAAAAAGTAATATCTAGCTATTTAACTATGGGACGACTATCTTAGATATTTAGATATAATATCTTAATATTAAAACTTAATATCCAGAAATTAAAATATATAATCCAAATATTCTAACATCCAATATTGTAATCTTTGGATATTAAGTTTTAATATCAAGATATTATATCTAAATAGCTAGATATTACTTTTTAATATCCATCTTTCTCCGTGTAAAATTTGCATTTTGGATTTTTTTCTCTGAGAGAAATAATTTGATCGCAAGAATTGTATGTTGTCATCTAAATGATGAATATTTGATGCTTTGATCTGTATATTCGTGTAACGAAATTTCAATCGAAGAGAAAATTTGAACAACGATTCAAAAGCTGGAAATCTAATACTCTATTTATTGATGAGTATTGCGAAAACTAGAGTTTATTCGCCTCTACTGCATTTTGCGACAAAAGTGTGATTAGTAGGGATTATGTTGACAAAACGGTGGAACCTCATTTACTGCGTTGAGTAGCACTTTTGTTTTAAAATAAACGCGAATAGACTATTCGTGATCGTTTTTTTACTGACTTTTAGTCAAACCACTCTTTACAACGTCGCTCTTATCTATATGGCTTAAATGTGCCATCTAATAGATATGTATATTCTATGAAACTTTTTATGACATATTTTAAAGACTTAATTACTATTTTACAACAGACTAGAATGTTTAAAGTAATTTAATCATTAATTAGCGTTTATTTTCATCTCTTGTTTATTTTATATGCTTTTTAATGTCACATATCAAGTAAATTGTTTACAAATACTTGTTTACATGTGATAAGTTAAGTTTCTATCGGATTGGAAAACAATTTTAAATTCATCGTCTGTCTTTACTCTTGACCACTAAACTGTATTTTCCAAGTTTGAAGTACAATGCGATTTATATTAGGGAAACAGCAACATTGTTTACTATTTAGAAATCTTTTGAACAAATTTTTCATTTTATTATCCTTTTGCAATCATTGATCAGTATTTTATAGAAATACTATAATCATATAAAAATTTTAATAAAAAGCGTCGATATTTTCCTTTGATGCACATTCTGTACATTTATTTTGAAATACGTCTAATATTAATAACACCACACGGAAAAATCAAATTTTAATGTTATAAAGCTAAAATTTCATCGGAATTGGCACAATAATTCCAATATCAACGATATTGGTAATACGTACGTTTTCAACATTGCATGAATAGTGGATTTTGAATCAAAATGTTAATGTAAATTGTATTCGTATATTTTAAAAAATTAATATCACCTTTAAAAACATGTTTTAATTTATAAACTTAATCTAGACGAAAATGTGGAAAAAACGATAAACAATATTTTGGAGAATGATACTAAAGAACTATATACAAATTTACGAATTAAATCAAGATTTTTTTTCCACTAAAAAATCAAATTAAATTTCTGATTAATGCCTTCTCAATGGAATGGTAATTTCAGAAGAGTTGCCAAACACGTATAATATTCGCTATCAGAAGAGGCAACTCGAAAACGCCAAAACCTCGGAAGTCTACTTCGATGAGCAACCGCCGAGAATCGCATTCTCCGCGTGACTTAGCCCGACATCCGCATTCCGATAGTTTTCAGTAACTACATTTCTCGTTACACCGGTGCACATGCATGCTCTTCATTTTGGCGTCTCGATGCTCTCAGTCGAACCTCCTGAAACCACATTTGGATAGGAGGATTTTCGTGAATTGATAACCCAGACAATCCGTTCAATATTTGGATGACTAATTCATCTCACCCATCTCACCACCACCTCAAATTATTAATACAGATCGTTTCAGTTACAACTGTCATCTTCCTCATTAATTAAAACAAGAACGCGCGCTCCACTCGCGCATTTATCTTCTTTTTAAAGATTATATAATTTATTATATTTTATATAATCTCTAATCTCTTAAAATCTATGTTAAACTTCGTGAAAATCTTTAAAAATTTCAAGAAACCTTTGACAACTTGTGAAATCACTTAAAATTCGTGAACATCTCTTAAAATTTTCAGAAACTTTTTGAGATTCTTTTAAATTCAACAATAACAATTCAAATGCCTTTTATATCCTTTAAAATCTATTAAAAGTATTAGAAAAATCTTCAAATTCCATGAAATCCTTAACAATATTACGAAATCCTAGAAACTTTTTTAAATTCCATGACAAACTTTAAAATCTCTTAAAATCTCTTCATATCTTTTATATCTCGTAAAAATATAACATAGAAATCATATTAAATTTCATGAAATCCTTTAAAATTCTCACAGAATCATTAAATATCAGAAAAATCTCTCGAAATCACATAAAATTATTAGAAATCTCATAAGATTCCTTAAAATTTCAGAATAATATTTCAAATTCTTTAAAACCTCATAAAACTTTTACAAAGCTGTTAAAACCCCTAAAATTTCACGAAATATCCTAAAATTCCATACAATTCCACAAATTCGTTTTAACATCCTTAAAATCTCTTGAATTTCGTAAAAGTCACTTAAAAATCATTAAAAATGCACATAAAAACCTTCAAAATCATTAATCTCTTGAAATCCATGTTAAAATTAGTGAAAAACTCTAAAAATTTCTACAAAACTGTGGAAATTTCTCAACTCTTAAAATTACTTAAAATCATTAATGATTTCATCAAATTCCATGAAATCCTTAAAAATATTACGAAATATTTTATAAATTAGAAATATTTTTTGAAAATCCTAAAAATCTTGTGAAATTCCTGAATAAAATTCCCTATACAGTTTTAAATTCCTTATTTAAATCCCACAAAATACATATTTTAAAAGTCATAAAAGTACCTTCAAGTCCGATTGAAATCTGATCAAAGTCGTGCAAAATTCTAAAAATTCCCAGAAACTTCTTGAAATTTTTTTAAATTCTACCATAACATTTAAAATCCCATTACCTCCCATGAAGTCTTTAAAAATTCCATAAAATTCCCTTAAAATTCCTAGATTTTCAATATACCTATTTTGAGTTTAGACTCGTGACACAATGATTATTAACGAAACCAAATTCAAAATTTCAAATTCAATTCACGCGGAATTTACGATGCGGCAAATATCGATTGTCGAAAATCACTATCGATATTTACACGACGAATCAAGAGTGCGGAATAGGCGTTACGATATTTCGACTTCGACTCAATCATCTTTTTAGAATAGATGGCTTATACTACTTCCAATTCATTATTCCTGACTACTTATACTACTTAAACTGTTTCATACTACTTAAACTGACTTATACTACTTAAAAATTTCTCTACGACTGACATAAAAGTACTAATTATTACTTAATATCAAAAACCCCTGAGAAATAATGACAGAATAAAATGAGATACAGCTAGGAATTAAGTACTAGTACTTAATTCCCATTATGAATTTTTGAAAATGACTTACACTACTTGAAAACTTTAAGTCTTGCTCAAAATTATTAATCAAGTAAGACGTCCCGCACGTCTGACTTAAACTTACTTATACTACTTAACAGTACTAACTTAACTTAATACCTTATTCTTCTTGATGTAGTTCAAAGATCTTACTGAAACTACGCTGTTCTACTTTGTGTCCATTGTGGCTGACTTAAAAGTACTATTACTACTTGTCAACATTGTCTTATTTATAATTGCTCGAATATTCGGATTCCATTCGTTAGTAACAGTAACAGCAAATCTTCACAGAAAAAATTAGGGGTTCTGTCGTGTTGGTCAAGTTACTTTTTTTTTAGTAACTATAATAGTTTAAGTCACGTTACTTAACGAACAAGTTACTAGTTACTGTTACTAGATACAGTAACTTCTTTCGAAAAAAGTAAATTTCACACCGCAGTAACTCTGTCTTTTTACATCTCCATTGAAACCCAATAATTGCTTCTATTTAAGATTTCATCGAACCTCCTAAATATGCATTTGGATGGGAGGATTTTCGCGAATTGGTACTAGCCAGGACAATCCGCGTAGTATTTGGATCACTAATTCATTTCGGACATATATATTCCACTTCAGAGTTACGGATACGAATCTCTTCAGTTACGGTAGACACTGTATCCTTCTTCCTCACAATCCTGCTTGCATATCCGCCAAGGGCGAACAACTTGCCCCGCAATTCTCTCTCTATCCTTCCTGCTGCACATGCATATTAATAATACTCGATGTAAGCGGGCGAACGGCCTTCTAAGCCACACCAAACCAAACGATAAGCTGCTTCATTTCCCTGGAGATGCTGCTTGGTGGATTATTCTGGTTAACGGATACAGAGATCTTTGATCCGTTCGGATTATAACATTTTCAGATCTAAATGCATTTTGATACACATGTCGGCTTGTTTAGATTATACAAAGGGGGTGGGGGGGGAGATATTACCCTATAATATTGTATAACATGACATTAAATATAAGCTCTGATACAACGCTTCAATTAATTATATCTTGAAATCGAATAATTGTAATTAGGAAGCATTGTTCCTTTAATGAAGAAAAAATTCTTTGAACCGGAGGAATGATTCACTGAGTCTCATTGTCAGTAGATCCATGCGGATTCGAATTTAAAGATATTAAATTATTGAGGCTTTGAACTTCAAAAGAATAAAAGTTCAAAGGGTTAAAGAAATAATTTTAAAGGACCTGAATTTGAATGCTAGCAGAAATTAAATGCACAGAACATTATAGACATGAGAGATTCTATATTGAAGCACATTAGAATTAAAATGCTTTTAGATTGAATAGTATGCAAATTGTAAAGCCTTTCAGCTATAGAAATGGACAATTTTAACAGTCTTAAATTCTTTAAAAAATAAATTTGATAGCAATATATTTAATTGGAAGCTCTCGGGGTCGAAAGGCATACCAATTCAGAGGCTTTTAGATTTCAAATTGTTCGTGTCAAAGAATCTCCAAACATAAATCCTTTACATTTAAATATCAGAAAAGTAGTTGAAATTTTTTTCTCGACAAAATATAACTAATATAAATAAATACTAGATTGGGGAATATTTTTGATAAAAACGATATTTTTAGTATCGTGGAACTTGTGTTTGCATTATTGAACTCTATAGAAGTCATTCCATGAATATTATATAACTCAATATTACCTCTGTACTTTAAACATGAAAAGTAACATGAAATGTGAGTGTGCGAAAGTGGTTCTTGCAATTTTAGTAAAAATACGAATTCTGGTTAATCACTAAATATACCTCATATTCTCATTCCATATATACTCGAGCTGAACATTTTAACTAAATAAAATGTGGGCAGTTTTAAATCATGTAGAAATAATTTTCATTTGTGTAAATATCTTACTCATAAGTTTAAATTATAATTAAATTCAAATTAAATGACAATAAGTAATGAATTATAATATTAAATAATTAATTAAATTTGAAATTTAATTAATTAACTACGCTCAGGTAATTGAATATTACTATTTAATAATGAAGTCAAGGGAATTCATAACTCGATTCACTTTACTTTACGTTGGAACAAAAGAAAATGTATTTGCATGAATACAAGAATCTAATTGAACCTAGTTTTTTTCACTGAATATAGCGACAAAATAATACTTTCTACTTTATAATAACTAATACATTGTGTTTATATTTTTCAATATTGTTGATAAAAAATTCCAGTTTTTTTTTCAGAATCTTAATTCTATTAGAATTACTTGCACTACAAATTTAACTATAGAAAAATTTTCCAACTATTAAAAAATCCCATTATAGAACCGCACATAAAAGTTTTTTTTGAATCTCTTTGTGTACATCATTTTATTATGAAAGAGGAGCAGTAAGATTAGGATAGCGTTTGACGGTGGTTTTCGCGAATAGCTTGTGAAAAGAATATCCGTTTTTTTATTTATTTTTTTAAGAAGGCTTCAGAGGACGAATATATTATAGGATGCAAACTGGATGCGGAGCTTTAAAGCGATTTGGATTACATGGTCTGTATCATGAAAATCCAAAGCGTTAGCTTTCTAGAGAATATAACCTTTCACTCTGGCGTGGCTAAGTGCACGAAGTACAGAATTCTAGGAAATTCTCAATCCGTTTTCTGCTTCTCTGCCTAGTTTTGCTTTTGTAAATCTTTCTTTCGTCCTTCGGCTTTTTGCACCCTTGTGCAACAACTGCAGTGGAAGCAGTGACTTGAATATTTAGTAAGGACGTCAAAGTCAACACTATATATTTTTGCACACTGCATTTCAGTATCGATTTAGAATTGTCGTGTCTCTTGCTACCGAAGTCGTTCTTTTCTTATCTCAAAATACAGAATTTAATTTATGCCACCAGAACAAGACTTGGCACATTTTTTGCACATCCTATTTCAAATAAGATTAAATGAGGTAATTTCTGCACGGGATTAATGGCCATTTTGTTTGAACTAAAATAACGTATTCTACTTACAAGTTCTGACGTCTGATACAAAATGACTTATACTACTTGACACACTTTTTTTGGCTTGCTTGAATTTTTTTTACAGACCCCTGTTGAATTGCTGGGATAATCAAAAAAGATTTACTGTTATTACTTGAAAACACTTACATAATACGTGAGATATTTTTTGTTGTTCATTTAGCACAAGTCTATTGGATATAAAAGCACGCAAGCTTTTATTGAGAAAAGGGAATGTTTTCGAACATTTTTAACCGTGGCTACATAGAAACGGAGTAGATTCAATGTTGCATTGAATCTTTTTGGACTTTTCAAGTTTTTTGCTTGCATTTTACCGTGACCGCGGAAAAAGGGGTGAAAAGCAAGGTGGGCGGACGAGTCACTGAGCGAGAGTGATGCCGACGGCTATTGAATTTCAAGCGATTCCGTTTTCAACCCGCGAACCATCGGAGTTGCCACTTTCGAACGATGAATTGACCTCCAGGTCGGCTAACCTTCTGCTTCCTCGTTCCATTCCCCATTACATATAAATGTTCAAACTCCCCCGCGGAAAAAAAGATCAGCATCGCAATTTATTGCAAAATATATCACTTGATCCAATTTTCGATTTATAAATGAATTATAAGACCTCAACAAGATACAACAAGAGTTTTATTAACGTTTCTCTTTTAAAACTTGGCAAAAAATATTTAAAAACGCACAGTTACAGCGTGGAACTCGTTTGCACATATTCCAGGAATTAAGAGTACAAAGGAAAATGAAAAAAGCTTGAAAGTGAACTGAAAGTAGTAAATGAACGATTTAATTAAACCACAGAGTGTCTGTATGCATCTATTAATAATATAAGTGGAAAATGTGTTGCAACTTCACCGCCGAAGAAGAACAAATATATATTTCTATATTAATTTTTTCCCAATTATCTTTATTATGTAACATTCACAGTATGTAATTAACATCCTTTAATTCACAATATCCTTTTTGAAATTACAACTTTTATATTATCATTCCAATAAGAGAATGCTCTCTAAATTTGAATCAGTGATTTGAGACTTTTCACTGATCAATTCAGTAATTAGTCACTGATTATCAGTGTGTTTTTACTAATTTAATTAGTGAACCTATGTAACCTTTACAAATTCCAATAAAGTATACTTATTATTTATGGAAATCAAGTTCCAATTTCAATCTGTAATTTCAGTAATTATGGAAATTTTGAATTCATAAAAGGTGTACAAGTGCTGCCAACTATCGTTCCACATTATTCCTTTGTACTGATTCAATCAGTGACTTTTGTTCACTGAATGGATCAGTAACTTTTCACTGATTCAGATTTGGAGAGTGTGCAATTTTCTGATCCAATTCGATCCTATTAATCCTTGCAATCGCTACGCATTTTTCATAGAGGGATTTTATTTCAAAGTATTATACGTAAAGAAGAATGATTGTGTAAAAATAATTGGTTTAGCCTGGACTTGATCACATTTGCATACGCAGTATTGTACTTGGAGATGAATGTGTGAAGTTAACGGATTTAACAGAATTTCCGGTTAGAAATTTACAGGATTGTGACTAAAGCTATTTCAGTTCGCTTTCGCTCGTAAGCCTTTGTGTTTCTGGAAGGATATTCGACAATACTTATGCAGGCAATACAGAGGTACGTCTACATTGTCGCAAACTGCATCCGTAATGCGGTTAACGTTAGCAAGGATACGAGCGGACTTGCATCTCATGAGCTTGAATGCGGAAGTGCGAGAACGCTGAGATGTCCTTGCACATTGCACGTCGCAAGGTTGTGGTATGTGCGAGAACATGGCACCCTACAATAGGTTACAAGAGTGCGCGCGTGCAATATTCCGCGTTCCGGGCTAATGCAAAGTGCAAGCGTGCAGGATATTCTTGCCTCTTGCCTCCGGTTTCGCTCTGCTTCGACGTGTGCTTATAACCATGAATTGGCTGCGCCAGAATATTTCTTCTTCTTCCTACCCACCCAGAAAAAATACCGTAAATATGTTAAATATTCTCGGAATGCTGACACAGATTCAAAAATCTTGTGCTATTCACTTTTCCGCGAAAGTTTAGACTCGGAAGAAAATTGAAAATCTTAAAATCGGGTGAAAACTCTCGAACTCTTGAAACTTTGAACTCTTAAAAATCTTTTGAGGTTTCTCAAAATCTCTTTAAATCCTTTAAAATTCTTTGACGCCAGATTAGAAGTCGGAAACTTCAAGCCAATGAACATGGAAGTGAAATAGTGATAATCTACAATCAATTAATTAACTTAGGGTTCATTAATATTTTAAACAATAATTTTATTTTTATTGATTTTATTTTTTATGATTTTACTAAAA